>JAZGLO010005497.1:0-405000 GCA_036873155.1 Biomphalaria sudanica | reverse complement strand
AGACAGAAAGACAGACAGAGTGAGTTGATAAAAGCTTTGTAAAAAGGAGGGAGACTGAGAGGGGGGTGGAGCTTAAAAAAAAACAATGAAAGCACGTAGCGACAAATATTTGCCGAGCGTGATGAATTGTGGGTAGTTTGAGGACACGCTCAGTTTCCTTTGTGTTGATTGAACGGTGCTGGGGAATCATACTGACATGATACTAATTCTATCTATCGAAGCATGCATCCGTGGCTTTCAACATGACTAGATGTATTATAATAGGAACAGATTTAAGACCATGAATACAAATATTAAAACAAGAAAAACAGAAAAGAATAAATAATAATTAAAAAATGCTTATATGAAGTGTAATTGTACCAAATAGTTACAATTATATGTACAACCGACTTGGGCATAGATCTAATACATCTGTGCGATTTGAAATATTTTAGCTTTCTCAATGCATTGTGATCATATCTGGATCAGTTGTGAAAGGGAAGGGAAGAAGGGGGGTATCTTGGTGAATGTTTACATGATCGTTTTTTTAAATGCATAAAAGGGTTCAAGAGTCCACAAGGGGACTAATTCAACTTATACCAACACCTCTGTCAAGTACGATTTTTCCCTTGTCCTAGATACCCAAAAAAATTAATTACCGACAGTTAAAGAACTAATAGGTTGTTTTTTTTTTTAAATTTATTAATGTGTTGTCAGGTACAAGAAATAAATAAATAATTGTGCGAAGTTTCAACTTGATCCGAGATTGGGTGTCGGAGAAATAACGTGTATAAATTTTTTACCAGGCAGACAGAATGAGTTGATATAAGCTTTGAAATAAAAGTTTTGTTCCGCGAAATAAAGAAATGAATTTCTCCTTTAATGGCCTTCACCTCTCTGTACATCTAACTCATTGATAAGTATATTAAACTAGGATTTAGTAATATATACAAATCTGTCTCATTAGTCGTTTTTACAAAGCTTATATCAACTCACTCTGTCAGTCTGGTAAAAAGTCTGTACACGTTATTTCCCCCACACCCATTCTCGGATCAAGTTGAAACTTCGCACAATTATTTATTGGCGTAGACAAGACATACACCAATTAAAAAAATAATGTAACCAATTCGACAATTTGATACCAACAAGGGAAACTAATCCTTCAGTATTCACAGATATGGCTAACTTTGTTGGGTTTAGTCCTCTTAAATAATTGTTAACGCTATTTCTCTCTCACGCATTCTCCGATCAATCTGATACTTTAAACAATTATTTATTGGACCTAACAAAACATGAATCAATAAAAAAAAACTTTACCCAATCAGTCAATTAATGTTTGGTAATTAATTATTGTGTTTGATATCAAAAACGGAAATAACGTGTGCATTATTGATAGATATAGTTTTAAGGGCGGAGTTCTTCCCCTATCGAAAAGCTTTGTTTAAAAAAATAAGGATTTTAAAACTATTTTGCTAGTTCTTTCTACTATGTCATCCTGTATGAGTCGACCGATTTTATTAATAGCAAGTGCCATTTGAGCAAGGAAAAGTTAGGAAAAGCAACTTATAATATTTAAGTCTCTAATTAACATGCATGACTACAGGGCCGGTCCTACAGGTTGCGGGGCCCTATGCGAAACGGATTGCGCGGGGCCTAATTTGGGTTGTGATAAGGATAATAAGAGAAAATTAAGATTTTGTATTAAAAAATAAAGTCGCCTTTGCATTGTATTTATACTTTACTAAGTACAAAATCACTGCCAAATTCACTTTACATTTACTTTAAAGTAGATTGTAGTTGATTGAAAGCTGACAATGCCGTTTTAGAGTTCACATCACGCGGGGGCCTATGAAAGAGAGGGGCCCACTGCGACCGCGTAGGTCCTGTATGACTAAGACTTTCCGACCCAAAGTGCATAGGTTTATACAACAGTAGCCAGGACTTACTTGCATACACTACTAACTTCTTGAATTGTATTAATATTTCATACCATGAATTTAAAAAAAAAGTTTATTTACCCAAAAAGTTCATCCGGAATCTGATTGGTCCAAATAACTTTACTGTCGCAGTAAACGCCGCCATATTTGAGTAAAATCGTCATCCGCATTATGCCTGAAACAAAATGTAACAATAATAATAATAATTATTATACTAACATTACGTTCATAAACATTTATTCTATATTTTTCATTCTTCTCCTTCATTCTCATTGTTATGTTGGAGTGTTCAGATGACTAGACCAATACATGAGATGAACTGTTGGAGTGTTCAGATGACTAGACCAATACATGAGATGAACTGCGCAGTGGTTTCCTTCTTCTTCTTCTTCGTTCTCATTGTTATGTTGGAGTGTTCAGATGACTAGACCAAAACATGAGATGAACTGCGCAGTGGTTTCCTTCTTCTTCTCCTTCGATCTCATTGTTATGTTGGAGTGTTCAGATGACTAGACCAATACATGAGATGAACTGTTGGAGTGTTCAGATGACTAGACCAATACATGAGATGAACTGCCGCAGTGGTTTCCTTCTTCTTCTTCTTCGTTCTCATTGTTATGTTGGAGCGTTCAGATGACTAGACCAATACATGAGATGAACTGTTGGAGTGTTCAGATGACTAGACCAATACATGAGATGAACTGCGCAGTGGTTTCCTTCTTCTTCTCCTTCGTTCTCATTGTTATGTTTGGAGTGTTCAGATGACTAGACCAATACATGAGATGAACTGTTGGAGTGTTCAGATGACTAGACCAATACATGAGATGAACTGTTGGAGTGTTCAGATGACTAGACCAATACATGAGATAAACTGCGCAGTGGTTTCCAAATCAGGGAGCTCTCCGTGTAGTTTTCTTTCTATTTGGGGGTGTTTTGAGGCCAGTGAATTATTTATTTGAGAAAGTAAGATAAAGTAAAGATAAGATAAGATAAGATAACATAACTTTTATTGATCCAATCAAATGGAAATTCGGTTTGACTACAATTGACAACCTCAGCGTAACTAAAGGTACATTTTATAGATCTAGCGATCTATGGGGCGGGGGTTGGGGGTGGAGGACCAGATGATGTAAAGCTCATCTTTTTAAACGGTTAACAAGAGTGTCATGTGGCCAGCACAACGATCAACCGCCTTAACGTTACCATCGTATATGTCAGGCACTCATTAGAGTTGGGTTCGGCTCAGGGGCGTCCTATAAAAATCCCGAAGCTCGAAATCTCAAGTCTTCACAGGGATTCGAACCCGAGATCTAGCGGGACAATCTTGTAACTCACAGGCCACATATAAGTGTATTCTGTATGATATCCCAATGCTATAGACTTCCTTTAGTTACCCGATTCCCCAGTCTGCTACATGTATGCGAAGAAAGAGAATAAAGGGAAGAGGAAGACATGGAGAGAGGAGGAACGCGTGAAAGAGCAGAGATAATTAGAATGGAAAGAGAGAGAGAGAGAGAGAGAGAGAGAGAGCACCCTTGCAGATGTGACAGCGTAGGGATAGAAATAGAGGAAAAAACAAAGTGCTAGGCAAAGAGAACTGGAGAAATGTTTTTCGAGAGATGTAAAGATGAAAGAAAGAGTGAGATGAACGAAAAGTGGGGGAAAAAAGTGGAACGAAAAAGAGTAGAACATTGGCGGTAAGAATAGACAGAAAGAGTGAAAGTTATAGAATAGTGACAGCGAGAGGGAAAGATAGAGAGGCAAGTGAAGTAGAAAAATGTAAAAAAAAGAGAGATAAAGAGAAAAAGAAAGAGAAATAAAAAAGGTAAAGAGACATAAAGAGATGTAGAGAACGATAAAGACATAAAGAAAGATATAGACAGATAAAGAAACATTAAGATAAAGACAGATAAAGATAGATAGATATTAAGGTAAGGACAGATTTTATCCTGAACAGCAAGGAAAGAGGAAGAAAGAGAAAGAGAGAAAAAAGAAAGGCAGAGTGCGAGGGGGGGGGAGGGCACCTAAAAGAGATACAAATTTTAAAAAAAAAATGACATTACTTTTTCCAGCGTTTGATAATATGGACGCATAGCTCTACTGTTACTCGTCCGTCTGGTCGAAACCATCGCTATAGAAGGCCTCAACACTCAGCGTCACAACCTGTGGTCCGTTTAGACCAATAGCTCGTTGCCACACTGACCTGTGTAGTTGCGAAGTCGCAGGTCGGTGTTTAGGTCTTCTATTACGATCGGTCTCGGTTAAGCCCGTACCGTAACTAAGAAGTTCGCACGTCACAGCAACTGTTACCAAACACATTTGTGCGTGCTTTAGAAACTATTGTACACTTTCTTTAGTGTGCAAACCGAACAAGGGCCGCAACCCATCTTCATACGTGCGTATATAAATGTGCGTACCTTTGTGTGTTTGTGTGTATGAATAAAGCCCTGTAAAAGATTCAAATGCTTTGAACTACTTTTAGTAGCCCTGTTTCCCATTTGACATTTTCTATGACTCAGAAACAGTAACTGTAACTATAGAAGTAAAATCAGAAGTTCCCATTTATTATAGTTGTACCGTAAAGATATCACAATCTAAATCACCGCTTACAATGAAACACTGGTGAATTATTCATTGCATTATACAATACGTGACTGATCGGCCGAGCGTGTCAACAGACGCCTTCAGTCAAAGACTCAAACGAATTCTACTAGTACGGATTACAAAAATATGGTCGAATGATTACGGTGTCGAAGAGGCCCCGCGTGAAAGGAATCAAAGTGATCGAATCAGTGAATAGATTACAACATAGAGCTATTTTAACTATAAATATGATTCAAAAGAAAAGGTGAACTAATGTTAAACTGAGCAGGGATCAATCATTATTTTTTTTTTTTTAAGTTTGTTTGAAGGTATATGTTTTTAAGCCTTTTATTTCAGCTAACCAGTGTGCCGGCTGAGTTCATTAATATTTAGTTTTCAATATACAGCTGGGGGTGGAGGTGGTTATTACTACAAACCTAGAACCGACTTGACGTTCAAACATCAATAAAGTTCTAAAATTAGTGTTGGCTGTACAAGCAAATTGACACTGGTTAACCATTGGTCGTAGTAGGTGAACCTACCCTGTGGAGTTAAGCCCACTTATGTTTACCAGACGTCCGGCAAGGAGAGGACGTTTCATACTTTTTAAAAAAAATTTGTCCTTCATCTGATAGCAATGGGTTAAGGTTAAGGGTTTAAAGTGAAAATGTTATACTTTTACATTTGGTGTTTTTATTTTTTTTTATATTATTTTTTTTATGGTATAAATGTAAGTCAGTCTTATATTCCTAGTGGTTCAAACACAGCTTTTTCAAAGTTAAAAAAAAATAAAAATATCTCAATAATAGCAGAAAGGTAAAAAAAAATGTGTGACAACTTAAATGCAATAAAGTAGTGTTTGTAAATTCAAGGCTACTACTAGCCTACATTTTACGGCTAATGGAGGTCCACTATTGGTATCATTCCTTTTAATTTTTTATTATGTGAGAAGAATTCGTCTACTACTAGCAAAACTCCAGGGCCTATAAAGTACTAGCAGGACTCCAGGGCCTATAAGCCACTATCAGGACTCCGGGGCCTATAAGCTACTAGCATGACTCCAGGGCATATAAGCCACTATATCTTAATTGAATTATTGCAAGTAAAACAAACACATTTAGCACTTCTTCTGGTCTATCTAGTGAACTTTAGGAGCAAATCATTTAAAATAAACTGGTGGTACGCGTGGTCCACTCTCGACAGCTGGTTTTTTTTTTTTTTTTTTTTTTATGTGTTTAATCCACTTTTTGGGGGGCAAAATTTTCATGAAAAATGTCCTCAAAGAAAAAAAACTTGAAAATAATGAATTTTTGTTATCTTGAAGTTAAAGCAAGTATTCATTATGTTGTTCTGTCATTCACTATCACAACACAAACAGTGAAACTTCAGTGAAATCTACTGCTGTTTACATTCATTTGGCTTGCCCTGTGCCAAAATGCCTTAACTTAACTTAGCATCCTTGGAAACCACTTAGTTAGAGGCCTCAGGATTAAAATCAGGATCAGCTTCCTCATCATAATCTTCTTCTTCTCCTGGACTTGGGCTCTCGTCATTTTCATCATCTTCATAATCTTCAGTTTCAATTGCCTCTCCAGTAAAAAATAAAACTGCTCTTGGTACTATTCTTTCTCGAATAAAATGTCCAATTTCAAAATCTGCTCCTAATAAGGCCTCAGTCTCTTCATCCATCTCAGATCCATCAGGTGGGTTGAAGAAATTAAAGAAAGAATCTGCTTGAACTTGTTTTGTTACAGTCCTAGTCCATCCACGTCCTTTATGTTTCACTGTGACATTTTTGCCTTGGTTCCAATTGATTGTTTAGTTATATTGTATTTTAAAAGGATTCAAATAAAAATCCTTTTTTTTTCGATTAAACGGATGGAACCCGACATTAAAAAAAACTGATATATGGTTTTATATTTCCTAAAAGCTATTCAACTCACGAATGGTTTTGAACTATTTAAATAATATTGTTGCGTGAAAACACATTCACAACTCTTCAAGATTTGTAAATTTTCTTTAACTAACACATAAATAGACAAGGGGTTTACGTTGACAGAGCACTTCCGCTGTACATCGCACAGTGGACATAGGAGGGAAATACTCTCTCTATGGACAAAGTGAGAGGCATTTTTCTCACATAGTACACATTGAAAATAAAATGTGCTAGGTCAATAGGTGTGATACTAATGGACCTCATTCACCAACCGTAAACAAACAACATTTAGTCACGTGATAATATTGATAAAACAACGGGGAAAAAATTGTCACGTGATAGCCACTGTGTATTAAAATTAGATCGTAATTTGCATAGAGGAGATAGAGAATTACGTAGCTAAATGTTGTTTGTTTACGATTGGTGAATGAGGTCCATTGTGTGACACCCTCGGTCGTTGAAAGACGTATAGGTCATTGTGTAGAACAATTTTTCATGTGACTTTAGAGCCCTGTTCTCGAGAGACATTCCCGTTTACATGCAGCGCAGGTTATGGTAACACTCGCTTTGGTGGTAGAACCGCCGCCATTTTTAGTATGGCACGCTTTTCTCCCAGCGAAAATGCTTTTTCTCTGTCCCTAGCCCTCTTGCTCACAATCTCCACGTAGTGCGGTCTAGGGCTAAGTCTTCCCAGTAGTCAACATCAATGTCCATTCACATATCATCTTTCTCCACGTAGTGCTGTCTAAGGGCTATGTCTTCCCAGTAGTCAACATCAATGTCCATTCACATATCATCTTTCTCCACGTAGTGCTGTCTAAGGGCTATGTCTTCCCAGTAGTCAACATCAATGTCCATTCACATATCATCTTTCTCCACGTGGTTCTGTCTAAGGGCTATGTCTTCCCAGTAGTCAACATCAATGTCCATTCACATATCATCTTTCTCCACGTAGTGCTGTCTAAGGGCTATGTCTTCCCAGTAGTCAACATCAATGTCCATTCACATATCATCTTTCTCCACGTAGTGCTGTCTAAGGGCTATGTCTTCCCAGTAGTCAACATCAATGTCCATTCACATATCATCTTTCTCCACGTAGTGCTGTCTAAGGGCTATGTCTTCCCAGTAGTCAACATCAATGTCCATTCACATATCATCTTTCTCCACGTGGTACTGTCTAAGGGCTATGTCTTCCCAGTAGTCAACATCAATGTCCTTTCACATATAATCTTTCTCCACGTACTGCTGTCTAAGGGCTATGTCTTCCCAGTAGTCAACATCAATGTCCATTCACATATCATCTTTCTCCACGTGGTGCTGTCTAAGGGCTATGTCTTCCCAGTAGTCAACATCAATGTCCACTTTGAGGTCTCGTTTGATTATATTCACATATCGAAGGTGTGACCTCTTTTATATTGAGCCCGGTGCAAGTTGTCCCTATAGGTTGACTTTCGGGTTACTGATATGTTTCGTCAAATACACCGTGGGATTATTTTTTAAAGTTTAAATGTTGAGTTGTTGTTTGTGTGTGTTTTCCTTTATAATGTTTTTACTCATTTCTGTCTTCCTCTTGGCGTACAGTTGTCATCCTCTGAGCGTACAGTTGCCTTCCTCTGGGGAACAATTGTCCTCTATACAAATGTATCCAGTGTGAACGAGCAAAAAGAATCATTTCAAGGAGTCATACAAATTGTGAACAAAGCTATGAGTGGAACTGCTCGGTTTTATCGTATCTTATCTTATCTTACCTTATCTTATCTAATTTTATCTTATCTTATAAACTACAAAATTTCCTTCAAAAGAGAAGATAATTACGTCCTACGCATATCCTCGAACAAACTCAGCTAAAGTATTTGTTTTCCTGGCTGATTCAGGCAACCCGTTCCATGCTCTAATGGCACTAGAGAAAAAGGAGCACTTGTACAAATTGGAATAAGAAATGTGTCTTTATCTTTGTGTCTTTCTGGGAATGGTATTAGTTTCTGCTTTTGCTGTAAGTATGGGCCTTATCACAAGATTCTCAGGGCTCACAAAGATCTTCCTTCAGGAAACAGTACCAGGTAAAACGATGTCAAGAGAACATCAAAAATTGGACAGGCCTGTCCCTGAAAGAGATTCTACTTAAGCCTAAAGACAGAGACTAAAGGAGGAAGACGGTCGCCAGATCACGTGTGGTCCCCAACGGTTCAACAGACTAAAGGATAGGTGAAGGAAGTAATGGTCGATATGTATTGTTATAACACTGTTATATGTATTGTTATAACACTGTTATATGTATTGTTATAACCCTGCGATGCATATCGCCATCCAAGATTGTGCAGAAGGTGCGCACTATCAGAGGAAGTCGACATCAGAAAGAGGAGAACGATTTCCGCCCAAGTCAGAGCTGATAAAGATGCTGGGCTCAAGACAGATGCTGTTCTACATGTATATGATGTCCCCATGGGAATAAACATCTATATCTCGTTGAGTTGCCTCCCTTGAGTTATTACAGTATTACTGTTACTTTACTTTTTAGTCTTCTCCCATGAAGAGTCTCTAAATTTAGTGATATTCGAAACGTGCTACTCAAATCAAATGTAAAAGATCGTCTGTTAAGGATCTCACGGCTCTACTTTGCGTCTGGTCTCGTTTCCCCTTCCCCTCTTGTATGAGGTGGAGTCGGTATAATGACTTGTTGCTGGGGCAAGCGATCAGCCATGGGATTGCCGCATCAAAAAAAAATATAGGTACCAATGAATATCTACGCCGACCTCATGGTTCAAAGATTTTGTACACGCCATTTAGTACTGCAATAAGAAGGGGGGACATTTTGTTTTTTGACTCCTAAAAGGGTAAGTCTGGCGTAGATGATTTCTGACCTATGATGTGTGACCTGTGAAGTCACAAAGTGATGGAAAACTGACATCTGAGCTAGGATTGATTCTCTGGTCAGAGGGGCTAGAGTCCCCTACTTTTTAAAGCTAGCAAACGGCAAATTTAAAATGTGGTGGCCTATTGATAGAGCGCTGGAAAGCCGAGCTGAACATGATACAAGCAAAACATTTGAATAGTACGTAAAAAATAAAAATAAAACTGTTCTAAGGGGAAGAACTGCATATTTGCAGTCATATATCTCAATACTCTAAGGCCACAGTGTCCGCGATAGCTTTTTTTTAAAACCAAGCTTATTTCAAGTCACCAGGTCTGTCTGTCTGTCCAAAGTGTACACCTTTTTTTCCCACTTCCCATTATCGAATCAACTTTTAATTTTGCACAATTAATTGATTGTCTGTGACAATGTAAAAAAAGCAAGTTAATAAATTGTTAATTAATAGATTTTGTTTTATACGAAAAATGTAATAAGCAAAGGGTAGATACGCCTTGCAATAATGAGATTTAGCAGCGATTGAACTGTGATTTCCCACCAAAGCGCATCCCGACAAGCAATCACGGCCACGACCCGTTACAGTAGTCACGTAGAGTTCACTCACTGTCAGCAATGTCTAACAGTACTCTAAATTTTATTTTCCTTAATCAATATTTAACTAAAATTAATTATTAACCCCTAATTAATTCATTAACTGGATATTTTTTTGATTGATTCATACTTTGTTAGGTACAACGAATAACTGTGCAAAGTTTCAACTTGATCTGAGAACAGGGAGTGGGAGGAATAACGTGTAAAAAAAATGATCAGACAGACAGACAGACAGACAGACAGAATGAGTTAATATAAGCTGTGCTCAAAAACAAAAAAAACAAAAACAAAGCAAGAATGCCTACCTTGAGCCAACTCTTGCGTCATGGCGCCTCGCTCGTGCGACATTTCCGGGTACTCCCGGTACACGTGAATCACCCGGCCGGTCTCCTGAAGAATCTTCCACCACATACCGCTGGGAGGCTTGATCCCGTGGACGTACACCTTAATATGTGTAGTGAATAGAACATTTCAAAAATATTAATAACAACGTAGACAGGGCCGCCGCTACCTATTGTGCAATGTGTGCATTGCACGCAGGCGGTCGAATGTAGGGGGGCGGCCAAATCATAATGCCAAGGTTCCTTTATTTTTTAATTTTTGGTTTAATAATAATAAAAAAATACTTAAATTCTTTATATAGGCCTTGTCGCAGTTATCTATGTAACTGTATACAGTAGAACGTCGTTTATCCGACTCAATTGGGACCGGACACCGTTCGGATACGCGATTGTTCGGATAACCGAAAACCGAAGCGATCCATGCAGTATATGCAACCGGACACTATACGAATATTGAAAATCATCACATGCGGGACACGTGCGTGAAGAACGAGCAAAATAGGTGACAAATGTCGCAATTTTACCTTTATTGTGGAAAATAATCACTTATTTTTCGTATTCATACAGTATATGTGCATCACAGTACATGTGGTTGATAAAAAAACAAAAAAAAAAACTGGTCCGGATATTTGACGCTCCGGATAATAAACGTTCGGATAAACGACGTTCTACTGTAGTAGAATTATTTCTCTAATTGATAGTGCGGCGTTGATCACTATATTGATGACATCATTACACTATTTCTTGTGTAGACTAGGGGAATGAACTTTTGTTGCTTGTCACAACTTCTAGTGACGTAAAGTTAGTGTGTGTGTGTGATTTGCGTCATTTATCGTCAAGTACAGTCTCTCCATCTTGTGCTGTATAGAGGCAAGACATGTTTTGAGAGCTCTTGAATTTCTCCTTGGTTATTGTTAGTGGATAGCCTTAACGTTTGCCTTGGACATTTTCTTGTTGGATTATCTTGACCCCTGTTTAGGGTGAGTTTTATTTTTCATTGTATAGTTTTTCTATTTGAATTCGTTCGTATTTGTAAGTCTATAATTAGACTAGATCTAGATGATTAGAAGAATCCTTTCTTTTATCTTCTATAGGGTTTTAGCGACAAGTCTAGGTTTTGGTCGTAGTCTCAGTTCAAGACTCTATTTCAAGTTTTGGCGTCAAGTCTAAGTAGTGATCTTAGCTTGGTGTCAAGTCTATATGTAAGACTCAGTGTCAAGTCTTGGTGTCAAGACTTGCTTATCCAGTCTCAATTTTCTATATTGAGAGTACAACTTTAGGTATACAGTCTACAGGACTGAGGTCTTCATCTCACTAATGTCATTTAGTCGTCTGGTGTTCAAGTTGACTTTTTCATGAGTCTGAGGTTCAAGATTCCAGATTGTGGGTTGCCTTGGTCAGACCTGATGTTGCAGTGTGAACTGTGAACTTTTTGGAATTGTCGTCAGTGAACAGTGTCGGATCTGGAGGCTGGATCTGTGTGTATTGTCAATTGTTGTGTTGGAGGTCTGTTTGAACAACTTGTGATGAATATGTTGAGGTAATGATATTGTTCAAATAATGATCATTTATATGTCACAAAGAAAATAACTGGATCATGTTGGATTACATATATTACACATATATCTATTGATATTGATACTATTATTATCATTCATCATACATCAGATCATTTGTAAATATATCACTAGAATAAATGTTTATTGTTATTTAACATCATACAATTAGTTTATTAATTTATATACATCTGTATGTGTATGGTGTGCTTGTCAGGCTGAACTTGGGTCAAAATATTGCAGGTTCAGTAAATAATAACAATAACAAAAATTGAAATAATATTAATTTTGAATAAATATTCACATTTGAAATACCAAATAATAGTTTTGATAAGTACAAGAACGCAAGAAACCTGACAGGCCTATATTCTAATGATTCCATTATCCTTTTAAAACTTGGGGTTAAAAGGGGGAGCGATATCCTTACACTAAGAAGTTACTTTTGAAACATTATTTAAAAAAAAATTACCACGGGATTTTACCTAGGTGCCGACTCATTTCTGGCTTTGAATTTTCGCGGGCTGTTTGTAAAATTTGTTTCTAGTCGAATAGAATTTTAGAAACATTTTCACTTTTTTTTTTTAATGGCTGTTAGATTTAGCTAAGAGTAGACTATTTTGGACCGATTAAAAGAGTCTAGATGTAGATCTACAATAAGTTCATTTGTGTACTAGTTTAAAGTACATCTAAATCTCTAATGAGGTGGGGGGCGCAACGTCCTGACAAAGAGAGGGGGTGTTAAAGAGTGTGTGTTTCCTAGGTGACGGTAAGAAGAGGTTAGGCGATGGATTGTTGGTTTGGCAATGAGGATGATGAAATTAGCGTAATTTAAAAGTGAAACGGCAGACGATCTCGAGACACGGACGATTAAAGACGTTGTTTTGTGATGAGCTAGATTTGGTTGAAATATCAGTTTATGTCATTACTATTAGATCTAGATTCAATCTCAAGTTAAATCAGTGAATATTGTTAAAACAGTTATATTGAGTTTTCGTTCACCTAAGAAGTTTGTTTAAGTTATGTATAGTTTATTTATTAAAAATATAAAACGCCTACATTGGTTTAGTTGCACTAGCTGTTTGGGGCGACAAGCCAACGACCAACTAACAACAAGGGGAGGGGGCGGCGAAAAAAATGTTTTATTTTTCAGTGTAATGTATTGGAATATTAGCAAAACGACATTAGTACTAATGGTTTGTCTCTAAATGATCGGATTTCTTCCGACCATTGCACTTCATTATAGTGACGACTTTTGTGTGAAACAAAAAAGTTCCGTGACAGAGACGTCTTACTTAACAAGAAGAATATTTGTAAAAGGATTACGCCAATTATGAACGTCCGTGCGCACTTTGTAGGCTAGGGCTTGCTAGAATGTACCTCGCATATTACTATTAGTCAGGGTTACCTCTTAATTATTAGACTTAATAGGGCCCTCGACTTTTTTTATATTTTAACTACGATGAATATTGCTTTCTGAAAGAAAACACTTCACTGTTGGACTTTTATATATTCTCTCTTCTTACTGCGAGAAAAGGCATTTTAGACGCCAGGAAAAAGAATTTCTGAAGTTGAAAACGCCAGAATACACTCAGCACCTGAGCCCCGCCCGAAATCAAACCCTTTGGCGACTTGATGAGAAACCTGCCACATCTTCAATTCTATCTCCAGGAAGAATCTTTTACAACGCTTAAAAATTATGTATATAGGCAACACTATTTTCTTTTAGCAATAAGAAAACACTCTTATAGCAAAAGAAATTACCTTACCTAACTCAAAAAATATAGAATCTACATTTTGTAAAATTAATACCACCTCAACAACCCTTATAACAGGCAGCATTTACAGACCACCAAATTCTAGTCTAGAATACATGCAGGAACTATGTAATCAGATTACTACACTAAAAGAGACAAATAAAAATGCAGTTTTTTGGATTATGGGTGACTTCAACCTACCTGATATAAATTGGAAAACACTAACCATAGATAAACACCAAAACCTTAAGGACATAAATGAGCTTTTCATAGAAACTTTACACAACCTAAGTTTAGATCAAATCATTAAAAAGCCAACTAGATTAAACAACACATTAGATCTCTTCTTAACCAACAGACCTGGATTAGTAGTTGATTATGATATTACCCCTGGTCTATCAGACCATGAGATCATAAAAATACACAGTCAGATAAAAGCAGTAGCCAATACAAAACGCAAAAGAAAAATCTTACTCTGGAATAAATGTAACCTAACACAATTACACCAAGCTGCATTAAACTTTCAACAAACATTCTTATTAGAAAAAGACATTAACCAACCAGTCGATGACCTCTGGAATTTCATTAAAAACCATCTTAAAAGCATTATAGAAAATCATATACCAACTAAATACACATCAAACAAAATAAATAAATGCTGGTTTAATAATAGACTAAAGAAGCTTTGTAAACAGAAGGAAAACCTATATAGAAAATTTAAAGAAACCAAGGCAGAAAGAGTTTACAAAAAGTATATAAAAATTAAACACTTAACCCAAAAAGTAAGCAGACAGCTGCAGAGTGAATACATAAACAATGTAATATCTAAAGATAACAACAAAAACCTATGGTCATACATTAAGTCTAAGAAAATGGAAACAACAGGCATAGCGCCATTAAAAGATGAACATAACATAATACATAATGATAATGAAACTAAAGCAAACATCCTAAACAAATACTTTGCATCAGCATTCTCAGCCCCAGGAGACAAAGACATATTTCTTAATTTGAACCAAGTAGACAACATAGAAGATTTAGTAGTACAAGAAAATGGAATTCAAAAACTATTAGCCAACACCAAACCAAATAAAGCGTCTGGACCTGATGGTATTCCAGCTAGATTACTCAAAGAACTAAGCAATGAGCTAGCCCCAGTGTTCAAAATACTCTTTCAGGCATCGCTTAACCAGGGCAGAGTACCGAAGGACTGGAAAGAAGCTAATGTCACCCCCCTATTTAAAAAAGGAGAAAAATCTGACCCAGGAAACTACAGACCAGTATCACTTACCAGCATCACATGTAAAATACTAGAACACATAATATGTAGCAACATCATAAACCACTTAGACAAACATAATTTCCTCACCCCATACCAACATGGCTTTAGGAAATATAGATCATGTGAAACACAACTAATAGGACTAATTGATGATTTTTCAAAAGGCTTAGATAATAGTGAACAAATATATGCTATCTTACTAGATTTTTCCAAGGCTTTTGACAAAGTTCACCACCATAGTTTGCTTAAAAAATTAAAATATTTCGGCATTAATGGTCCACTGCATCAGTGGATTAAAGATTTTCTGATAGGGAGAGAACAAACTGTAATAATAAATGGCTATAAATCAACACCAATAACAGTAAACTCAGGTGTAGCTCAAGGAACAGTCTTGGGTCCACTACTATTTTTAATTTACATAAATGATTTACCAAATTGCATTAGTTCAGGAACAAAAGTCAGACTATTTGCAGACGATTGCATAATATATAGAACAATAAAAACAAAACAAGACACAGACATTTTACAAAGAGAATTAGATGAATTACAGAAATGGGAATCAAATTGGAGCATGTCTTTCCACCCAGAAAAATGTCAGTTGTTAAGAGTAACAAAAAAAATAAAACAAATTAATTCCACTTATCTTATTCATGGCAAACCAGTAACACAGACTAAAAATGCAAAATACCTAGGTGTTATAATAAATGAAAAACTGTCATGGAATCCACATATTGATGAAACTAAAAAAAAATCCAACAAAGCATTAGGGTTTATTAAAAGAAATTTCTATAAATCAAATAAGAACATAAAACTAAAATGTTATTTAATCTTGGTTAGGCCAATAATAGAATATGCATCCACCGTGTGGGACCCCTCAACTCAAGAATACATTAAGAAACTAGAACAAACACAAAATAGAGCAGTGAGATTCATAACAAACGAATATTCACATTTGACTAGAGTAACACCATTAGTAAAATCACTAAACTTAGGAAGCCTTCAGGACAGAAGACTCAAAAGTAAAGTAGCAATTATACATAAAACACTGAACCATAATCTTCAAATACAAAAACAAAATTTAATAAAATACTCTGAAAGACACAAAAATAAAGGCACATTCCTCGTCCCATATGCTAGGACAAATTTGTACAAATACTCCTTCTTCCCTAGTGCTATTAGAGCATGGAATGGGTTGCCTGAGCTAGCCAGAAAAACCAGTGACTTGGCAGAATTTAAGTCATTGTTTAATATGCATGACTAAATGCATGACGCGTAGGACGTAATCATCTTCTTTTTTGAAGTAACGTCTGTATTATATAAGATAAGATAAGATATTTCGAAACAAAAATCGGACTCGTTTTAGTGAAATTTCATTACTTAAATTTGGATTCTATTATCAAATTAATAGAACTGAAAAATATAACCTAAACATTGTGTTATAATTAAGAGTAACTTTCTTTTCTGTTTCATTACATTCTTTTAAAAAAATGTAAAGTTAACATTGAAAAAAAAAAAAAACGTCTTAGAAGGAAAGGGGAGACGACTACGAGACGAATATGGAGAGAAAAAAAAAGAAAGGTCTACAGATATGGATTTAAATCAATGAGCGATTTAGGTGCAGTGTCCAACTCAGGCTTAATGATTTTTAAAAAATGGGGGGGGGGGGGGCGCGGCATTTTTAAATTTCGCACGCAGGCGGCCACAACCTACGCGGCGGCCCTGAACGTAGACCTAAACATTGTTGTGGATAGAACATTTTAATATTCATAACAAATTAAGCCTCGTCAATGAGCAAATGTTCTGCAGTTGAAAATTCATATCAACGTAAGCCTAAACAAGTTGGCAAAACTACAAAATAAAATGGTACACAACTTCAACTTGATTATTGTTTCTGAATACAGGAATTTTGTTTGGGCTAGCTGGCTCAAAGCTCTACATAATAATAAGGTGTTTGATCCTAATAACTTAGAATTGACATTTAGGAAAATTATTGATTTTAAGGTAGAGAATTGTCTAGTTTGATTTTCATATGCTTGTACAATACTCAGACAGTATTCCAGAAATGGGGTGTTGGGGGTCAGGGATATTTGATATTGTGTTGATTGTTCTGGGGTAGAGGATCCTTGTATCATTTTTCTGTCTCTGGTGGTTTCAATAGTCAGGTAGTATGTCTTTGATATTAAATAGTTTTTCTATTACTATTATTATGTTTTTATGTTAATCACTTTTCAATTGTTTATGATTTAATACTTGTGAATTATGAGAACTTACAAATAAAAACCCATAAAAAAAAATTTTAAAAGCCCACAAAAGAGGCAAGAGGGCCCATAAAAGAGGCATATTAAGCCCAAAAGAGGCAAAGAAAAGAGGCCTAAGGCCCAAGGAGTCCTACGATGATAATCTGAGGTTTCCTATTTTAAAAAAAAACAACGAAAGCCTAAACATTGTTGTGGATTGAGCATTTTAATAAGCATAACAACTTAAGGCGACTTCAGCCTTGTAATTGTAAAATCCTTAGCATTTCAATATTCATAACAACGTAGCACATCTTCATATTAATTAATATTAATAACACCATAGACCTTAACGTTATGATGGACACATATTTCAATATTCATAACAATGGTGTCAGCATTATTGGTCGTACTGTGCAACTAATAAGGAGGGGGGGGGCGGTAGATATGGGAGAGAATTCTATTAAGGAAAGTTAAACAACAAGATTAGCAACTGGGTTACTGCACTTTCTGAATGATACTTTCCCTTCACACCTAACTTAATAAATGAAGCGATGAAAAAAAAATTACACAGCTTATATAAGCTTACAGCCTTTATCCCCAAAGTAGACAGACGCTATTCATACTATTGAAATCCCGGCTTGTGTATGGTTGAAGTTGGGCTCTTTTTATACGCATTGTCAACCAAAAGCAAATTTTTATATTGTAGCTTTTTTCTTCATTGTAGGAGCAGCTTTGAGAAAAGTGAAGAAAAAAAATGTCTTTGCAGTAGAAAGTAATCAATCTAAGAAATAAACACGAATATGGAATGTCCTATCATCTTAAAGTCGTCTGCTCGACTGTGCTGCAGACGATGACAAGATCACAACGTTGAAATTGAAGGCTTTCATCTCCTGCAAAAGTGCAGTGAAACTTCTAGAAGTTTTGTCCACATCCTGTCTGCTATTCAAAAACTTGAAATGGAGGGATGGACGGGGAAAAGAAATGAAACAAAATAGCACAAAACAGAAGCACGTGCAAACAAAGGCCGACATATTAAATGATGGATCGGAAACGCAAGCGTAAATATTTTTGAGATTTTGTAAAAGTTTCTCAAAGAAAAGAAACGAATCAATCCTAAAGTAGCGATAGTCACAAAGTAAATATCTATCCAATATATTTTTTTTAAAATCAGCATCGGATGCGATGTGGAGAACACCAGCCCTTCTACTCCCCCCTCCCCACTTGATCACCTTCGGATACCGAATGCTTTACCACCTCAACCACCACCCACACACACTCTAGTATAATATAGATACTACTAATATATTAAATGTCTTTTTTTTATTTTTTCACATAATGTGTACTCTTTTATGTTTGAAGTCTGAAAACTAGGATCAGTAGGCCTACACACCAAACTGAGACAGGAGTGGAAGACCCTTGTTGTGTTTTCACTACGGGAGAGCGCACAAGCAACAATTAATGCATAACTACAGGATACGTGATTATCATATTAACTAAGATTATCTCTTCATTATACACGATTACCATATACGCAAAATTCACACAATAACATTATGACAAAAAAAACACCTGGCTACCCGACTGAAGAGGATCAAGCTCTTTCCCTACGTACACTATAATAGATTACTTTTATTTGTCTCAAGCTGAGTAGTATTTGTTGAGCGCCTATAGAGGGGACGAAGTCTTATCAGACTACCCCCTGGATATTTCTACAAAAGAGATTGAACCAAAGCGAACTGAGCATAGTACGTGTTATACAAAACCAAAATAAAATTTAAAAAAAAATTGTAAATAAATCCTATCTGGCATATGACTAAAAGGCTTCAAAACATACTTACTTTAGACAAACCGGCAACATTCAACGCACTCAGAATGCTTAAAAATGCTCCGAATTTCAGCTCACAGTCCCAACAGATATAATGGGCGATTTTCGGTATTGTGATTTTCTTACTGAAGTTCGGCTCCACCGACTGAACGCCGTAAGCAGACAGGCGGCTGAGTATGCCAAAGTTGGTCTGCAAGTCCCATATGCTGGAAGGGAATATCTCATCCTTGACTAGAACACAGATACAATCGTCCTCACCCTCCTTGTTATAGTGCTCGATAGACCCGCAGGGCTCGATGGTGCCTTGGGCCGCGGACCTGCCAGAGGCCAGGACGATGTTTAGGCCGTTCTGGCTAGACGGGCTGATGAAGCCGTTCTTCTTCGCCACAATAACGCCCTCGGAGTAGACGGACAGGGATTTGGCCACGACTCCTGACATGAACTGAACCGCCCGAAGATGTATGGGGAAATCCACCACGAGGGCGTCTTCCGGGATGTAAATGCCCCCAAAATACTCCAAAATGCTCAAGACAAGCATGTATCTTTCCGCGCCCTCTTGAGGGCACCAAGTCGTGTTGAGCTTTTTCAAGAGAATGTGGTCATTCTCAAAACGTGTTTGATTAAACCAAGTATAATACTGCTCGTTATCTAAAAGAGGCATGTCCAGATAGTGGAAGAATATCTTATCAGGTTTGATAATGTAGTTCGCTCTCTTGATACTCAGATAATGTCTAAACTCAAACTTTTTTTGTCCGCACCACAGGTAGTGAATGATAGGGGGCGCCAGATCGGGCTTCAGGTCCTCGCCCCCGTCATCGCCGAACTCCTCGTCATTGGCGCCATTCTGGAGGAGCTTGAGCTCCGCGGCTTTGTGAGGCTCGTCAAAACCCCTGGCGCCCTCTTTGTCCGCCTCTGAGTACGAGGTATCGACAGTGTCTATGCTGTTTTGTTGTTGGGTGAAGATGAGGAGAAAGAGGAGGCAGGAAATGAAGACGAACGTAGCGTAGATGCGCCGCCTCTGAGACCGTGATCTTGCTCTGTAAACTATTCTGTAGAATGAGTGAAGCAACGACTCTGCAATGATAATAATAATAATAATAATAATAATAATAATAATAATAATAATAGTAGAAGTAAAAACTGCAATGGAAAAACTAAGAAAATATGGGAACCTAGGTTTGGAGGAAGTAAAATAACAATAAATCTTGTTGTTATATCAACCGAGGGGATAATGACAACTGACCTCCCAGATACTTTCAAGGTCCTTAACACTCCTAAGAAGATTCTCGATGCCTTTTAGAGGGCTTACTGCTACAGACCTGCCACATCACCAAAATATTTCTCAGTGGATACTGATAAAGGGACTACAATGAATTCTGTTTCTCTCTAACGAAACTCGGAAATTCTCGGATCAAGTTGAAACTTCGCGCAATTATTTATTGACAAGGCGTGAATCAATTACTGGTAGTTATTTATTTTGTTTCATACCAGAAAAGGCAAATTAATCTTTCAGTATGCACCGCGGCCCAAGGCACCATCGAGCCACTGTTACATAAGATCTGAACGAAGTGGTCGTCTCCTTTCCATTAGGACTAAAACTGAAAGATTTAAAAACTCCTTCATCCCACTTTCGGTCAGAGTGTTACAAGATCAGCTGTCGTCATCGAGAAGTAACAAGTCAAATTCCTAAAGCGCTGGTTGTGAATGTGTATGTGTTTTCGTGTGTGAATGTCGTTCGAATTTTTCATCTATATTGTTTTTCTACAGTAGTTTCGCTGAGCTTGTCAATTGTAGTTAAACAGAATTTCCATTAGCTTGGATTAATAAAAATTATCTTATCTTATATATCGCTAAATGTTTAGGGTTTAGTCCCATTTCTTCCACACGCATTTTCTTATCAAGCTGATACTTTAAAAAAATATTTATTGTACTTAACAAAATTTGAATCAATACAAAAAATAACCAATTAGTCGATTAATTGTTGGTAATTAATTATTTCGTTTGATATCAAATAAGGGAAATAACTTCTACATAATTTATAGAGATAGTTGTAGACACCGATTTTTTTCCCTTAGAAAAGATGTTTTTTTTGTGTGCTTTTTAAAAATAGGATTTGTTATATTTTGCTTGTTTAAATTTATCTTGTCCGCTATCTATTTCACTGATGTGAATTGAAAGAGCATAAGACATACATTATTGATGATATGCTTAGCCCTCTCTCGTCAACTGTTATAGTATAGTACTCAATGATCCCTTTGTGACTTTATTCTCTTATAACTGTCAACTAAATTTCTGATAGTATTGGAAGGTGTTAAAGACTTTCTTTTTAACATTAATTATATTACAATATCGATTCGCAGCATAATTGCGTTCTGAGGACATCCTGAACAAAATGCGGATTTCGATTTTCTCAAACATTTCTTTTTAGCATTCAACTCAAGAATGGTTTTTATTATTTGGGTAATTTGTTTTTATTTTTGCTGCTTAAACCGTGTACATTTTTACTTTAAAAAAATACTTTTATTTTATTTTTAAATATAAAAAAAATGTATTACTGTGTTTTTGTGTAAACAAAGTGTCACTTTAAAAACAGGGCATTAAATCGAAGGAAGCAGTGGCGTAGCCAGGATGGGGGGGGGGGAGGGGGAGAATTCTAAGATCCCCCTGGCTCCCACATGAGGGGACCCCCAAATGATTGTCCGAAATGTGTTTTTGAATTAATAAAATATTACTTTTCTATCATGTAATCTTGCTTTTCACGTTGTTAGTGACCCTGTTATATGTACTCCACACAGATTATTAACTCTTTCCGTGCGGGGATTACTCTCAATTTCAAAGAATAGCGCTGACTAGTGCCGTGTTACTCTCAGGAAGTAGCTTGGTACATAGGTCAGTTATATTCATCATCCTTTTCATCTAAGAAGAAACATGATAAGAGCACTGAAAACTAAATCACTTTCTCCAGAAGCGTGGAAGAAGCTGTAATTAAGTACAAAGACTTCGGTTAGGAAGCGTGGTCGAGAGGCTAAGTGCGCTTGAGCTTGGCTTGGTTTGGCTGCCTAGAAGGGGGCTCGAGGTTCGACACCCGACTCGGGCAGAGTTGTGTTTACTTAGCGCCTAAATTTGATCAGAGTAACTGCGAGCGAAGATTGTGTTAAAGGGTAGCTTTGCCTTAAAATATGACTCAAGAAAAGGTGAAATATTAATCCGAGCAGGGATCAATCATTATTTATTTGTTTAATTTGTTTGAATGCACTATTTTTAAGTTTTTTTTAATTTCAGCTAACCCAAGGGTGTAGCTAGGAATTAGCCATCATTTGGGGGACCCGGGAGGGGCTTGACCTTTTTGGCGCCCCAGCATTTTCCCTAATATGTAATATTTAATGTAAAAAAACACTCATTTTGGGGCCCGTCTCAAGTGGGGGCCCGGGTAGGATTTTCCAATTCTCCCCCTCCCTCCAATAACCCTAGCTACGCCTCTGAGCTAACCAGTGTGTCGGCTTAGTTAATAAATGTTCAGTTTTCAATACACATCTAGAGGTGGAAGAGATTGTACTACATACCTAGACCCAACATGTGAATCAAACATCAATAAAGTTCTAAAATTAGTGTTTGCTTAACTGGCAACTTGACATTGGTAAAGGATTCATTGGTCGTGGAAGGTAAACAGATGCTAAGGATTTAGGCCCACTTAATATTAGCAGACGACAACAAGAGATCATGTCTTTCATTTTTGGTGGCTTGTCTCTCATTCAGCTAAAGTGTGAAAAAGTCTGACCTTTACGCTGTTGTTTATTAAAATTGCATTTTTAATAAATCCGCCTTTCTTATCTATGGGGCGTAGTGGTTGAGTGGTAAGGCGCTTGGTTTATGAACTAAGGGGTTAGGGTTGGAATCTCAGTGAAAAACTGGCCTTTTAGGACTTCGGGATACTGAGTACGCCTCTGAATCCAACCAACTCTAATGGATATCTGACAAGATTGAGAAAAGTAAAGGCGGTTGGTCGTTGTGCTGGCCACATGACACCCTCGTTGATACTAGCCATAGAAATAGATGAACTTAACATCACCTGTCTTATGGTTTGAAATGACTACTTTGCTTTAGTTTTTAACTAAAATATCTTGTTTTTCAAACACACAAAAAAGAAATATAATAAGTTCTCATTCACAGCAGCGAGGTACAGTGTCTTTGACGAACTCTTTTATGAAGAAGTGTTTGTTAGTCCATGCTGTTCGAAGAACAGGAAAAATCCTGCTTCTCAAATCACTACAAGATCTGTTAGCGACTTAAATCCTGATCGAATTATTGTAAACAAATCAAACTTATTTAACTTTTCTATTGAGCATATTAAGAAACAAAGTGACATGAGTTTGACAAAGCTTATATCAACTCACACTGTCTGACTGTCTGGTAAAAAGTGTGTACACGTTATTTCACGCCCCCCATTCTCAGATCAAATTGAAACTTTGCACAATTATTCAAGCACAAACATTAACCAATTAGTCAGTTAATTACTGGTGATTAATTATTTTGTTTGAGGGAGATTAATCCTGAAGTATTCACAGATATGGCTAAATTAGTAGGGTTTAGTCCCATTAAATAATTGCTGACGCTATTTCTTCCATACGCTTTCTCCGATCAAGTTGATACTTCAAACAATTATTTATTGTACCTAAAAAAACATGATGAAATGAGATTTTATTCAAATTTTCTTTCTCACGCTTCTTTATTAGTATTTTTCTTAGAGGGGGCGCTGGAGGATTTTTTAAAGACACAATAAGAAAAGGGGGGCGTATGCCGAAAAAGTTTGAAGACCACTGGTCTATAGGGTTGCATTTTTTTTTTTTTTGAAGTATGTAATATTTTATTTCTTAGAACATAGTCCAAGGATTTACAAACGTCTACCACGGCGACCACCCTTCCTGCGAGTACAATCTGATGGAATTGGGGCTACATCCTCAATGCGGCATTATGCCTTTTTTTTTTTTGTTTTGAAGTGATATACATTGCCAACAACACATAAGACACTAACATAAGTTTACGGTTTACTCAACAGTTCACGTTAAAATAGTTCATGAACTGTCCAAACTTGACCATCACTGGGTTGTCCATTGTCCTGTGTTGTGGACGAACGAAGTTATTGGGATTCTTTCAGAAGGATCTGTCCTTATTTCCTATGGAAGCCCAGAGGTTCCATGAAATATAAATGTTTTTGTTGGTGCGTTTGAATTCTTAAAATTGTTTTTAAGTACCATATAGTGGGCATTATACCCAATAAATTTACAGATTATGGACTACGGACACCAAAGACTCCATAGTGTTCATGTTTCTTTACTTACCATTTAACTCAAGAATGGTTTTTAACTTTTTGAATTTCATTTTGATTATTCGCTCTTGTTTATTTTCGTAAACGTGTCCAAATTGGCTAGTCCCTTAACACTGCCTTAACTCTTTCTCTCCGTAATTATTTACCACATTCTGGTGGAATCAACGTTGGTATCGTCAGTTAGGAGAGAAAGAGTTAAATAATGAGATGTTTTTGAAAAGTTCAGTTTATTCAAATTATCTTGTTTACTGAGTGTTTGTGGAGACAGCTTGCCGCCCAATGCGCCGAGCGGCGCGGGAGGACCTAAGTCTCTAAGTCTAAGACTGAATGTCTCGACTCGTGCTGCCTTAAGTCCACGGATGTGTGAACGATAGCTTTTTTTCCTCCATACAGTATGGTCCATCATATGGTCAGGTAGTTACTGTCTATGACAGGTTGAATAAGTAACCCATTGGCACTCACTTGGACTGTCAACTGTGTAATCACACTGGTCAGTGATTTTGCGGTCTAAACTGAACACAGGTTGTGACGTTGCAGGTCAGTGTTCAGGCCTTCTATAATGAATGGTCTCGTCTGTAGCCCTAGGTCATCTGCATGTTGGATTCGGCTAGATGGGCCAACTCTCCTGTTTAGGCATGGCTCTTTGTTGATGTTTTGGTTTCGAGATTAAATACTCAATTTTGTATTTGGGAAATTCTTCTTGGGTCTACGTCATTATTTCTTATGACGTCATTAACAGTTGGCTCTTCTTCTTGACGTAACGCCGTCACTTCTTATGACTTGACACTTTTATATTTTTGGTTTCTTGTAGCCATTTGGAGCTTATTGAAATATGACGTGTTTTTGGTCCGAAAAAGATTCTTGGCTTATAAGCTAGTGGACTGCCTTAGTCTTATTGCCTTGGACCTGTTGTTAAATATGGCTCTTACACATGTTGTTTAGCTGAGTTATATGTTATCTTTATGATATTCTCTATGAAGATTCGATTCGTCTTGTGTTTTCAATAGGCTGCTAGTGTTGGTGTTACCATTGCCAGTATTGGTGTTACCATTTCAAGTATTGGTGTTACCTTTGCCAGTGTGGGTGTTACCATTTCCAGTGTTGGTGTTACCATTGCCTGTGCTGGTGTTACCATTTCCAGTGTTGGTATTACATTGCTAGTTCGAG
This sequence comes from Biomphalaria sudanica, assembly GCA_036873155.1. NCBI lineage: Eukaryota > Metazoa > Mollusca > Gastropoda > Planorbidae > Biomphalaria > Biomphalaria sudanica. The sequence goes on along the minus strand of JAZGLO010005497.1, from coordinate 379,617 downwards.
ATTACTATTGCCACTATTGGCGTTTCATTGCCGGTTAGGAATTGTCCTTGAGAATCCTTGAGTGCCATTGTCAGTGTTACAGTGTTAAAGTCTCATTACCAGTTTTGAGGCGTCATTCACCAATAGAAGACTTGGTGCAATTAGTGGGCCGCTGTCGGTATCGTATGACAAGTTAGGTCATACATTATCCCGAGTACGCTATTCTGCCTCAACTCGGGTGGAAACGATCATTTGAGGAAGTGATTAGGCTAAATGAATAGGAAAACAAAACTACTGTGGGAGTGTCCAAGGGAATGCGAGAACTTTCCCATTGCACAGTGCGGGGTTGAAAGAGAGCTTCCACGTACCTGTCGATAATGCATGCGCCGTTCCTCAAGGGGCCGTCTCACTAATGCACGGTTAGCTTGGTACAACATAGCAAAATGGCGGGGGTTCTCGGTGTGCGCGGCCTTCGGTCATGTATTCTAGTCCATGCGCCCGGATTGCCGGATATATCGGAAATAGCAATATTTTACATAAACATGGACTTGGACCTCTTCCAGACAGAACGGTTGTTTCAAGCAGGCTTACACGCCTAGAGTTCGAACCGCCTTCGGCTCAACTCTTTTGACAATCACACGGTCATACATTATTAAGAAAGCAGCTTACTTGTAATTGACTATAATGATAATGCTTCATGTTGAGATGAATATACACATTCTAGATCTCAAAATTAGTACTATATATGTTATTACTAACGTAACACTAAGATCTACAAAGGCAATATATATATATATATCATCTGTTTCATTATCATTGTATGTGTACAGCTCTTTTTTTTTTAAATCATCATCCACATGGTCACCTTTTTGTACGACTGTGTGTGCATGGTGTTTGTTAGGCTGAATCTGGAGCTTAATATGATAAAAAAATTCATTCCTGAAAATTAATATCAACCCACAACACCAAAAAATGTTATTATAATATCAATAATATGTAAACGTAGATGCTGTTATGGTGTGAAAAGCTGGCACTCGTTCAAGATTTAAAAAAAAAAATGGTTGAGTTCCTCCTTAACGTTAAATGTGGTTGTTTTCTTTATTACTGACTGTGAACTTAAATCTGATTTAAAATGGTGGCAGCGGTGTATTATTATAGGAGGAGAAGTTACCATTAATCTATAGATAAGGATTAATTGTTCGAAATGTTAAAGAGAAATTGATTAATCTTGCAGTTAACAAAGAAGGCTACCGTTGATTTTTTTCTCTTTAAAGGAAACCTCGGAACTTGCGCTTTATACATGTCAATCCATTAATTTTTTTTTTCTCAATGTTCTATTCGTGTGGGATGCTGCTTCCTTTGGGACATAGAGCCTTGTGGTCTTTGTGTTGATTTGGCCAAACTTCCGAGGTTAGATTTCCTCCCTGCTAGGTGGGCAATGCTTCATGCCCCTCAAGAAACAAGCTTTAACTTAGTGTCATTGATTGCTTTACAAGGGGCCACATATCTTTAATAGCTTAGAACCTTATCAATTCTAAGTCCGCTCATATTGGGGGGGGGGGGGGCACCTAGCTGGGGGTTAGACACGTTCAGTGTTGTACCACACTAAGTTTGACTACTGTACCCAGGTCCGAATTTAAGTATGTTAGACCCAGGGGAAGAATTTTTTGCGGAGGACCCTTCACTTTTTCGAGAACCTTAATAAAAATCCACTTATTAATTTTAAAAAATGTACTAATATCTAAAAGCATGCCATATTATAAAAGAAAGAGAGTACTTGTAAATTACATTTAATTTTCCTTCGCTAAGAAAGTTAAAACAATGTAATATGCAAATTTTAGTAACCAAAATAATGAAAATATGTTGGATTTACATAATGCAATAAATCTGTAGCAACTATTCTGTACAATAAATACATAATTAGTAGACACTTTTCAACCACTGACAATGTTGCCCACTGTGGGTTTAAAGAATTGTCAGTTAAAATGCGAAACTAACACATGCCGTCTAATTGTTGTCATTGTTGATTATCTATTGTATCTGCCCGTAAACAAACATGACATCAGTCCAAATAGTACAGCATCAATTAGAGCAGCGGTTCCCAAACTTTTTTCCCTTAACGGAACACTGCGCACATTTAGCGGAGCACTTTGCTTATTTGTTTTAGAGAGATTAATCCACGAGGTAGCCTACTAGTTAATTATTCCATTAGTTCGTGGAACACGTATTCAGGCGTCGCGGATTACGAGGAAGAACCCACTTACCTTTACGGGCTGTGTAGACCCCTGATAGGAGATGTATTGGGAGACTGTGGTTGTGGTTGTCTGGGTTGGGTTCATTTCTGCTACGTCGTTCTTCTATCTCGTCCATTCTCAGAGATTGTCCAGTCACTGGAGGAGGAAAGAGACAAGGAATACATTAATTATTAAATCTCAGATTCATTTCTGTTGAGCTAGAACACACACTATGTAAGTGTACCAATTTTTACCACTCTTCCCCCCTTTTGCTCTAGAGCCAACAGCACTCGGAATAGGTAATTCGGTTTAGAAAATATATCTAAATCTTTTTCGGTATTATTTCTGGTTGATTAAAAGTTCATTTTGACTACAATTAGTCTACCGAATTAGGAATTTTTCAAAAAACGTTCATTTCTCAATTCTAGCATTGAAAGATCACAATGAATCAACATGAATAGTCCTTCACAATTTAGCTGCGTTTTTTTTTTTTTTTTTTGCCTGTGTTAGGTACTACGTATTTCTACGTTCAATTAGAGCCTACGTATAATTAAGTGTTTATGTGGGATATTACGCGCTAAAACGCTCTACTGTAAGCTATCAAGTGCTTCTAAGTGCTACAACGTGCTTCTCTTGCTACAAGCTACTACTACAGGTGCTACTGCACACTACTACAAGCTATCAAGTGCTACACAGCCTGCCGTATATAATTGGAGGCCCTGGGCAAATTGAATTAGGTGGGCCATAAATGAAATAGCAAAATAAAAATAAACGCAATTTACAACAAGGGTCTTCTAGCATAAGTAGCCTAACAAGTAGATTTTAACTTTTGCCAATAAACATTGAATCATAGTAGAGACTTGGAGCTAGGCTAGTTGACAAAGAGACCTATATTTGAGATTTGATACAAGGTTTGCATTGTTTTTAGTCCTGTGGGGGCCCCCACCAATCGGAGTCCCCCACCAACCCGAGGCCATAGGTGGCTAGATTGCCTATGCCTAAGGCCGACCCTCAGCGCACATTACGAGGGCTTTACGTGCCACTAGGTGCTAAGCTTATTCGTATGTGAATGAAGTCGTTCATGTTTGAAGTGGTAAAGCTGTAGTCATTGTGCTGGCTAACTGATCATTCAAGGAGCCCGATCAATACTCGCATGACTCATGGTAAAAGGCCTGCGTGCTTGTCTACCCTGGGAAAGGGGAGGGTGTATTAAAGATGTCAGGTTTCAATACTAAATATCTTGACCAGATCTTTCTTTTATTAAACCATCTATAATAATTATATTATAGCTTAATTTATAATAATAATAATACTAATAATAATCTTTCTTGTCCGTATGGAAATTTGTCTTACTATTTGTGCATCACACCAAATAAAAAACATTATAACTATAAGAAACCAAAGTGTACATTCACACCAGACTCACTCATAAGTTACATGTGACAAAGTTTATACCAGATTGTTCTTATTTAATGATTTGATTGCCAGGGGAACAAAAGAGTGTTTGTGTCTGTTTGTCTTTGCTATCGGTGTCTTGTATCTCTTTTGTGATGGTAAAATCACAAAATCCTGACACAAAGGATGACTCTTTATTTCGGGGATCTTGTTAGCTTTTTTTTTTATAGATGTTTGTCTCAAACAACTGCCCAAATGGGCCAATGATTTTACCAGCAGCATTTAGGATTCTATAAAGTTTATTTTATTTTTAAAGCTCAGATTGCCATACCATTGAAACTTAAAATATTGCAGATGTGAGCGTGATAAAACATAGCCAAGGCATTTTCGCTAACATTAAACGAGGACATTTTCCTTAGTAATCGCAATCTTTGCTGCCCTTTTTTACTTATATAATCAGTATTTGCAGTAAAATTTAGTTTATTGTCTATGACAGTACCAAGGTATTTAAAGGTTTGCACTATTTCAATAGTCTCTCCAGCTACAGAAACAATTTAAACATACATTTATTATTCCAAATTTAAAAACTCGTTCTGAGTTGTGCTAGCTGGTGTACAAAGGCAGGACTCAAACATTTCGTCCTATAAAGGCCGAGAGCACGTTGCAATATGTCCACAAAGACATTAGACCAGAGTGATCGCAGTATACATTGAATCGAGCTTTACATAAAAACAATACAATTATTAGTACAATTTCAAATTTAAATAGGCTACTAGAGAACACTGCTGATGAATATAGGGCCCATAATCAGAATTGTTTCGTGTTATAAATTTCGAAGCATATCTTAGAAACGGTTACATCTTAGCCCCAACCTATGGTGACGACAGTCCGAAGCGCATAACACGCGACCAAGAAGCTGCTTGAAATTATATCCTTATATGTTATGGACGTTAGGACCCTCATAGAATCAGGGCTATGATAATTGTTTTAAAAAATTACTTCAGCTTCGGATGGTTATTAGTTCCACCTGTATTAACACAGATGATACAAGTGACTTTAGATGCCAGTAAGGTCATGCAGCTAAGTATACATAAGTGACCCATATACATTTTACATTTGAAATCTAAACTAAGATTGAATGCTTTCAAGCTCGTCAAGAAAGAGACAGTTGGAGAGCTCTCACGAAGGCCGCGGGACACACATTTGAGGCCAAGCGGAAGGCCCTTGTAGAAGACAGGCGCAGAAGACGTTAAGAAAACCTAAACAGACTCCCGGCGGACAACTTTGTCTGCATCAAGTGGGGGAAAATATGTAGGTTGCAACTGGCTTTGCGAAACCATGTGAAACACTGCACTCATCCTTAATCTATTATAGCTATTATGAATATGAAGCCTCCAATTACCTACCTTGTGACCAGAAACAAAATGAACACTTTCTTTGAAAACGTCTAAAACTTAATTTCAATCCATGTGTTATCAGATAAAAGAATCCCTAGAACACGACCTACTCAAAGTTATCAAATAACGTGACACACATACTGACACACACACACATGTGGGCTGCACACTATATACGCCTGATTGTGTGTGAGAATGAGAGCACTAAAGGACATAGAAATGTCTTTCCGTGAGTTGCCAGACTGAAGGTTTTGCAGTTACATGTTCATAACATAAAGACTTGAATTTGTTTTTCAACCAGTCGATTAATTGAACAAAGTACTTTATCCTACATTAGAATGTAGGCAGTTTTTTTTCCCCCTGCTTTCTAGGTATCCATTGAAAATTACGGGTTAAAGTATGTTACCCTCTCTCTCTCTAGTCTTTTTTTTTAAAAGGGGTGTCCGTTTGTGACGTCCACTTCAAATGTCATCTATCTTTAAAAAAAATAATACCAACATCAATATTAGATAATAATTCAATAACATCAGTTAGGTCAGGTTCACATTTAACTTCACCTTCACTTGTCCATTACTCTATCATGGACCTTTGGGGCACCACACAAGATCTGTCTACCGTCTTTCTCTTTTTTTCTCTGTCCTTAGCCTTTGATAAAATTTCATTCACTGTCTTCCCATCGCTTTCTCTGTCTTCCTCTTCATCTTCTTCCTGGTACTGTTCCCTGAAGGAAGCCCTAAGGACCTTGTGATGTGGCCATAGAGTTTGAGTTAACATTTTGTTTGACAGTGGTTAGCAGATCATCGTGGGGTCCGGTTGCTGTATTAATCCTGTTTCTAATCTATTTATTCAAGATGCGGTCTTTGGAAGTGACACCTAGGATTTAACTATATCTTTATAACTTTCAGTTCATCGAATACATATACATATTAACAATGTAATAATAATCCATCTCATCCCAGTGGCTCTACAGCCCATGGAGTGCTCTGGCCTGCTTCAGCACATCCTTCCATTCAGATCTCTCCTGGGCCTTTCGTCTCCACGCCCTAACCCCAAGCTGCTTCAGATCTGCTTCCACATCGTCAATCCATCGCATTCGGTGTCTGCCTTTGGGTCGCCTGCCTTTTGTAATAATAATAACATTATTAAATCTCTGTATCTTGTGGTATCAAGTCGTTAGTCGAACAAATAATACAACAGCACGTCTCTTCTTTTTGTATCCACAGGAGATAGGGTTGTAGTTGTTGATAGTTTGTAGTTCATAGTTTCTGATATTCTTTCTGAAAATATTGAAACCTGCCTTTTTAAGCTACCGAATCAGAAACTCCATAACCAGTGAAATCTGCCCATGTGGAGTATCACCAGAGAATGCCGACCACGTCCTCCAAAACTGCTCTCTTTACCAAGAGGCCCGTACAAGACACTGGCCCCAAAACACCCAAATAGAAAGAAAACTATATGGAGAGCTCCTTAATTTGGAAACCACTGCGCAGTTCATCTCATGTATTGGTCTAGTCATCTGAACGCTCCAACATAACAATGAGAACGAAGAAGAAGAAGAAACTCCATTGGTAAGGAACCATGCTGAGAATGACTTCCCTTAGAGTACGTAAAAAGAAAGCGAGCAGTGAGTTTTAAGGTCGCCTTGTCCCCGTACAAGGACGCGAACCAGCTCTCTCTCTCTCTCGGGTCGTCTCTCCAGCAGAACGCGACACTCGTACAGAATGTGGTCTCTTGTTTCTATGTCCTCTGATGCAGTAGCGGCACAGTGTGACGTAGTTCTCTTGAAACAGTCCGAAATAAGCACCAATTGGCCTGAGCGGACCACTTCGGGGGCCGATTTTGAGTTTGTATTTCCACACAAACTTACTTTTTTTTTCATTGTTTTGTTTTTCTTTGTTTCTTGTCATTATTTCATGTCATTGTTTCTTTTACATGTTTCTTGTCATTATTTCATGTCATTGTTTCTTTTACTGTTTCATTGTTTCGTATGTTTGTTTCTTTTACTGTTTCATTGTTTCGTATGTCTGTTTCTTGTACTGTTTCATGTTTTTGTTTCTTTCCATTGTTTCTTGAACTGTTTCTTTTAATATTTCTTGTCCTTTTATTTTTCACTGTTTCTTGTCATTGTTTTTTATCATTGTTTCTTTTACTGTTTCTTTGAATATTTCATGTCAATATTTTAAAAAAATAATTTCTTGGCACTGTTTCTTTCACTGTTTCTTGTTTTTTTTTAATGTCATTGTTTTGTGTCAATGTTTCATTTACTGTTTCTTTTTGTTGTTTCTCGACACTGTTTCTTGTCATTTTTTTCTCTACAGTTTTTCTCGACACTGTTTCACAAATGTACAACGTTGACAGCCAATACAGTAGCAGGTCTGACCTTCTAGACATCAAATAGGCGATACAGTAGCAGGTCTGACCTTCTGGACATCATACAGGCGATACAGTAGCAGGTCTGACCTTCTAGACATCATACAGGCGATACAGTAGCAGGTCTGACCTTCTGGACATCATACAGGCGATACAGTAGCAGGTCTGACCTTCTGGACATCATACAGGCGATACAGTAGCAGGTCTGACCTTCTGGACATCATACAGGCGATACAGTAGCAGGTCTGACCTTCTGGACATCATACAGGCTATACAGTAGCAGGTCTGACCTTCTATACATCATACAGGCGATACAGTAGCAGGTCTGACCTTCTGGACATCATACAGGCGATACAGTAGCAGGTCTGACCTTCTGGACATCATACAGGCGATACAATCTATATGAGATATCTTTTTACATAAATTGACCTTACTAATCAAACAAACAGATTCAGAGCTCCTACACACAGTTAGAAATAAATCCTTTAACCCTTCTAAGACAATCTTGCAGAATCGCACAGTTTAACTGTACTAAAACAACTCGTAAAGACATACCAATGTCTAAGCAATAAAGTCTTAATCTGAGACTTAACCTTTAAAAAAAATCCACCTTAATAACAAAAACAAATAAAGTATATTTGTTCTGGCTTGGTGAAGCTTATTATTTCACCCTCTGATTATTTGGGTTTATCTTACAACAGTGGTTTTATCTTACAATTGAATCAACCAATTCCGTGACTCAAGTCAATAGCAGACGATATCTCTACTTTTAGAATCAACATATCAAAGATCTACCTACGTGTTGCCAATCTACACAGCAATATATATTTTCTTTTCTTTTTTCATGAAAAGTATAAAGAGAAAGCTAAAAATTATATATATATAAATCTCAGTCTTCACTAGGATTCGAACCTGGCAGCATTAAGGTTGAATTTAGTGTCCTTGACATTGTCTAGTGTATCGTGAAAAATCCTAATGGATAATAAAAATTCCTTTTAAATGTTTACAACAAAGAAGAAGACTACTTTTAGAAACAAGTAAACCTGCACTTTAAGCCCACAAACACAATACACTTAGTAATTTGATCATGGTAGTGATATAATACAAGTGATGCACAGACCACGGCCTGTGTGTCATATCCGGCTAGTGACAAAGTGCATTCCCACACCCACTCCCCTTTTTCGAAACTTCTCACTACAGTGTACGATGAAGCAGCGGGGGAATGGGTTTTATTTGATGCTACTATATGGTGATGGGAGGCGAGATGGCTGAGCGGTGAAGCGCCTGGCTTTCGAACGGGGGGGTGGTCCGGGTTCGAATCCTGGTGAGTACTGGGATTTTTAATTTCGTAGAACCTCGGAGTCCGCCCAGCTCTAATGGGTACCTGACATTAGTTGGGGAAAAGTAAAGGCGGTTGGTCGTTGTGCTGGTCACATGACACCCTTGTTAAACGTAGGTCATAGAAACAGATGGCCTTTACATCATCTGCCCTATAGACCACAAGGTCTGAAAAGGGAACTTCACTTTACTTTACTAGTAATATATGGTGAAGACTTTGATTTTGAATTTCTGGATTTTAGGACGCCTCTCAGTCCACTGAGCTCTTAGAAGGTACCCGACATTAGTTGGGGAAAAAAATAAAGGCGGTAAGTCGTTGTGCTGGCCACAGTTAACCGTTGGCCAAAGAAAACAGATGACCTTAGCATCGTCAGCCCTATAGATCGCAAGATCTGAAAGGGGAACTACTATATGGGCCGCACCCAAAATTATATGGCACCCGGGTAGAAAGAGGTTGGCTATCACTGTTATAACAGAGCGAGGAAGATGCTCTACATTTAGTAGAGCACTACAGTTTTTATTGGTCGAGACTGAAACTTAGACTTTGTTTATTGTGTTGATATAGATCTACATGAGACTATTTCACGGCCCTTCCTATTATGTGCAGTATTCAATTTCAGCGTGCGTCTATTTTTAGACACTTTTATTGCTCTAAGAATTCATACTAGATCCACTCCCTTAAAAATATCAAGAAAAACTTAGAAACCTCTAGCAGACGACAAATGATGACACAGATCCGACGCAATTCGCAATCATTGTCACTGGGTCTAACAGCTTGAGTCGGTGTCACTAAACCAGGTGGAGACCAAACAATGTGTCAATAGCAACCTCTGTTTGGACAAATAAGTTAATTATGTCACAATAAATCCAGGGGCTCAGCGACCGCGCTGTAAGTTATGTGTTAAGCCAGTGACATATCAAGAAAATTAAACCAAATGTAAAGTCAATAATCCCATGGGTAGAGCGGTTACATTTTTAATCTCTATATCTACATTTCAAAAATAATTGTGGGTATAACACACACTAGCTTCGATGAATTAATTTGTTGACCTAGATTCGAACAATAATGTTCTTGTTGACCTTAACTCTCTAGATCTAAGAAAACATTGATACTAGAACTCCTCTTTTAGACATATCTTTACCTTGCTTGTACTAACTCACTCCTTCTGCCTGGTCAAAATCTCGTACACGTGATTTCTCCCACTTCACATTCTCGGATCAAGTTCAAACTTTGAGCAATTATTCATTGTCGATGACGACACATGAATCAATCAAAACATTGTAATTAGTCGATATTATTTCATTTTGTTTAATATATGGAAAATTTACTTGATTATACTAAATGTTATACTTCATAAGCATGAGTAGAAAAGGTTTACATCATATATAATAATCAAAAAAATCAATCTAAAATGTATTAATGACTTTCTTAATTGCTTAATTTCTTGATTTCAAGCAAACATATTGTACAAAGACTCAAAAAAACAAAGATTTACTGCTGCAGGGGTAAACGACTGTATAGAAAATACGAAAAACATGCATATATGTAACCCTGCCGGACCAAGTAAAACAAAGGACGTTTGGGCCACGAGGCCTTCATCAGCTACAAAACAAACAAAAAATAAAAAACAATTAACACAAAATAGTCTTAAGTTAACTTATCTGTCCGATGTTATTCTCTATCGAGGCAGAAAAGAAATGAGCTGCGCTGGTGTAAAAGCGCGGGAAAACGGAAGCTAGCGGAGATGTCTGGCGTCCGAGTGTCACGTGACACGACCTTACAGTGTTACGAACACTGACTAGATTTAGATTGAGATCTGCTTCAGCCCTAGTTAGAGCCACCAAAAAATGTCTACTTTTGAAAGTCTGTGAATGCAGAATGAAGACAGTTCTCAAACCTTGCAAACACTCGTTTTCCCTTCGCGTTACATAAATGTGTCGTACGCCCTTTTCCCATTCATCTTTGCCTGACATCTCCGCCCGCTTCTGTTTTCCCGCGCTTTTACAGCAGCGCAGCTCATTTCTTTTCTGCCTCGATAGAGAACAACATCGGACAGATAAGTTAACTTAAAACATATTGTAGTAATGGAGTTATTTTCTTGGTAGTTAATCATAAGGGTAATATCTGGGCTTCACACAGAAATATAAATGAATGACCGTGGTAAACGACCCACCATTCCTTGTGTAATTTATTAGAAGTATTATAGCGCTGGGTTGCCATGTCTTGGTTGTCTTGTTTGAGTTGTCGAATTTGGGCTGTTGTGTCTGGGTTTGTTTGGATTGTCTTGTTTGATTTATCGTCTATGTGTAAGTTTGGTTGTCTTGATTGGGTTGTCATGTTTGATTTGTCTTGTTTGGGTTATCGGTTCTGGGTTTGTTTGGGTTATCTTGTTTGGGTTGTTGCCTCTGGGTTTGTTTGGGTTGTGTTGTTTTGGGTTATCGCTTCTGGGTTTGTTTGGGTTTGTGTTGTTTAGGTTGTTGCCTCTGGGTTTGTTTGGGTTGTCTTGTTTGGGTTGTCGCCTCTGGGTTGTCTTGATTAGAATGTGATGTTTTAAATTGTCTGGATTTTCGTGTCCGGGGTGTCTCCTTTTAGGTTGTCTTCCCCTGGTAAAACGTGACAATCCGAAGCTACACATAATTTAAGAACTGTGATTTGATTCAAAGAAAAGAACCAACTGGTTGGCCTGTACTAGACACTAACCTTGAACCTTGTTCATAACCGAGTTTGATATTTAAATAAAAAAGACTCAACATATTTCTTCATGGCATGTCAGAGTCATTTGTAACAAGGATGCGGTATATAGACGTCAGAGGTCTGTGACAGATCATACATTATGTCTACTTCTGTTGTTTAGGCTTTGAAATGCGACAGAGGAGCTTGGCATGTTAGTCTGTTCATGTGTTTGTAAGAGTGTAGCTACAAATGGCCCTAATATTTCGCAATTCAGTAACACAGAGCGATAATCCTACGGGACGAATAGCGCTAATACTTCGCGACATGTAGGACTATTCCTTCACGACATAGCGACATGTAGCGCTAATGCTTCGCGACATGTAGGACTATTCCTTCACGACATAGCGACATGTAGCGCTAATGCTTCGCGACATGTAGGACTATTCCTCCACGACACAGCGACATTTCGCGCTGATTCAACGCGACACAGTGACATATTTCATTTTCTCAGCGTCGCAGTAAAAATTCTACTATTGTAATGTAAAAAAAAAGACAATTTGCAATGTTCCGTCGTGTTACATAAATGTGTCGCCCTGTTCCTTCGCGTTACATAAATGTGTCGCCCTGTTCCTTCGCGTTACATAAATGTGTCGCAATGTTCCTTCGTGTTACATTCATGTGTCGCACTGTTCCGTCGCGATGCGAATCTGTGGTAATACACAATCAGGCCATGGAGTCATTTCATTATCTTTGTATAATGTTAAGTCAGCATGTCACGCATTTTATACACATTCAGTATAATTCCAGAAGTTTCCACTTGGATGCAGTCCACTAGTTCTAATCTTTCACTTTCAAGCTTGAACTGACAGAATTCTGACAGAGTTCTCGAGAAAACGAGTGTTTGCAAGGTCTGAGAACTGTCTTCATTCTGCATTCACAGACTTTCAAAAGTAGACATTTTTGGTGGCTCTAACTAGGGCTGAAGCAGATCTCAATCTAAATCTAGTCAGTGTTCGTAACACTGTAAGGTCGTGTCACGTGACACTGGGAGATATGGAGGCATTTTGATTTGACAGTGAAGCCACTTCACATTGAGCGTAATTGTATCGGGTTCCTGGTTATTTCTTAGCATTTCTGTTATATACAGTTATTTCAAGCTCCTGAGAAGGGCCGGATTTAAGTAGGTCAAGGCTGTGGAGGCCACTACACTTTTTCGAAAGCTTTAATAAAAATCCACTTTTAACAATTATCCATAAACAAACTGATATAGCTAGCCATTTTTGTGCATCTATTAAGTTTTATTCATGAATGGCGGAAACAAAAGAAAGCATAATTAAAATACTCCTCTACATTTTCAAGCTACGCCAATGCAAGCCCATATCTCCTGCACCCCTCCATCATAAACGCCATACCACTCCCTTCAAACAAGGGCCTGCATGATATTTCACCTTTTTCACTTGTGAACGCAATAATTTACAAAAAAGTGGAACACAACATCGAACAAAAAAGCGAAACGAAACGAAAAGAACATTAACTATTCTCCCTATCTCCTTGCTGTCGTAACAAAAAACCCAGTGAAAAGGAAACCCTTTCGACTCTCACCTCCCCCTTTTTTTAGCATACAACAAGCAACAGTCAATAGATTTTATTGAATGAACTGCTGTATGCTATCCAACAAGTAATTCAATATGGCACGACGCTAAAAAAAAACTGGGGACATTTTTTCAAGTTCAACAAAGAAATAAAAACACTTAACCCTATACCTTTTGTATTATATATTCATGAAAAGAAAATTGCGAAACGAAACGTTTCAAATATAACCGGCTAGTGAAACTCTCTAGACTTTGGCGGAGAAACTACAAAGAGTGTATAATAAAGTCTTAAGCGGTATGACTTCGCCCAAATGGCGTACTCTGTTTTATCGAATTGGGCATGGAATGGTAGGCATGAAATGACGAGAAATTATATTAAAATGCATTAAATGTATTGTTTCATGTTGTACCGCGATCACGCATGGTTAGATCTTATTGACTTCTGTTATTTTTATAGTAACTTAAAAGCTTAATTTTTATTTTGATATTTTGGATTTTTAAAAAAGTAAGCACAGATATGCAAACCAGAGGACAAAACTCCGGTGGCGGCGCACCGTCCAGTGTTTCTGTGAACATGGCCGACCTTAGGCATAGGCAAACTAGGCAGCCGCCAAGGGCTTCCAATTGGTGGGGGCCTCGTACAAGGCAAAGAACAATTAGATAAAAAAATACGAACTTTGGATCAAATCTAAAACATATTAGAGCACTATGACTCTATGTTTACTAGTCTAGCTCTGTCTCTACTATGACTCTATGTTTACTAGTCTAGCTCTGTCTCTACTATGACTCTATGTTTACTAGTCTAGCTCTGTCTCTACTATGACTCTATGTTTACTAGTCTAGCTCTGTCTCTACTATGACTCTATGTTTACTAGTCTAGCTCTGTCTCTACTATGACTCTATGTTTACTAGTCTAGCTCTGTCTCTACTATGACTCTATGTTTACTAGTCTAACTCTGTCTCTACTATTACTCTATTTTTACTATTCAGACTCTGTCGCTACTATGTCTTATCTTATCTTATCTTATACAGTAAAAAAAAAGATTATTACGTCCTACGCGTGTTCCTAGGTCAATCGAGTCATACATTTTAACCATTGACCTAAATTCTGCAAAGTCACTGGTTTTTCTGGTTGACTCAGGCAACCCATTCCATGCTCTAATAGCACTAAGGAAGAAGGAGTATTTGTACAAATTTGTCCTAGCATATGGAACGAATAAATGTGCCTATATCTATGTGTCTTTAAGAGTATTTTATTTTTTGACTTTTTTTTTTGTATTTGAAGATTATGGTTCAGTGTTTTATGTATAATTGCTACTTTACTTTTGAGTCTTCAATCCTGAAGGCTTTCTAAATTTAGATTTTACTTAAGGTGTTACTCTAGTCAAATGTGAATATTCGTTTGTTAAGAATCTCACTGCTCTATTTTGTGTCTGTTCCAGTTTCTTACGAAGAATATTCACCATTCAAATCATAAATCCATCAATACATCTTCCGTTTGTTGTTGTGTCGAAACTAGTTGCCAGCTAGGAATTACCCATCATTGGGGTCCCGGGGGGCTTGACATCTTTAGGGGCCCCTGCATTTTGACATTCGACACCATGACATGAGATAAAGGCGTATTATTTAATATCTACTTTTAAAAAAAAATTCGAAAACTCTTTTGGGGGACCCCTCAAGTGGCGGCACGGGGAATTTTAAACTTTCACCCCCCCCCCCCCATAGAAACGCCACTGCCATAGTGAAAAGGCTAATGAACGGTTAACGGGAGACAACCGTAGTGCAGTTAACAAATTAGGTCCTAAATCGTTGACAGGATTAAAGGAAGGCCATCTAACTAGTACCAGTGGCGTAGCAATCATGGCGCGAAGGGGTTTATTTCGCCCGGCCCACGACCAAAAAGGGCTCAAACGGGCTCTGCTAAGGGTAACAAGAAAATATACAAATACTTTTAAAAAATAACAACAACAAAGCTTATATTACGCGTAGTTGTATTAATTAGTAATTGAATTCATACACATCTAGACCTAGACCAACAACAATAAACCTGTGTGATAAGAAATGTTTTACCTAGTGTTTTTATTTCGCATAGTTTTCGTGTTCTTAGCTTTCTTAATACGCTATGATCCCTATCAATTGTCTGGACCCAGTTGGGAAAGGTGAGTGGAAGAAAGAACGGGGGAATCTGGGTGAATATGTTCGTGATCGCTTTTAAATGTATTTGTATTTAAAAAAAAAAAAAAATGAAAGACCTGAATTCGAACTCGAGTGCTCAAGCATCCCAAAGCCTCCTTTCGCAAACACAATAACCACTGTGCCAGCAAATAGCTTATGAAAATAGAAGGTGTTATTGTTATCTATTGGTAGCTTCAAGCTTTAAAACTGCGACCTACAAAGTTTAAAAAGTGGATTTATTCAACTTTTACCACCACATCAGTAATACTTTCCCTTGTTCGATACCAAAAAAAAAAAGATACCAATAGTTAATTATCAAATCGGTTGTCTTGTTTTTATTGATTCTTGTGTTTTCATGTAAAATGCATGACGCGTAGGACGTAATCATCTGCTTTTTTGAAGTAACGTCTGTATTATATAAGATAAGATAAGAAGAAAAGAAATATTTGTACCAAATTTCAGCGTGATCCGAGATTGGGTGTGGGACAGATAACGTGCAATTTTAACCAGACAGATCTTTCTTATCTTATATGATACAGACGTTGTTTCAAAAATGCATGACGCGTAGGACGTAATCATCTTCTTTTTTGAAGTAACGTCTGTAAAATTATATAAGATAAGATATGATAGACCGAGTGAGTTGACATACGCTTTGTAAAAATGTTGAATAAATAAATTTAAATGTTTCAAATGTTTACGATATTTGACTTAAATCATTCAATATAATTATATTGTTCTTAAATTCTATTTCAGGTTTCCGAGCCAATTTAACAAATCAATGTGAATCATCTTTAATTACTGCTTTAAATATTGACAACACACTGCCAAACTATTGCCAGCATGTCTCCCTCCCCACAAGGCAGGGTAGAACGCTCGACAAATGCTACGTAAACATTAAGCAGGCTTACAAATGTAAAAGTTTGTTCCCACTTGGAGAATCTGACCATGTATTAGTCCATCTTATACCAAATTAGAAACCTAATCGTAAAACTACAAAGAGAGTTATAAAAACGGTCAAGATGTGGTCTGAAGAGGCTGTAGAAAAACTACGAGGACGCATTGAGAAAACTAACTGGGAAATCTTTATTGAAAACTGTCCAGATTTAAACGAACTAACAGAAACCGTTAACTCATATCTATCATTCTGCGAGGAGTTAACAATTCCAACTAAAACAATACAAGTCTATGGAAACAATAAGCCCTGGATGACCAAAAAAATCAAACACCTTATTACTGAAAAGAAAACAAAGTATAAGGCTAGCAACGAAGAGTTTATAAATGCTATACATAAACTGAGAAAAGCAATAATTGAAGGGAAAAAAACATACAAAGAAAAAATTGAGAATTTCTTTGCAAAGAACAACTCAAAACAATGCTGGGAGGGATTAAAGAAAATAACAGGCTGCGCCTCAAAATGAGAACAAATTTCAGTGGCTGATGATGAGAACTTCGCCAACGAACTAAATTATTTTTATTCTCGTTTTGACAAAGAAGATTTTGTTGATCTACACAAAGAACTTTTCAACACTCTGTCCAAAGGAAAACAAGAGCCCTATGTCAATTGTGTAACTGAGGATGAAGTGACCTTGTTATTTAAAAGAGCAGACGTAACAAAAGCTTCTGGACCAGACAAAATTAGTGGCAAGCTGATCAAGCTGTGTGCGGAGCAAATCTCTTCTATTTTCTGTCATATCTTTAACCACTCATTGCAAACGTACGTAATTCCACACATCTGGAAAACTTCAGAGATCATACCAGTGCCTAAGAAACCAAAAATAGATTGCTTAAATGATTTCCGCCCAGTAGCACTAACACCTATTGTTATGAAATGTTTTGAAAAATATATGCTAAAACAACTTGTAGCAAAAGTCAACAACAGCCTAGACCCTCACCAATTTGCAAACAAAGCAGCTAGAGGAACTGAGGATGCCATTCTATTGCTTTTGAACCAGCTTTATAAGCATCTCGATATACCCAAAACATACGCACGAGTCCTCTTCGTAGATTTCTCCTCGGCTTTCAATACCATACAGCCACATCTAATGATAAACAAACTGAGTAACTTAAATGTAAGCCCTTACTTACAAGCATGGGTTCTAAACTTTTTAACCCAACGGCCCCAGTATGTTAAAGTCAACAACACCAAATCGTCAACTCGAGTACTATGTACGGGTGCTCCACAAGGTTGTGTACTTTCTCCTGTACTATACACTCTTTACACTAATGATATAAGAAGCATCTATGACTCAGTTAAACTCATTAAATTCGCTGATGATACTGCCATAGTCGGTCTTATTTCAGGAGACGAAACTCAGTATCGAAGCTCGATAGAAGAGTTTACAAACTGGTGCACTGACAACTTTCTAGAACTGAATGTAACAAAACCTAAAGAACTTATAATAGATTTTAGAAAGAAAAAACATACTATACGTGAACTGCAAATAAACACTACATCTATAGAACAAGTAAAGGCATATAAATATCTAGGTGTTATCATCAACAACAAGCTTTCATGGGAAGACCACCTTGGAACTCTGACAAAGAAGGCAGCCCAGCGACTCTTTTTTCTATAAAAACTCAATAGCTTTAAACTAAGCAAGAAGATCCTTGAGACATTTTACCGCGCGACTATGCAGAGTCTGCTAACATACGGAATAACTTGGCAAGGCAACGCCTCATCTAAACTGTTGCGACGTCTAGAAAAAATCATTAAAAAAGCATCTAAAATTACACTTACAACACTGCCACATTTAAAGGAGCTTTTTGAACAAAAGTGCCTAAGAAAAATCGAAAAAATCTTGGAAGACAACAACCACCCGCTCCATCAGAACTACGACAGGTCGTCGCGAAGTGGGCGACTGCTGTCAATCAAAACAAGAACAGAGCGGTACAAAAACTCGTTCGTACCTCACTCGGTCAGACTCTATCACCGCCACTCATTGATCAGGGAACATGAAATGCACCAAGTTACCTGTGTGTAGTCGCTGAATGAACTCTTTATGTTGTCTGTTGTATTTGTGTGTATTTTTCTGTTGTGTTGTCTTTATATGGGAAAAATGTCCCTGTAATCACAACAAATTTCCGTAAGGATCAATAAAGAAGTCTTAGTCTTTATGAAATAAAAGGGAAGTAACTCTAAAAATATTAAGTACAACATTTCTTTAAATTCTAACGTGTTCGATTTTTAAAAATAATAACAATAGCAATAATAGTAATAATTCATTTCTATAATAATGATAATGTCTGTTTTGTTTAATTGTTATATCTTTGTTTAATATAACGGTATTTATGTACTTGTTGAAATACATAAATTAATAGTATGAGTAGACAGTAAATTTAAAAATATATAGTATGAGAAGATTGTATCTAAGCGTAAAATAGTCCAATGTTTCATTGGTGGGAAAATTATTACCAGGCCATACATACATGTATTCATAATGGATATGTAGTCCACCAAATTCCTCATCAACTCACTGCAATGCTGTTTGCCTTGAATCTTGGGTTGATGATAAGTTAACATCTAGAAACCGGTACAGTTCTGCCAGATTGTAGAGTTGTCCCTAATAATGATGTGGAAAAACGGTCAGATTATTAAAGTTCCTTTGGGCTTGTATACAATGGCGCCGAAAACACGTCTTATCCGCAACGTGATGTCCAGGAACATTGTTAGCGTTGATTAGCCTGGTTTTAAGCATATATTGTTGGACATTAGAAAAATTAGAACAGTAGAAATGCATGCTGATCTGTCAGCTGGTAAACGCACTAAAAAGAATCCCTGTCTATGTTTGGCATATGAGTACATGTACAATACAAGTGTTCGTACATGTGTCTACAACAGAGAACAATAGCCATGATGTCTACAGCAGAGAACAATAGCCATGATGTCTACAACAGAGAACAATAGCCATGATGTCTACAACAGAGAACAATAGCCATGATGTCTACAACAGAGAGAAATAGCCATGATGTCTACAACAGAGAACAATAGGCATGATGTCTACAACAGAGAACAATAGCCATGATGTCTACAACAGAGAATAATAGCCATGATGTCTACAACAGAGAACAATAGCCATGATGTCTACAACATAGAACAATAGCCATGATGTCTACAACAGAGAGAAATAGCCACGATGTCTACAGCAGAGAACAATAGCCATGATGTCTACAACAGAGAACAATAGCCATGATGTCTACAACAGAGAGAAATAGCCATGATGTCTACAACAGAGAACAATATGCATGATGTCTACAACAGAGAGAAATAGCCATGATGTCTACAACAGAGAATAATAGCCATGATGTCTACAACAGAGAACAATAGCCATGATGTCTACAACAGAGAACAATAGCCATGATGTCTACAACAAACAATAGCCATGATGTCTACAACAGAGAATAATAGCCATGATGTCTACAACAGAGAACAATAGCCATGATGTCTACAACAGAGAACAATAGCCATGATGTCTACAACAGAGAACAATAGCCATGATGTCTACAACAGAGAATAATAGCCATGATGTCTACAACAGAGAGAAATAGCCATGATGTCTACAACAGAGAACAATAGGCATGATGTCTACAACAGAGAACAATAGCCATGATGTCTACAACAGAGAACAATAGCCATGATGTCTACAACAGAGAGAAATAGCCATGATGTCTACAACAGAGAATAATAGCCATGATGTCTACAACAGAGAGAAATAGCCATGATGTCTACAACAGAGAACAATAGCCATGATGTCAACAACAGAGAACAACAGCCATGATGTCTACAACAGAGAACAATAGCCATGATGTCTACAACAAAGAACAATAGCCATGATGTCTACAACAGAGAACAATAGCCATGATGTCTACAACAGAGAGAAATAGCCATGATGTCTACAGCCGGAAACTAGGACAACCAAATGAACAATTCAGGGAAAGCATGATATTACTTGTCGTGAGAGACCTTGAACATTTTTTTTCTTTTTGTTTTTTGAGGATGTAAAACCTTTGGAACTACTGAATAATAAAAATAAGTGAACAGTGATGGGCCTTAAAACATTTACAATAGGAACTCATACTGATCTGCCAGCTGGTAAACGCGCCAACAAAAAGCCCTGGCACCATGTTTCTCGGAATTATTTGGGCTTCCATAGAAACTAAAGACAGTTCCTTTCAAAAGAATCCCAAGTTCAAGGACTTCGTTGGTTTTGGCATGTAGGACACATGTGTATGTACATCTACAACAGAGAACCTTAGGCAAACTAATGATCATCAAGTTTGAACAATTTCTGAACAATGTTAACCCTAATCGTTGTGAAAACCTGGCACGGTTTTGTCTTGTGTGTTTTTGGCAATACAATCTTCTACTGAACACAAAACAAAAATAGGTTGGACTCATTATCCGTCGAATTTTATTGTTGATTTTCTAAGTAAATGATGAGTACAGTCCTCTTGGCCAACGATAAATCTTTCAATTATTCAAACTAATTAAAAGATGTGTCCTTGAAAATTGAGTTTGTGATTACAATCGACCATTACTGAGTGACAAAATGGCTTCAAAAACTGTTGTCTACATTGAAGCATATATATATATATACATATATATATATATATATATATATATATATATATATATATATATATATATATATATATATATATATATTAATGATCATGAAAGAAGGGAAGAGAACTCCTTTTGAAGATAAATAGATACTATAAATAAGGTTAACTCGGCCTAACAAAGGGGAGGCAAAACGAATAAAGCTGGTGTCTTAGTGAAAGTGCTTCTGTACTGTTAAATTTTGAACTTTTAGAACTTTGGTCGCTATGGCAACAAGGGAGTAGCCCAAAAACAAAAGTGTTAGGTGTCCATTCTGAGCTTCCATTGTCGCAAAATAACATTTATATTGCATATACTAATTATTCTTGAGTTAAGTATTAGTTATATGATAATATTCGTTAATATTCGAAAATCAGCAATACAATGTAAGAGTACATATAAAAGTAAAGCCCCTCTTACAGATCTTGCATATTTCAGTACAGATAATGTAATGGTCATCCGCTTCTGTGGACCACGGTCAACGAGGGTGTCTTGTGGCCAGCGCAACAACCAACCACCCTTAATTTTCCCCAACTAATGTCAGGTACCCATTAGAGCTGGGTGGACTCAGAGGCGAAATAAAAAATCCCAGTCTTCACCAGGATTCGAACCCGGGATCCCCGATTCGGA
Organism: Biomphalaria sudanica; assembly: GCA_036873155.1. Taxonomy (NCBI): domain Eukaryota; kingdom Metazoa; phylum Mollusca; class Gastropoda; family Planorbidae; genus Biomphalaria; species Biomphalaria sudanica. The sequence goes on along the minus strand of JAZGLO010005497.1, from coordinate 358,234 downwards.
AGCCATGCGCTTTACTGATCAGCCACCGGGCCTCTACACTCTATGTGTAATTAATACAGTTATCAAAATAATTTCTATCATAGATTTATTTTAAAACAGTGACCAGAATATATATGTGTGTGTTGTATGTTTACCAGGAACAACAAGAGAAACGGCAGTACATTCATCAGCTGTCCTAAGGTATGTTAATTAAATTCTGATAACAAAAATAATTAAGGACTGGTGTTGAGCCTAACAGAAACATTTGTAAAATCTTTAGCATGTAACCTTTCTGTCCGATTTAAACGGCTATGTTTTTCTGGTGTTTTTTTTTTTTCGCAGCTAGATAGTTTGTTTAACTCTGCTATTGCTCTGTTGTTCTTTTTAGTTGATTTTATAGAATTTTTCTTTCATAAAGTGTGTGTTTTTTTTTGTTTCATTTATTCTTTCAACTTTTTAGTGAAGCTGGTAGGTAGGGTGGGGTAAATAAAAAATGTGGATAAAGACATAAATTAGACATAAATAAATATAGACTGGCCTATAAAAGAGCTTTATGAAACGAAAATGTGTGACTTGCAATTTTGTGTACTTTATTATACCGCAGTGTAGTTTTGTTTAATCTCTAAGACTGAATATCATGCAACTTTTCAGAATTCGGCAATCCGACAACAACAGATATACATGTTTTCAAGTTACAACTGTTACACGAAGTTATTTGCTTTTTCCAGTCTATATTTATTTATGTCTATGATCATAGAATTTAGTCAAGGTTTTCCTATGAGGTGGTTGAGGGGGCGGAAGGGGGGTACTGAGAAAGTTTTACCCATTTTTACATCCACAAGGATATACTTCACTATATCTCTTTCCTTTTTTTTTTAATCAAATGTTTAAAACATATTTCAAAGTCAGCAGACGAGTTTTTAAAAAATGGAATAATTTTAACGAAACGAAACAATAATACTAGTAAATTTGTAATTTTTCTATTACCACTGTATCACAATACCGTGAGGCCAAAAAATAAAAAGTGATAGGTAATTAATTGCAGTCAAGTGACCGTAATCGGGACCCATTGTCCTGTTGGGCGTATTTTTGTTGTACTTATCCTCTTGTTTTGGTCTTAGTGTTTTGTCCTCTTGTTGGAGTCCAGTGTTTTGTCCTCTTGTTGGATCCCAGTGTTTTGTACTCTTGTTGGAGTCCAGTGTTTTGTCCTCTTGTTGGATCCCAGTGTTTTGTACTCTTGTTGAAGTCCAGTGTTTTGTACTCTTGTTGGATCCCAGTGTTTTGTCTTCTTGTTGGATCCCAGTGTTTTGTCCTCTTGTTGGATCCCAGTGTTTTGTACTCTTGTTGAAGTCCAGTGTTTTGTACTCTTGTTGGATCCCAGTGTTTTGTCTTCTTGTTGGATCCCAGTGTTTTGTCCTCTTGTTGGATCCCAGTGTTTTGTACTCTTGTTGAAGTCCAGTGTTTTGTACTCTTGTTGGATCCCAGTGTTTTGTCTTCTTGTTGGATCCCAGTGTTTTGTCCTCTTGTTGGATCCCAGTGTTTTGTACTCTTGTTGGAGTCCAGTGTTTTGTCCTCTTGTTGGATCATAGTGTTTTGTACTCTTGTTGGATCCCAGTGTTTTGTACTCTTGTTGGATCCCAGTGTTTTGTACTCTTGTTGGATCCCAGTGTTTTGTCCTCTTGTTGGAGTCCAGTGTTTTGTCCTCTTGTTGGATCCCAGTGTTTTGTTTTCTTGTTGGATCCCAGTGTTTTGTCCTCTTGTTGGATCCCAGTGTTTTGTACTCTTGTTGACGTCCAGTGTTTTGTCTTCTTGTTGGATCCCAGTGTTTCGTCCTCTTGTTGGATCCCAGTGTTTTGTCCTCTTGTTGGATTCAAGTGTTTTGTCCTATTGTTGGATCCCAGTGTTTTGTCCTCTTGTTGGATCCCAGTGTTTTGTCCTCTTGTTGGATCCCAGTGTTTTGTCCTCTTGTTGGATTCCAGTGTTTTGTCTTCTTGTTGGATGCCAGTGTTTTGTCCTCTTGTTGGATCCCAGTGTTTTGTCCTCTTGTTGGATCCCAGTGTTTTGTCCTCTTGTTGAAGTCCAGTGTTTTGTTCTCTTGTTGGATCCCAGTGTTTTGTCCTCTTGTTGGATCCCAGTGTTTTGTCCTCTTGTTGAAGTCCAGTGTTTTGTCCTCTTGTTTATATCCCAGTGTATTGTACTCTTGTTGAAGTCCAGTGTTTTGTCCTCTTTTTGGATCCCAGTGTTTTGTCCTCTTTTTGGATCCCAGTGTATTGTCCTCTTGTTGGATCCCAGTGTTTTGTCCTCTTGTTGGATCCCAAAGTTTTCTCCTCTTGCTAAAGTCCAGTGTTTTGTTCTCTTGAGGATCCCAGTGTTTTGTCCTCTTGTTGGATCCCATTATTTTGTACTCTTGTTGGATCCCAGTGTTTTGTCCTCTTGTTGGAGTCCAGTGTTTTGTCCTCTTGTTGGATCCCAGTGTTTTTGTCATCTTGTTGGATCCCATTGTTTTGTCCTCTTGTTGGATCCCAGTGTTTTGTACTCTTGTTGACGTTGAGTGTTTTGTCTTCTTGTTGGATCCCAGTGTTTCGTCCTCTTGTTGGATCCCAGTGTTTTGTCCTCTTGTTGGATCCAAGTGTTTTGTCCTATTGTTGGATCCCAGTGTTTTGTCCTCATGTTGGATCCCTGTTTTTTGTCCTCTTGTTGGATCCCAGTGTTTTGTCCTCATGTTGAAGTCCAGTGTTTTGTTCTCTTGTTGGATCCCAGTGTTTTGTCCTCTTGTTGGATCCCAGTGTTTTGTCCTCTTGTTGAAGTCCAGTGTTTTGTCCTCTTGTTTATATCCCAGTGTATTGTACTCTTGTTGAAGTCCAGTGTTTTGTCCTCTTTTTGGATCCCAGTGTTTTGTCCTCTTTTTGGATCCCAGTGTATTGTCCTCTTGTTGGATCCCAGTGTTTTGTCCTCTTGTTGGATCCCAAAGTTTTCTCCTCTTGCTGAAGTCCAGTGTTTTGTTCTCTTGAGGATCCCAGTGTTTTGTCCTCTTGTTGGATCCCAGTGTTTGTACAAGAGGACAAAACACTGGGATCCAACAAGAGTACAAAACACTGGACTTCAACAAGAGTACAAAACACTGGGATCCAACAAGAGTACAAAACACTGGGATCCAACAAGAGTACAAAACACTGGGATCCAACAAGAGTACAAGAGTTTTAAAATTCGTATTGGGTTTCAATGTGCTTTTCTCTTTTTGTTCTTTGGTATATATATATTTTCTATCTCAATGCGAATTTTAATAGTACAGCAGAGCAACATCTCGTACTATCAACCAGATAATGTTACAGCAGCATGATTTTTATTTGGTTTTAGGGACTTTGAATATCAAGATTTCCCTAACCAAAATATGAATTTAGCGCAGCGAAACGTGGGCGGAAGTGACGGTCAGATAACCGCGAAACGTAGACTCTAGGTGTGAAATTTCAATTATTTTAATAAAAAAGCGGAGTCGTTGTTATTTCTTTTTATTGCGTACGTTTTCTGTCTTGATTACTTATAAACAATATGTAAAGTAACAGACTTGAGTCTTTTCCAACGCTTGCTTGTCATCTGGCAAAAGTTATACTGTTACTCTACTAGAATGTTATGATGAATTTATTTAGAAATTATAATCTCTACAACTACAACGTTTTTTTAGCGACACAAAAAATTAATACCGCGACGGGTTAAAGGAAATGACGTCACAGTTGCTATGTAAACAGTAATAAAATTGTGGACACACAAAAAGACATTTCCCGTATAAAGAGTTATTCCAATCGATTCTAGTATAAGTGTGTGTGTGTGTGAGTGAGAGTGTGAAGGGGTGGGGTTTGAAGAGAATTCGATGGCGAAGTACTGTTTCGGTTCTAGGCTCCACTGAGAATCAAACTGATTAAGTAGATGTCAAAGTGTGGTAGATGTCGCAAGAGTCACCTAGACAATTGTTGAGACCATCAACATACCCATCTCCCCCATTTTCCGGTAGGACGTCGACTTTGCAACGCGTTGTGGCTGAGTGCTAAAGCGCTCGGTTTCCAAACCGGGAGTCCCGGGTTCGAATACTAGTGAAAACTGACATTAGCTGGGGAAAGTAAAGGCGGTTGGGCGTTGTGCTGGCCACATGACACCCTCGTTAACCGTGGGCCAAAGAAACAGCTGACCTTTACATCATCTGCCCTATAGATCGCAAGGTTTAACGTTTAAACCAACACACACACAGATCCCGAAATTGAAAACCAGGATTCGAACCAGGATTCGAACCCGTGACCCCCAGTTTGGAAACCAAGAGCTTTACCGCTCAACCACGGCACCTCCAATACGACATAGGACATATATTCAATAAGAATTACAGTTCTAAAACAGTATGTATTTAATTTTAGTTTAGTTGCTTCAGAAATAAAGTAGGATCTTCTGATCATAAGATAGTTGAAATGATACATGAATAAACCGATGTGTTTGATAATAATTTATGTAATTAATGTAATAATATTTGTTGTGAATTTCTTGTTCCATATGCTAGGACAATTTTTTACAAATGCTCCATCTTCCTTAGTGCTATGAGAGCAAGGAATGGGTTGCCTGAGGCAGCCAGGAAAACCAATGACTTGGCAGAATTTAAGTCATTGGTTAACATGCATGACTAGATTGACCTAGGAACACGCGTAGGACGAATAATCGTCGTCTTTTTTTTTTAAGTAACGTCTGTATGTTATAAGATAAGAAGAGATTCAACATGAGCAACAACTTGTCTTTTAGACGTGCGAATTAGATCTACGCTTTGTTTACTAAAACCTAGATCTCCTTGACAACACATTGCCCTCAGTGTTAATTCTGTTATTTTCAGCTTCGTAAGACAAACATAAACTTCTTGTGCAAACGAGTGTGACACTAAGCTGGTTATTGATGGGAACACGTCCACGGGTTGATGCGCGTGAAGAGGAGATACATGTACTTTCGAATGTTTCCTCTTTTAACTCAAATGTCTGTGAGGAGGAGAGGGGAGGGTAGGGGGGATGTTGTGTTTGTGGATGAGGAGGGAGTTACTATATTTCTTACAGCTGGAGTTCTCTGACCGTAGTAAATCACTGGTAATTGTGACATTCGAGAGTAGAGGCCAGTCGTTGGAGAGAGAGAGAGAGAGAGAGAGGGTGAGAGAGAGAGTGAGAGAGAGAGAGAGAAGGTAGATAGACAGATGAGGGATACTTTAAACATAATAGTATGTAACTAATAAAGACAATGATAAAGAGAGAGAGAGAGAGAGAGAGAGAGAAAGAAAGAAGAGAGAGAAAGAGAAAAAGAGAGAAAGAGAGAAAGAGAGAGATCATTTAAAGAAAAAAAAACGATTGGAATAAAAATTGTCAGATCTTGAAAGAGAATGAAACATGGCGATGAAAAGAGGAGAGATGAAAGAGGAGAGATGAAAGAGAGATGGAGAGAGAGATGGAGAGAGAGAGAGATGGAGAGAGAGAGAAATGGAGAGAGAGAGATGGAGAGAGAGAGATGGAGAGAGAGAGATGGAGAGAGAGAGATGGAGAGAGAGAGATGGAGAGAGAGAGATGGAGAGAGAGAGAGAGATGGAGAGAGAGGGAGAGAGATGGAGAGAGAGAGAGATGGAGAGAGATGGAGGGAGAGAGATGGAGAGAGAGGGGGGAGATTGAGAGAGATTGAGAGAGAGGGGGGAGATTGAGAGAGATTGAGAGAGAGGGGGGAGATTGAGAGAGATTGAGAGAGATTGAGAGAGAGGGGGGAGATTGAGAGAGAGGGGGGAGATTGAGAGAGAGGGGGGAGATTGAGAGAGAGGGGGGAGATTGAGAGAGAGGGGGGAGATTGAGAGAGAGGAGGAGAGATCAATGTATACTCGAAATAGGTGAAAATAAAATAGAATCGAGAACTTGAGAGACACAGAGATGGGGGGGGGGGCAGACTGAGAAAACAAGACATAAGGAAAATTGGAGGCAGACACACACACACACAAACAAAGAGGAGAGGGAAAAATGTGTGAGGGTTAGAAGAGGGAAATAGATCAAACAAAAAAGGAGAGAGGAAAACAATATTAAAAAAACAACAACAACAACAACAGATGATGAAGACGAGACAGAATGACAGACAGATGTGCAGACACAAAACACAGAATGAGACAGTTTCGGAGAGTACGCCTACAAAAGGACTTGCCTGTGTGACTGTGATATCAACCAGTTGGTATCCTAGAACTGGAGGAAATGACACCACCACCTGCCCACACAATCAACTAGAAGACACACCTAAGTGTGACGCCAAGATATAGACGCTCTCCACTCATTCTGTGTCGCCGAGCCACTGGCCGCGCGCACCTACTGCGCCAACTCGCATCCCCCATCCCCACGCCCATCCAACCTTCTCTTCCACCTCATTTGCCGCGTGGAGGGAAAGTCGGAGGATATACCCACTCGAGCGGAGACCTATCCATTAGTAAACATGTCCGCATGTGGCGGAGCGGGGGGAAATCTGCTCGCGTTGCACCCCCTCTTGCCACCCTAATTGGGCAGCGACGATGCATTTCCTCCCCACACCCCTGTTTCACCTCTCCCCACACCCCTGGTTTACCTCTCCCCATACCCCCAGGTTTATTCATGCGCCTACAGATCTAGCTTCAGTGGGTTATATCTTTTTTTTGTAAATGTTATTTTCTTGTAATCATGGTTTAAAAAGAAAAAGTTGACTATACATGTCTTAGAGTCTTAGAGACTCCAGGAGTATTCTATTACTCTATTCAAACAGAACGTCGCGTGCTTGTGTGCCTGTGCGTGAGACCCCATTTTAGTTTGGTGACGTAGAATTTAACATTTAAAAAATAAATTGAACCAAAAGTTGAAACACACGACCATACATAGCAGGGGAGGTGACTCGGTTTAAACGCTTTACATCTCTGCACCGTGTGCAATCGTGCTTTTTTAAAATGATCTTATAATTCACCAGTACTATTTGTTGTAACATATTTAGCACTATAAGCCTAAAAGTATAAAAACATATTTGTCTAAATGATTAATTAATCCCTTTCAATATTAAGGCAAATTTTGAAGCCTTGCATAAAAAAGAAACAATAAAAAAAAATTTAAAAAGCAAAATAAAAATTAAAACACATTCAACATAAAGACGTGAAGGGAAAAATTGATGCCATATGCAAGTTTTATCTCCCCCTTAACAATAACAATTTATTGATTAAATAATTGTTTAATATTTAAATTGATTCATGTGTTGTCATCGACAATGAGTAATTGCAAATTATTTTTCTCTTTAAAAATTAATGTATGATAGATTAGAAATATTGTAACATTTTTACCCCCCCCCCTTTTCCCCGAGAAAGAATCCTGTTTAACCGAATGTATAGTACACTTTATAATATTCTCATGATAAGCATTTTGATCTAGACTTTAAAGGACGACGCGCAAAATTTTCCTGAACATTAATTTAATCTTCAGTCAGAAAAGCCTTTCATTCGGAAATTCCCGAAAGTCATTTCAAGAACGTGATAGTCCTTTCAAATCCGATGATGGATATAGACCTAGATCTAGATCTCTAGCCAAATTTAAATTTATTTCATTTTTTACTTGTAAAATGATAAAGGTCAAACTATAGTTTTCCCCCGTTTGACCAACGAACTAGTTAGTCTTTTCTGAGCGATATACATCAATAGTAAAATTTCTATAAAAATTGTAAGAGCCGTTTTTGAGATCAGCGTGCAATTTCCTACATAATGTTCTGATTTGAATAGAGTTATTGTAAAAAAAAATATATACCTTGTTAAAAACAAAGCTTTTATTGAGTTAAGGGAAAACAAATTTTCAATCGCTGACATATCTAAGTATTGCAAGGTTTATCTCCCATTTTTCTGTATAAAACAAAATTATATAATTAATTACCACTTATTTATTAACCAGTTGGAATTTTAAAAAATTGTATCATGTGTTATCTTCGACAATAAATAATCGTGTAAAAAGTTTCTACTTGATAAGAGAATGTGGACGTAGAAGAAACAAATCTAAAAGAATCCAGACAGACAGACAGACAGACATAAAGAGTTAACAAAGTTTATTTTGTTCATAAGTTTCTTTGTTTTTTTTTCAAATTTGTGTTTGTTATAAATACGCTTGATGATACATACATATTATCATACATATTGTTACGAATCTCACTATCCAGGCTCTCTGCAAACTGCACCATACACCACCAACTTAAAGAACTTGACAACTCAGGGCTCCAAAGTAACGTAACACTTTCATTGGCCTCCTTAAGTCGTAGGACGACTATGGTTCATCTCAGAGCACACTTCCTCATGTGGCTGTGGAGCCCTATTTTGGAGAGACACTCCCGTCCACAGATAGCGCAAGTTAGGGTCCCCTTGGCTTTTGCTTCGGTGGAAGTGGAGCTGGCCGTTTTTCGGTTTGTGCGTTTTTCTTCCTGGGCTGAGACCCATGTACTTTCACTGTCCATAGCTTTCTTTGTCACTGTCTCTCTCCACCTGTTGCGGTCTAGAGCTATGTCTTCCCAATTGTCAGTATTGATGTTCACTGATTTGAGGTCGCGTCTTATTACATCTATGTAACGGAGATGGGGGCGACCAGTTTTTCTTGTGCCAGTCGCGAGTTGACCATAGAGGATGACTTTCGGGATGCGCTTGTCCTCCATCCGGCGAACATGTCCAAGCCAGCGCAAACGGCGTTGTCTGAGGGCTGTAAAAATGCTGGGAATACCTGATCGCGCAAGGATCTCAGTATTGCACACTTTTTCTTTCCATGTGACATTCAAGATCCTACGGAGACATCTCAAATGGAATGAGTTTAGTTTTCTCTCTTGCTTTGCATAGGTGGTCCATGATTCACTGCCATATAGCAGTGTACTCATAACGCATGCCTTGTAGACTTCCATTTTGGTCACCGTGGTTAGCTTATGGTTTTCCCAAACTCTTAGTCTGAGTCTAGCGAATGTCGAGGCAGCCTTCCCTATGCGTTTTTTCATCTCCTCTTCTAGGGACAGGTCATCTGTAATTGTGGATCCCAGATAGCAGAATTCTTTTACGGCGTCCAGCTTGTTATCGTCAATGAGGATGGAGGGTGGTGCTGTAGTAGGTGGTCCCATAACATTTGTTTTCTTCGTGCTAATAGTCAAGCCATATTCTTTACAGGCCTGAGAGAAGCGGGACATTAGTGACTGTAGTTCCTCTTGTGTGTGTGCCACTACCGCTGCGTCATCCGCGAATAGCATATCTCTTACGAGGGTGGCTCTGATTTTAGTTTTGGCCCTCAGTCTGGCAATATTTAGGAGTTTGCCATCAAATCTGGAATGGAGGTAGATGCCTTCAGTGGATTTGTCAAACGCGTTGTGGATTAGCAGTGAAAATAGTATTCCAAAGAGGGTTGGGGCCAGGACACATCCTTGTTTAACTCCGCTGTTTATACTGAAACTTTCAGAGCTGGCACCGTTGAATTGTTTTGTGCCCATCATATTTTGGTGGAAAGATATGATTACATTTAGTAGCTTGGGTGGGCAGCCTATTAACTGTAAAATTTTAAAGAGGCCATCTCTGCTAACTAGATCGAAGGCCTTTGTCAGGTCAATAAACGCAATGTATAAAGGCATCCTTTGTTCTCTGCACTTTTCCTGGAGTTGGCGGATGGAGAAAATCATGTCAATCGTGGATCTCCCTGAGCGGAAGCCGCATTGTGATTCTGGGTAGACCCGATCAGCGAGTTTTTGTAGCCTGGGAAGTATCACTCGAGCAAAGACTTTGCCTACAATACTTAAGAGGGAGATTCCCCTGTAATTGTTGCAGTCGCTTCTGTCACCTTTGTTCTTATACAGTGTAATGATTTTAGCATCCCGCAGGTCTTGTGGCACAGCACCTTCTTGCAGCACCTTCTTCTTTACAAAGCAGTTCGTGTAGAGGTTGGATTAGAGTAGATTTGCATTGTTTTAGAAGATCTGGGGGGATACCATCGCATCCGGGTGCTTTGCGGGCAGCAATGTTGTCTATGGCTTTGTTGAGCTCTGAAAGGGTGGGTGTTTCATCTAGCTCGTTCATTGTGGGTAGTTGTATGATGGCTTTAAGGGCTGAGTCAGAGACTGAGCTTGTTGTGGCGTAGAGCTCGGAGTAATGTTCCACCCATCTGTGCATTTGTTGGCACTTGTCTGTGATAATTTCCCCAGTGGTTGATTTCAGAGGTGCTGTCTTGTTTTGGGAGGGTCCGAGAGCCTTGTTGATTCCTTCGTACATCCCTCTTATGTTGCCCACTTGGGCTGCGAGCTGAATACTCTCACTGAGCTCTACCCAGTATTCATTGGCACAGATCCTTGCTGTCCTCTGTGCATTGGCTCTAGCTTCTTTCAGGTTTAGCAGGTTGTGTTGGGTAGGTTTTGCCTTGTAAGTAGCGAGTGCATCTCTCTTTGCTCTGATGACAGGTGCTAAAATAACTGCTTTAGAGTCGAACCAATCATTTTGTTTTGTAATTTTTCTTCCAAAGATTTCCAGGGAAACGTAACACTTTAATAGTTGAATAAATAACAGCCAATACTGTACAATTGGCAACACGTACACTGTACAAATATCTCTCCGATAACACCGTTCCGCCGTATCAACTCTTGCATTGGCCTCTCCGTCTCGTTCCGGGCTTGCACTGGGTTCAACAGTTCAGGACTAACTTCACACACAAGGCTCGTTGTGTCGGACTCGATCGCAGACCAAGATCAAGACGCCAGTCGTCTCAATTGTACTTGACAGTACTCCGCACTGAACCGTCGTAATGCTCCGTACAGAACCACACCGATGAACTGTGCTGTAGTCGACCAGACTGTAGTGAACCGGGCTCTGAACCGTCTTGACTGCGTCACCTCCGCTCTAATATAGGGTCCCTACTGGCCTTCTCGAACCGGACAGAACGCCGCTCGACGTTTCTAGGTGGTCAGATGACTACAACTCTCGTGAAGCTCCTGAGCTCTGTTCACGACGGCGATCCTTCCCGAACCGTCCTGTTGACACTCGACTCGGCTGACCATCGTAACTCGTCACGGTTGACCGCTCGTCTAGCGCTGGCCTGGGGCCACCATCCCCATCTGTGCCACCACCAGGTTTATAACAATATCATCATTTGTTTCAGCACCGAACTTCACTTCTATATAAATACACTTGATGTTGCATACATATTATCATACATATCATCATTTGTTTCAGCACCTAGCTTCACTTCTATATAAATACACGTGCACGACAAATCGGATAAGTTGTCCCGGGGGCTACATCTCATTAGCACCACGACATCAACACATTTCTTCTTTTTATAAAAAGTTAATTTTCTAAACTTTTCAACTTCTCAAACGATTTAACTCTTCCCTGCAACAAGTAGGTCATTGAGAACAGATTGATTAACTCTTTCTCTCCGTAATTATTTTTTCTCATACCGATAGTATTATTCGTTTTGCTCGTTTGTATTTCACTATCCTGTTAGGGTTAAAGCTTTAATAACTTTTTGTTTATTATCATAAAATGTTATGTTTGGTATTGAATTATAGGAGAATACATGCACTTTTTACCCAACACAAATCAAAGTTTAGAAATCCCAAAACCAATTTAGTTTAATGGGAGTCAAATCAACGTTGGTGTCGTCCGTTGCGAGAGAAAGAGTTAATGAGATTTAATTAATTCGAACAAAAAATACCCCCCTAAATCAATATATTGTGAGGCGCTTTAAACCCCTGCCCATCACCAAATGTATATTATAACACGCAACTGCAACATTACGAAAATGCTTACTTAGTGGAGACGTCACGTGAAATCAAACACTATGCAGTCCCTGCCAGATGAATTAAACCCAGATCAAGTGATCAAATATTTACACACTGGGGAGATCAGAAAAAGGAGTGTAATTCTTGAGAAGGTTAAAATCACAACAAGAAAAAAAAAAGACCGCAATCCTATAAGATCTTCGTGACAGTGACCCAGATTTTCGACTCCGCCCCCTTCCCTTTTTTTATTTTGGTATTGGGATTATATTCGCGTGTCAGTTTGTGTGTGTGTGGGTGTAGATGTGACTGTGTGTGTCCCTTTCTTTTCCTGAACATAATTATGTCATCTAGATCTGTCATGAACAGAGCGGTGTCTTGTCTGTTGCTTCTTTTTTTTTTTCCTTTGTCCTTTTCGTTTTTTTTTTAAGTTTATACCAACTCTGTCTGTCTGTCGGTCTGGTAAAAAAAAAGGTAATGTTTTTCTCCCAAACTCATTGTTGGATCAAGCTCAAACTTTGCACAATTATTTATTGGCGTAGACAATGCATGGAAAAAAAATTAATCAATTAATTACTGGTACAAAAAAGGCAATCAATCCTTCAGTATTTAAATATATGGCTAAACATGTAGGGTTTGGTCCCCTAGATAATCAAAAACACCCTTTCTCCCACACCCATTCTCGGATCAAGTTTTAACTTTAAACATTTATTATACCTAACAAAACATAAATCAATTAAAAATTAACCAATAGTTTTAATAAATAATTATTTTGTTTCTAAGTATGGAGTTCTTTCTCTAAGTTATTTTTTTTTAAGTATTATATATTTTTCTTGTTTAAATCAACGGTTTTGTCGCCCCTACACACATGTACAATGGAAATCCTAAATTTGACAACAGATGACTTTAAACCCAAACAAATATTTGATGAAATTGTTTAAGATAGACTTAACACAAAACTCACAGAAACATCAGACGTAGACTGCGACCTGGTCATGCTACAACATGGGTTTGTTTTCACCATAAATTTGGGTTTTTCAACTATTACGATCCGACTCACATTCTTTAATCAATAAAATACATTAACATTTAAAAGAAATTGAAAGCAAAATAGAGACATGTGTGTGGGCGATATAAGGTTATCAAATGAAAACTTTTTAAAAGGTAGACTGTGAGACATTATGAAACAAATTGATAAAACAAATAATGTCTAGGACGCCATATTGACATATCTCTGTTGCATTACTTTGTGCTGCAAACGAAAGGTCTGAGTAATGTGATTTTATAGTTCTTAAAAGTGAAAAAAAAAAAAAAATCTACCTTTTAAAATATATAGCTTATCGACACAGCAAACACAATTAAGCTCGAGTATAAGCTACAATTTAAAAAAAAAATACTACTCTACATAAGGATTTGAACCCAATATGATGTTTAAAAAAGATATTTCTCAGCGACATTCAATAGGCCCAAGTCTGTAATTTAATACTATTGAGATTCAAACTAGAAATATGAATCCTGTACACTAGCGAGGATACTGTAGATAGGTAAGAGCAGTGCGAGCTAAGTTGGATCATGCCACACACGAACGCATAGATCGCACACAAATTCCACACGCAAAATACCACACATGTATATCACACATAAAATGAGCGGCTATGATTTACTAAGCCTGTAATCAATCCATCCATCCATCTATGTATATATGTATCTATCTATCTAATCTATCTAATCTATCTAATCTATCTAATCTATCTAATCTATCTAATCTATCTAATCTATCTATCTAATCTATCTATCTAATCTATCTATCTAATCTATCTATCTAATCTATCTATCTAATCTATCTATCTATCTATCTATCTATCTATCTATCTATCTATCTATCTATCTATCTATCTATCTATCTATTTAGAGAAAAAGAACTAAGACTACTTGAGCGCTTTCACCAAAGATGGTTGCGCTCCATCATAGACATACGGTGGCAAAACCGCACTACGAACATTGAGGTCCTTGCCGTTATGGACAGTATAGACTAGTATAGAGAGATTTTTTATGGCATGGGCGTAGCCAGGATTTTTTTCGGGGTGGATATTTTTTCTCTACCCCCCCCCGCCAAATATATATATATATATATATATATATATGTATGTATGTATATATATGTGTGTGTGTGTGTGTGTGTATAATTAATCTTCATTACATTCTGACCCTTCATTCTTTCGCAAGACGTTTATTGTACCCTAGAATGGCTGCCTGGTCGTGCGGTTTGGCGCTGGACTGTCGTTCAGATTTATCGATGGTCCCGGGTTCATACCCTGCCCGCTCCCACCCCCCGTCGTCCTGCGGGAGGTTTGGACTACGAAGTAATTATCTTCAACTCTGAAGGAACATCCGAAACATGTCGAACATTTGACAAACAATAGGTTCTTCCAGAAGTTAGTGGACAAATTGTAGACTCCACGCCGCGCTATTTCCGGTATTGAAAGCCAACAAAATGCATATTCTGTGGTATCTACAGTGCATTATCCTGCTATTAAAAAGTTTATTTCAAAAGCCTAACCTGCTATTTTTACTTAGACTTAGATCCTCCCGCGCCTTTCGGCGCATTGGGCGGCAAGCTGTTTCCACAAAAATACGTCACTGGCAATGTCCGAAGCCACTTCCAACCTGCTCTGAGGACCTCCATGAAAGTGTGGCGTGAAGTTGTACCAGGATGTCCCTGTTTGCGCTTTCCTTGTAATGGCATCCATGTCATCGCAACTCTTATTAATGCGTAATTCATTTTGTCGAACATGTCCCGCAAGCCTCATGCGACGCTCTGTCACAACCTTACTAAGGGGTCGACTCCCAGTTCGGCATTGGATTTCCTTGATTGAGACCCGATCTCTAAAACTGACTCCTAAAATCCGTCTTAGCCTTAGTCTTTGCTGAGCCACATTTAGTCTTTTTCAATTTCGGCAGATGACTATCCACTGCACTTTATTAATGGAGCCCAGCCACTGGTAGAAATATGTAACCTCTCTTGGCTACGCTGTTGGAAATAGGTGACTGTAGTTTGCTTTAGATTTTATATCGAAAAGGGAAGATTCATAGTCAAAATCATGTTTTTGGGGGGTTTTAAACTAAAAAATCTTTGTTTTTTTTTAACAAATTCAAAACCCCATTTAGCTTCGCTCATAGAATTTGGTGAGTGTAGTTTGATTTAGACTAATGTTGAAGAGGGGGTTTTTCAACCTCAAAACTCTCTGTAGGGGGATTTTAAACTCAAAACCATCTGGTGGGGCTTTAAAGTTTAAAAAAAAAACATCTGGAGGAGGAGGTTTAAACTCAAAACGCCCCTTGGCTTGGCTACGCTCAAAGAATGTTAGTGTGTGTGGTGGGTTTGGCACAGAACAAACTAAATGACATGACGAAGGCAACTCGTAGGACGATTCCAAACTGTTTATTATACATTAAAGACCTGCAGCCATACGTAAACACATGGTGTAGAACCAGGCACAAAAGGGAGTGGAGATGACGTAGGTTCAGTAACATATGAACACTACAGTTTCAAGAGATGCCGGTCGAATGGACAGTGCCCACGTCGTTCTGCCTTTACGCGGACACAAGGGGGAAGGGTCATGTGGATATCTGGGTGGCCGGTGTGGCCTAAAAAAGTATCCACTCCACTACATGTGCTATTTACTTTTTTTTATATTGAAGAGATATTTCTTTAGCTTCAAACCCCTCTGTAGGGGGGGGGGGGGGTAAACTCAAAAACCCCTTTGGCTACACTCATAGTATTTTGAGTGTGTAATTTGCTTTTTTTATACTGAAGAGGTGTTTTTTTTATCGTAAATTTCGGTGGGGGGTTTAAAAACCAAAATATTCCTTAGCTATGCTCTTGGAATTCGGGGATTGTCGTTTGCATTATTTTTGTTTTGTTTTGTTTTATAGAAGAGTGTATTTAACTGCCAAACCCCCTGGTAGGGAGTTATAAAATCAAAATCCCTATGTCTGCGCTGGGACAAGTGATGGTTTAGTATGAAAATTTCACCTAAAATAAACGAAATCAAAGCAAATAAAAAAAAAACAGTCATTAAATTCCGTCTACACCAATTGCGGGGGAGGGGGATTTCATTTGGGGGGGGGGGGGGGTTGTACCATGTCTTATGGTTCAACAGTTACGCTGGGCAGGACACGTATCCCGTATAGGGTACTGCCAAAAGCAGTCTTTTTTGGTGATCTAAAAGGTGGTCGACGTATCTATCTATCTATCTATCTATCTATCTATCTATCTATCTATCTATCTATCTATCTATCTATATCTATCTATTTATATATATATATATATATATATATATATATATATATATATATATATATATATATATATATAGAGAGAGAGAGAGAGAGAGAGAGAGAGAGAGAGAGTCAGTCTGTCTATTTGTCTGACTGCCTGTCTATTAATGATAATCAATGGAATGAGAGGTACAAAACAGAAAAGGGGCGAGCATAACAAAGGGAGACAACTATTACCTCAGCTACTTGCAGAAGTCTGATGTTTTGATCCTGAATACGTGTTCATCCTATGCCTCTAGGTTTCTGCTTTGGTTTATTGCCCTTTTTTAAAAAAGTACTCCTATTTGACCGTATCAGGATCTAACATTCAGAGCTCTGGTCTCATTCAGAACCGTTTGAGAACTGCAAAGGTTATTCCAGTTGTGCTCAGGATACATTAGGCTAATTACAATGTACAATGTAAAACGCACAATTAAATAAAGGGCAAAGTGTTACTTGTTACATGAAGTCATGTATTTCAACATGTCCAAGCACCGTACGCACACAAACACACATTCACGCGGACACACACAAAGCTAATCCAAACAGGCACACTTTGTCTCTGACACACACAAAGAACGAATACATTAGCATATTAAGTTCAACTTTTTTTTTTTTTCTGACGACAGTCTCCCGCCTCGACTTTCTCTTGTCCTTGATTGGCTGTCTGGCCGGCAGGTATGCGCTTCGTAGTTTTGTCACGTGAGTCTTTAGAGTTCGCCAGATGACTAACGTCCTGCAGGAAGTCTGAGCCAAGACGTCCTAATCTTTATATCAGATGGAACGTCCGAGACTTGTAAGACAAAAACTTTTCGTCTTTTGACCCTTTTCTGATTTTTGAAAATGGAATCCGTATCCTTGATGGGGCGGGTAAAGGATTCAACGGATCCGATAGTTTGAAACAGTGATGCCTAACCTGCGGGCCATTTTAATGTCCGACACTCGTGTCGCGGGCCACATGACCGAAAAGGTACAAAAACGAAATGAAATTGACCTGAAACAATTTTATTAGAAACCTGTGGCTCTAGTACTTACATTACCACCGACTCATTTTGTTCTCTTATTGGTAAATATTCCCATCGATCCTCCTATCTCTTGGCGTTGTTTAACAATCTGTATTCACAGCTCAAGGCAAGAATGGCGTCCTATTTCTTTTATAATGCCGTCTATATATGTTGTTTTTTTTAAAGAAAAACAGCTACTCTTTATGAATCAAATATCTTGGATTTTTATCATGTTTCCCCTAAAAAGTAAAGATCCATTCACTTTTCCTAGTAGATCCTAAATTCAGAGTCTATTTGTAGTTTCTTCGGCTCTCCCATTTCATAAAGGTACACATATTAAATATCGTGGTACTAAACCATCAGAGAAAAAGTGAAGGCCCAAAGTAGGTAAAGATACATTTTTCAATTATTATTTTTTTTTGCATGGAGGGGAATTTCTACACTGTCACTTTGTGCTTAGGGTTCGGCGGGCCGGATGTAACCCCGTCGCGGGCCGGATCCGGTCCGAGGGCCGTATTTTGGGCATCTATACAAATGCTCCTTCTTCCTCAGTGCTATTCGAGCATGGAATGGGTTGTCTGAGTCAACCAGGAAAACCAGTGGCTTGGCAGAATTTAAGTCATTAATTAACATGCATGACTAGATTGACACATGGAATGTGTACGACGTATTCATCTTTTTTTGAGGTAACGTCTGTATTTTATAAAATAAGAAGATAAAATCAACGCACAACCAACACTTGTACAATGTACACACTAGCGCTTTCAACAGCCTGTGTGCTAACGGGATTTTTACAAACGCCATTTTCAAGACCAGGGTGACAGTTTAAAGCAAGGAGGTTATATTTAGATGGAGATGGCGGTTGCTATCAAATGTTCATTATCGGTTGAAGCCAGTGGGCGGAGCCTATTCGCCATATTGGTTTACTCAAAACATTCCATCCGTTTTCATTTATAACATTTGTAGTCACCTAAATGCAACTTTTGAAAAAAAAATTGATTTAAAAAAAAAAAGAAAATTAATAAACAGTGTTTTCTTAACTTTCGCTGGTGATACGTTCTAAGAACGCACGCGAAGGTCAGATTTTCGCGGTATTTAATTTCATATACGTACACTTTTTTCGGATATGCTTATATCATGCTCAGAGCGCTTTGGTCCAATCACAGGACCTCTAGATAACAATTTCCCCCTTCATAGGTAGCCCAAGACTAGCTCAAGTTCAAGCTCACTTGGCCTCTCGACCACGCTTTCCACCACATTTACATGCTGTTTCTTTTAACTCATTCAGTAATTTTTTAGAAGTGTCATACATTACAGTATTAAAAGAATTGGTTGAGGCGAGGGTGTATGTGAAGGATTCCTTATTTGGTAGTGTAACCTAACGTGTATTGAACCAGTTGATTTGCTTGTACAGTTAACTCTTTCTCTCCGTAATTATTTACCACATTCTGGTGGAATCAACGCTGGTATCGTCAGTTAGGAGAGAAAGAGTTAAGGGAAGGTAAGCGCTCAAAAGGCGGACAAAGAAAACGCTTTAGGGACACCCTCAAAGCTTCTGTGAAAGCGTTCAGCATTAACCCAGAAGTACACGACAGAGCATCATGGCGTCGCGCTGTGAGAACTGGCGCACAAATTGCTGAGGAAAAGAGAACAGCGCTGGCAGAAGAAAAACGCCAGAGAAGAAAAGCAAGGTCAATGACACTAGCTCCAGCTGGAATAACCTGCCCAGTGTGCAGCCGAACATTCCGGGCTCACATAGGTCTCACCAGCCACATGAGGAGGCACAAAACCCCAGTGCAAAACCTTCAGCCCCCTGGATGACAAAAGTGGTCATCATCGAACCACGATGGACGAACTATACAGCTATTTCGGCCAATCAGCTTCCAGAAAGCTTAACGATGACGTATTAAGTTGGTTTGTTTTTTGTTCCAATTGGCTACTGTGTATAGACATCGTGCGGCGTTATGAAAACCTTTGTCAACATGTAAAAAAACAAACAAACGCGAGAGTATTTTTTTTATTTTTTTTGAAAACCCTTTCCACAAAA
This sequence comes from Biomphalaria sudanica, assembly GCA_036873155.1. Taxonomy (NCBI): domain Eukaryota; kingdom Metazoa; phylum Mollusca; class Gastropoda; family Planorbidae; genus Biomphalaria; species Biomphalaria sudanica. The sequence continues at coordinate 339,109 of JAZGLO010005497.1, read as the reverse complement.
GTCGGGTCTGTGAAAGTGTATGGACCCATTGTAGCAGTATAGCACACTTTGTTCGTATAGGACGTCCAAATGGCTTCAATTTGCAGAGTGAGAGAGGAGACTTAATATTAGAAGTGCCCGATCGTTTTCCTTTTTATATGCTTCTGTTTATATGCAGAACAATTACAAAACAGTACAGTAGAACGTCGTTTATCCGAACGTTTATTATCCGGAGCGTCAAATATCCGGACCAGTTTTTTTTTTTTTTTTTTTTTATCAACCACATGTACTGTGATGCACATATACTGTATGAATACGAAAAATAAGTGATTATTTTCCACAATAAAGGTAAAATTGCGACATTTGTCACCTATTTTGCTCGTTCTTCACGCACGTGTCCTGCATGTGATGATTTTCAATATTCGTATAGTGAGGTTGATAATGCTGCATGGATCGCTTCGGTTTTCGGTTATCCGAACAATCGCGTATCCGAACGGTGTCCGGTCCCAATTGAGTCGGATAAACGACGTTCTACTGTATATAATGTACTTACGTTATGTAGTTACGTCATGTTCTATGTCTTGTAGCAAAAATAAGGCCCCCAGTTTAGAGGCGGGCATACTGTATTGTTAAAGTTACAGCGTTAGAGACGGATGAGCCCGTTAGCGTGATGAGTTTACGGTAGATATATATAGGCCTACTCTACCCTTACGGCTAAGGGCCCCGCACATGATTCTTGCCCAGGCCCCCCCAGGGCCCCTCGCACTGCTAAGGCCGCCCCTGCATATAGAAGACATTACCTCTCTAATTAACATGCACGACTGGATTAACATTTTTTTAGGAACGTCTGTAATTTATAAGATAAGAAAGTCTTCTTGTTCGTTCTAAATATGATAAGAAATGATTCGAATGTCTAATATTTTTATTGCCCCAAGATGAAATCAAACTTTCGTGGGGCAGAAAATAAAGGGGGGGGGGACAGGAAGACGAAGGTTATTACTGATGAGGGACTAATAAAACGAATCTTAATATTAAACACGAATTAATGTAAAAACTTTTTAAGCGAAATGAAATGCCTGCATGAAATAAACAAGATGGCTGTCATTGTGAAATTCATTACAGGGCAGGGCAACCAAACTGGCACACCCCATAACATGTCAATCATGAATGGTTACCCCTTCCCACCCTCAACCATATTCTCACTGCCAACCTCCCGCCCCCAAATACTTCCCCCACCCCCGCAATGTTGTATCTAATATTTTTTTTTACAAAGCGTAAATATGTCTGTCTGTCTGGTAAAAATAGTGTACATGTTATTTCTCCCACACCCATTCTCGGATCACGTTTAAACTTTTGCACAATTATTATTATTGATTGGGGTAGACAAGACATAAATCAATTAAAAAAATTAACCATCACAGTCAAATAATTTGATACGAATAAGGGAATTTAATCCTTCAGTATTCACAGATATCGCTTAATATGTAGGGTTTTGTCCCCTGAGAGACTTGTACATTTAAAAATTAACCAAGTAGTCAATTAATTATTGTTAATTATTTATTTTGTTTGATATTGTGTTTGATAATTTATTATTTTATTTATGATTTATTTCATTAGTATAATTATTTCCCTTTTTCGATATCAAACATTTTTTTTTCAAATGCCACTATTTAATTACTTTTAAAAATTCAACACACATACATGTTTTTCTCGACAAAGAATAATTGTGAGCAAAGTTTCAACTTGATCCGAGAATGCGAAGTGGGAGAAGAAACGTGTTCTCAAATTGTATTTGTAGGCCTATTTGTATTTGACCGAGAATAAGTTCAAGTAAAGCTTTGTGCAAACAACACTAAAATTAGATGATTCTAACGCAATTGATTGCATATTGCTGACTGTACAGGCTAAAAAGTACATAAATGCATGCCTGGTTGAATGTAGACCTACATGCTCAATAGTACATAAATACATGCCTGGTTGAATGTAGGCCTCGTCATTCTAGACAAATTACAGTACATGGTTGTACATGATTGATTGTATACACGACTAATAATTAATGTTATGATTGATAGTACATTACTGATGGCACATGATTGGCCATGACTAAGCATTCATGATTGTACATAATTAATTGTATGTGACTAAATGTACAATGATTATACATTATCGTACATAATTATTATTATGCATTATTGATTTATATAACTAATTGTACCTGTTTATACCTGATTGATTTTAAACAATTGTGCATGATTCTGATTTTAATTCACTGATTGTGCATTATTGATTGATTAACTGCTCATAATTGATTGTACATGATTAATTGCGTATGATTAATTGTACATGATTGATTTGCACTTGGCCGAAAGTACATGATTGATTGTGCATGATTGTGACAGTGCTGGTATACAAGACGCTCAGTTGTCATTTATCCTTGTGACTCAATCTTATATGATACAGACGTTACTTCAAAAAAGATACATTAAAGTCTCAATAAAACAGGTCACCACGTCTGCGTCTGTCATTTTACCACCTGCGTCTGCCATTTTATCGTCTGCTCCAAGCAGGTTTTGTTTTCGAATTTAATCGCTTTTTATGTTAGCGATAGTAAAAAGATACAAGTGTCAAAAGCAGTAGGTGTAGGCCTACAATTCAAGCGTACATGTCGAAGGTGGGGCAGGTAGCAGTAGGAGCGGGAGGGGAAGTGTCATCACTTAAAGGGCGTGATAACTCTCACTGCATCTTGCTGTGGTGTCCTTTTCTGTAGCATTCACCTCCCATGAACACAGGAACGGCTGGGGAGTTGGGATTTTTTTTTTTAATAGCAAGACATTTATTTTTAGGACCCGCTGAGCAAGTTAAGTAATCAAAGCTGATGTCGGAAAAAATGCTAATCAGCTGTCAACGCCTGCAAATGTCACATCAGTAGATAACTTCCCTTCCCTCAAGTTTTGTAAATGACATCATATATTAACATGTTCCCTCCATGCAAATAAGGATTAATTGGTCACACTATTGTTGTCCTAATATGTTTAAGGATGATGTAGCGGACCGTAAGAGTAGTGCCATTAAGGATGAGGTAGCGGGGCCGTAAGAGTAGTGCCATTATGGATGAGGTAGCGGGGCCGTAAGAGTAGTGCCATTATGGATGAGGTAGCGGGGCCGTAAGAGTAGTGCCATTAAGGATGAGGTAGCGGGGCCGTAAGAGTAGTGCCATTAAGGTTGAGGTAGCGGGTCGTAAGAGTAATGCCATTAAGGATGAGGTAGCGGGGCCGTAAGAGTAGTGCCATTAAGGATGAGGTAGCGGGCCGTAAGAGTAGTGCCATTAAGGATGAGGTAGCGGGCCGTAAGAGTAGTGCCATTAAGGATGAGGTAGCGGGCCGTAAGAGTAGTGCCATTAAGGATGAGGTAGCGGGGCCGTAAGAGTAGTGCCATTAAGGATGAGGTAGCGGGGCCGAAAGAGTAGTGCCATTAAGGTTGAGGTAGCGGGTCGTAAGAGTAGTGCCATTAAGGATGAGGTAGCGGGCCGTAAGAGTAGTGCCATTAAGGATGAGGTAGCGGGCCGTAAGAGTAGTGCCATTAAGAATGAGGTAGCGGGCCGTAAGAGTAGTGCCATTAAGGATGAGGTAGCGGGGCCGTAAGAGTAGTGCCATTAAGGATGAGGTAGCGGGGCCGAAAGAGTAGTGCCATTAAGGTTGAGGTAGCGGGTCGTAAGAGTAGTGCCATTAAGGATGAGGTAGCGGGGCCGTAAGAGTAGTGCCATTAAGGATGAGGTAGCGGGGCCGTAAGAGTAGTGCCATTAAGGATGAGGTAGCGGGTCGTAAGAGTAGTGCCATTAAGGATGAGGTAGCGGGGCCGTAAGAGTAGTGCCATTAAGGATGAGGTAGCTAGGCTATAAGAGTAGTGCCATTAAAGATGAGGTAGCGGGGCCGTAAGAGTAGTGCCATTAAGGATGAGGTAGCGGGGCCGTAAGAGTAGTGCCATTAAGGATGAGGTAGCGGGTCGTAAGAGTAGTGCCATTAAGGATGAGGTAGCGGGGCCATAAGAGTAGTGCCATTAAGGTTGAGGTAGCGGGGCCGTAAGAGTAGTGCCATTAAGGTTGAGGTAGCGGGTCGTAAGAGTAATGCCATTAAGGATGAGGTAGCGGGGCCGTAAGAGTAGTGCCATTAAGGATGAGGTAGCGGGGCCGTAAGAGTAGTGCCATTAAGGATGAGGTAGCGGGCCGTAAGAGTAGTGCCATTAAGGATGAGGTAGCGGGCCGTAAGAGTAGTGCCATTAAGGATGAGGTAGCGGGCCGTAAGAGTAGTGCCATTAAGGATGAGGTAGCGGGGCCGTAAGAGTAGTGCCATTAAGGATGAGGTAGCGGGGCCGAAAGAGTAGTGCCATTAAGGTTGAGGTAGCGGGTCGTAAGAGTAGTGCCATTAAGGATGAGGTAGCGGGCCGTAAGAGTAGTGCCATTAAGGATGAGGTAGCGGGCCGTAAGAGTAGTGCCATTAAGGATGAGGTAGCGGGCCGTAAGAGTAGTGCCATTAAGGATGAGGTAGCGGGGCCGTAAGAGTAGTGCCATTAAGGATGAGGTAGCGGGGCCGAAAGAGTAGTGCCATTAAGGTTGAGGTAGCGGGTCGTAAGAGTAGTGCCATTAAGGATGAGGTAGCGGGGCCGTAAGAGTAGTGCCATTAAGGATGAGGTAGCGGGTCGTAAGAGTAGTGCCATTAAGGATGAGGTAGCGGGGCCGTAAGAGTAGTGCCATTAAGGATGAGGTAGCTAGGCTATAAGAGTAGTGCCATTAAAGATGAGGTAGCGGGGCCGTAAGAGTAGTGCCATTAAGGATGAGGTAGCGGGGCCGTAAAAGTAGTGCCATTAAGGATGAGGTAGTGGGCCGTAAGAGTAGTGCCTTAAGGATGAGGTAGCGGGCCGTAAGAGTAGTGCCATTAAGGATGAGGTAGTGGGCCGTAAGAGTAGTGCCTTAAGGATGAGGTAGCGGGCCGTAAGAGTAGTGCCATTAAGGATGAGGTAGCGGGGCCGTAAGAGTAGTGCCATTAATGATGAGGTAGCGTGGCCGTAAGAGTAGTGCCATTAAGGATGAGGTAGCGGGCCGTAAGAGTAGTGCCATTAAGGATGAGGTAGCGGGGCCGTAAGAGTAGTGCCATTAAGGATGAGGTAGCGGGGCCGAAAGAGTAGTGCCATTAAGGTTGAGGTAGCGGGTCGTAAGAGTAGTGCCATTAAGGATGAGGTAGCGGGGCCGTAAGAGTAGTGCCATTAAGGATGAGGTAGCGGGGCCGTAAGAGTAGTGCCTTAAGGATGAGGTAGCGGGCCGTAAGAGTAGTGCCTTTAAGGATGAGGTAGCGGGCCGTAAGAGTAGTGCCATTAAGGATGAGGTAGCGGGCCGTAAGAGTAGTGCCATTAAGGATGAGGTAGCGGGGCCGTAAGAGTAGTGCCATTAAGGATGAGGTAGCGGGGCCGAAAGAGTAGTGCCATTAAGGTTGAGGTAGCGGGTCGTAAGAGTAGTGCCATTAAGGATGAGGTAGCGGGGCCGTAAGAGTAGTGCCATTAAGGATGAGGTAGCGGGGCCGTAAGAGTAGTGCCATTAAGGATGAGGTAGCGGGTCGTAAGAGTAGTGCCATTAAGGATGAGGTAGCGGGGCCGTAAGAGTAGTGCCATTAAGGATGAGGTAGCTAGGCTATAAGAGTAGTGCCATTAAAGATGAGGTAGCGGGGCCGTAAGAGTAGTGCCATTAAGGATGAGGTAGCGGGGCCGTAAGAGTAGTGCCATTAAGGATGAGGTAGCGGGTCGTAAGAGTAGTGCCATTAAGGATGAGGTAGCGGGGCCATAAGAGTAGTGCCATTAAGGATGAGGTAGCAGGCCGTAAGAGTAGTGCCATTAAGGATGAGGTAGCGGGGCCGTAAGAGTAGTGCCATTAAGGATGAGGTAGCGGGGCCGAAAGAGTAGTGCCATTAAGGTTGAGGTAGCGGGTCGTAAGAGTAGTGCCATTAAGGATGAGGTAGCGGGCCGTAAGAGTAGTGCCATTAAGGATGAGGTAGCGGGCCGTAAGAGTAGTGCCATTAAGGATGAGGTAGCGGGCCGTAAGAGTAGTGCCATTAAGGATGAGGTAGCGGGGCCGTAAGAGTAGTGCCATTAAGGATGAGGTAGCGGGGCCGAAAGAGTAGTGCCATTAAGGTTGAGGTAGCGGGTCGTAAGAGTAGTGCCATTAAGGATGAGGTAGCGGGGCCGTAAGAGTAGTGCCATTAAGGATGAGGTAGCGGGGCCGTAAGAGTAGTGCCATTAAGGATGAGGTAGCGGGTCGTAAGAGTAGTGCCATTAAGGATGAGGTAGCGGGGCCGTAAGAGTAGTGCCATTAAGGATGAGGTAGCTAGGCTATAAGAGTAGTGCCATTAAAGATGAGGTAGCGGGGCCGTAAGAGTAGTGCCATTAAGGATGAGGTAGCGGGGCCGTAAGAGTAGTGCCATTAAGGATGAGGTAGCGGGTCGTAAGAGTAGTGCCATTAAGGATGAGGTAGCGGGGCCATAAGAGTAGTGCCATTAAGGTTGAGGTAGCGGGGCCGTAAGAGTAGTGCCATTAAGGTTGAGGTAGCGGGTCGTAAGAGTAATGCCATTAAGGATGAGGTAGCGGGGCCGTAAGAGTAGTGCCATTAAGGATGAGGTAGCGGGGCCGTAAGAGTAGTGCCATTAAGGATGAGGTAGCGGGCCGTAAGAGTAGTGCCATTAAGGATGAGGTAGCGGGCCGTAAGAGTAGTGCCATTAAGGATGAGGTAGCGGGCCGTAAGAGTAGTGCCATTAAGGATGAGGTAGCGGGGCCGTAAGAGTAGTGCCATTAAGGATGAGGTAGCGGGGCCGAAAGAGTAGTGCCATTAAGGTTGAGGTAGCGGGTCGTAAGAGTAGTGCCATTAAGGATGAGGTAGCGGGCCGTAAGAGTAGTGCCATTAAGGATGAGGTAGCGGGCCGTAAGAGTAGTGCCATTAAGGATGAGGTAGCGGGCCGTAAGAGTAGTGCCATTAAGGATGAGGTAGCGGGGCCGTAAGAGTAGTGCCATTAAGGATGAGGTAGCGGGGCCGAAAGAGTAGTGCCATTAAGGTTGAGGTAGCGGGTCGTAAGAGTAGTGCCATTAAGGATGAGGTAGCGGGGCCGTAAGAGTAGTGCCATTAAGGATGAGGTAGCGGGGCCGTAAGAGTAGTGCCATTAAGGATGAGGTAGCGGGTCGTAAGAGTGGTGCCATTAAGGATGAGGTAGCGGGGCCGTAAGAGTAGTGCCATTAAGGATGAGGTAGCTAGGCTATAAGAGTAGTGCCATTAAAGATGAGGTAGCGGGGCCGTAAGAGTAGTGCCATTAAGGATGAGGTAGTGGGCCGTAAGAGTAGTGCCATTAAAATGAAGGCCGTAAGAGAGTAGTGTCATTAAGGATGAGGTAGCGGGGCCGTAAGAGTAGTGCCATTAAGGATGAGGTAGCGGGGACGTAAGAGTAGTGCCATTAAGGATGAGGTAGCGGGGCCGTAAGAGTAGTGCCATTAAGGATGAGGTAGCGGGGACGTAAGAGTAGTGCCATTAAGGATGAGGTAGCGGGGTCGTAAGAGTAGTGCCATTAAGGATGATGTAGCGGGCCGTAAAAGTAGTGCCATTAAGGATGAGGTAACGGGCCGTTAGAGTAGTGCCATTAAGGATGAGGTTGCGGGGCCGTAAGAGTAGTGCCATTAAGGATGAGGTAGCGGGGCCGTAAGAGTATTGCCATTAAGGATGAGGTAGCGGGGCCGTAAGAGTAGTGCCATTAAGGTTGAGGTAAAGGGCCGTAAGAGTAGTGCCATTAAGGATGAGGTAGCGGGTCGTAAGAGTAGTGTCATTAAGGATGAGGTAGCGGGGCCGTAAGAGTAGTGCTATTAAGGATGAGGTAGCGGGCCGTAAGAGTAGTGCCATTAAGGATGAGGTAGCGGGTCGTAAGAGTAGTGCCATTAAGGATGAGGTAGCGGGGCCATAAGAGTAGTGCCATTAAGGTTGAGGTAGCGGGGCCGTAAGAGTAGTGCCATTAAGGATGAGGTAACGGGCCGTAAGAGTAGTGCCATTAAGGTTGAGGTAGCGGGGACGTAAGAGTAGTGCCATTAAGGATGAGGTAGCGGGGCCGTAAAAGTAGTGCCATTAAGGATGAGGTAACGGGGCCGTAAGAGTAGTGCCATTAAGGATGAGGTAGCGGGGCCGTAAGAGTAGTGCCATTAAGGATGAGGTAGCGGGGCCGTAAGAGTAGTGCCATTAAGGATGAGGTAGCTAGGCTATAAGAGTAGTGCCATTAAAGATGAGGTAGCGGGGCCGTAAGAGTAGTGCCATTAAGGATGAGGTAGCGGGGCCGTAAGAGTAGTGCCATTAAGGATGAGGTAGCGGGTCGTAAGAGTAGTGCCATTAAGGATGAGGTAGCGGGGCCATAAGAGTAGTGCCATTAAGGTTGAGGTAGCGGGGCCGTAAGAGTAGTGCCATTAAGGATGAGGTAACGGGCCGTAAGAGTAGTGCCATTAAGGTTGAGGTAGCGGGGACGTAAGAGTAGTGCCATTAAGGATGAGGTAACGGGGCCGTAAGAGTAGTGCCATTAAGGATGAGGTAACGGGGCCGTAAGAGTAGTGCCATTAAGGATGAGGTAGCGGGGCCGTAAGAGTAGTGCCATTAAGGATGAGGTAGCTAGGCTATAAGAGTAGTGCCTTTAAGGTTGAGGTAGCTGGGCCGTAAGAGTAGTGCTATTAAGGATGAGGTAACGGGCCGTAAGAGTAGTGCCATTAAGGATGAGGTAGCGGGGCCGTAAGAGTAGTGCCATTAAGGATGAGGTAGCGGGCCGTAAGAGTAGTGCCATTAAGGATGAGGTAGCGGGCCGTAAGAGTAGTGCCATTAAGGATGAGGTAACGGGGCCGTAAGAGTAGAGCCATGAAGTGTGGGAAGATAAACCTAACATGTTTAAGAAATCATGTTAAGGGGCGGTTTCATCATGTTAAGAGACCTTGTCAAAAAACCAGACCATGTTAAAAGACCATGTTTATAGACCATATTAACAAACTATATAAAGAGATCATATGACCACTGTAAAGGCAGTATTGTCCAGCCTTTCTCGTTTTGCATTTCTAAACCAAAGTCGATTCTAGTTAGTCAGGGAAGGGCCTTTTAAATAATGAGGTCCTGTGAATATTGTAAGACAGGGGCTACATCAGTGCCGGCCTTAGATAATTGGAGGCCCTAGGCGAATGAAATTTGATGGCCCCAAATAAAATACAAAATCGATGCAAATCGAAAATATAAATTGAGACTGAAAAATAAATGACGTAATTTATTAAAAACCTGCCTGTATGATCTAGAGCTTATTATCATATTGCACGTAGGATGTGGGCCGATAGTATGTCCCGCCAGGGCCGATTAAGGCGCATAGTCCTCCCCGTCTATTTCACAATTTTTCGTTTTTTTTTTATAACTAGTTTCCATGCCAACTGCTTTAGCTGCAACATTTAGTTTGGAAGTTACTGATATGTATTTTCTTCTATGAATTCTAAATCGTGTACAAACTTTAGATTTAAATTTGGCCACCTGAAAGAGTAAATCTCTCTAGAGTTATATCATAATATTTTCGAGGAAAATATAAAAAGAAAACGAAAAGGAAAATAACTTCTTCCAGCACTCCTTTGGATATCTATATTGGTTTATCTAACATTGGGTTAAGTTTACACAAATCTAATAATTGCCAAGTCTACATGATTCCGTCTTTAGTTGGCCAACTAGGTTGAAATGACATATAAATAGAAAATGTTATCTTATAAAATTCAGACGTTACTTCAAAAAAAAAAAAGATGAAGTCCTACGCGTGTTCCTTGGTCAATACAGTCTTGCATGTTAACCAATGACTTAAATTCTGCTAAGTCATTGGTTTTCCTGGCTGGCTCAGGCTCCATTCCATGCTCTAATAGCACTAGGGAAGAAGGAGTATTTGTCCTAGCATATGGAACGAGGAATGTGCCTTTATGTGCGATCGCCTTGCAAACTGATGTTAAGAATATATGCCTAAGATTAATCAGTGATTGCTGTAAGTGGTGTTACACTAATGTTTCTAAATAGGCCAAGAGGAGAATGTATATATATATATATATGTATAGCACCAGCGAAGTAGTAATTGTTTCTAATTTCTAATTTTCATAATAGGTGTTATTGCGACCTATTTCCATTGCAGGTTTGCAATAATATAAACCTCATTGGCAGTCATTGGAGTAAGTGCGGATCAGGTACAAGATCTTATTTTAAAATTGAATGCTGTAAGATTTTAAGCCTTTGAGAGTAAATGCTACATACAAATGCTGTTTCTAATTTTACAATCTAATATTTTAACACTGATAATGTCTAACGATAAAATGTCACAAATAGCGAAGTTTTTAATAGAATCGACATTAAATTACTCTTCCCGCTGTGTTGTAACCAACATAATTAGCTCACTGCAATGATTTCATGGAAAATAGTTAGAGAAACGGCATCCCAGAAAATTCATCCAGATCCTACGACACCTATACAGTTAGTCTAGTTGCTGCATTAAAATAGAAGATTTTTTTTAGCATGTGAGACTGGGGTGAGACAGGTGTGAGACTGGGGGGTGCAACTTATCTCCCTTCCTTTTCCTCCTAGCAATCGACTACATAATTAGGAGAGCAATGAACCAGATTGTCTTTGGTATTCCATGGCCTGAACAAAACCGAATGACGGACTTTGCTGATGACGTTGCACTACTCGGGGCTACAAATAAATACCTTCAAGAAATGACGGAGAGCCTAGATAGAGAGGCACCCTAAATTGGCCTCCGCATAAACTTGGATAAGACTAAAATTTTGCGAGTGTGATATAAGGCAAAGAGTACTCTTGTCAGACTTGGCGAGTCAAAGCTTGAAATGTTGGACAAGTTCACATACCTTGGCAGCATCATAACAAATGATGTAGCGTGCCGAATAGGAAAGGCAGGGAGCATTTTCCAAAGGTTGCAGCCTATTTGGGTAAGCCAAGCCATTGGACTCGAGACAAAAATACACCTTCTCAACACAATCGTCATCCCAACAGCAACATATGCATGTGACTCACGTGAGACATGGAAGTCATCTGTCAAAATTGAGAAAAGACTAAATGTGGCACAACAAAAATGGCTGAGACGGATTTTGGGAGTCAGTTACACTGATCGGGTCTCAAACAAAAAATCCTATGCCGAATTGGGAGTCGAACACAAGCGTCGCATGAGGTTTGCGGAACATGTTCTCCTACAAAAATGAACTACGCATACCAAGAGTGGCGATGACACTAAGGCCAATACGAGGAGAGCGCAAACAGGGGCGTCCTCGCATAACTGTGGTAAAATGTATATTCCCCTGGAGTCTCTTCGGCACTACTTCTCTCATCAAGAGGCATTTTCACTTCTTCGACTGCTGTATCTTCGTATGAATCATCTGAATAGTGATACTTTTCTTCGACACGTTCATGATCTCCTTTGTTTTCAGTGCTCTTATCAGGTTTCTTCTTACATGATAGGGATGATGAAATAAACTACCCTATATACCAAGTTACATCCTGAGAGTAACACGGCACTAGTCAGCGCTATGGAAGTTACTCCTTGAAATTGTGAGTAACCCCGCAAGAAAAGCGTTAATAATATGTGTGGAATGCATGCAACAGGGTCACTGACTTATATAACAACGTGAAAAGCAAGATTACATGACAGTGACGTAATTTTTAATTTATTTAAAAACAAATTTCGGATGCTCATTTGGGGGCCCCCCTCAAGTGGGAGCCCGGGGGGATCTTCAAATTCTTCCCCCTCCTCCCCCACCCTAGCTACGCCACTGTAAGCAATGATTGTATCATGGTTCAAGGAAAAAAACAACAACTATCCAACGATCATTTTTATTGGGAAGACTTTAGGGGAAAGTTAATAGGGAGTTTCACCATGAGCTAACCGCACCAGGTGAAACCCACCCAAGTGACACCACTGTCTGTGACCAAATTAAAATAAACAGTAACTAATTCTTTTTTTTTTTTTTTGTTTACAAATATATAAATAATACGTCGTTACTCTTTTCATGTCTTAGATCTATATTTACATTGTGGTTTTAGTAATATGTTTCAGTTCAAAGGTATATATATTTATGACTATGTGATCAGGAATATGGAAGTCACTAAGATTTTGATGGGAAGTTTTTATAATATATATGTCAGTAATTCTAGTAATGTTACTTCAAATTAAAAGAACTACTTCCGTGTATTTTAAGATTTGTAATGGACAATAAACAAATACTAACATGGAGCTTGTGTATTCTATAGATTTCAAGACTTATTCTAAAGAGAATGAATTTAGTTTCGATGAAAAAATATGTTGCAGCTTATCTTGCAGAAACATTGTTGCATTTAGTAGAGCTAGAGTATCAGAAGCTAATGGGTAAGTTAGTATTTTACTAATTTAGAATTAGATCAGTACTAGAAATATAGAATTATTATAATTATAGTTAATAGTAGTATTCTAGTTATTATAATAGAATAATAGTATTAAGTAAGTAACTAGTTAAACTAGACGTCTAGTTAGTATTAGTTAGAATCTAGATCTAGTAAGTAATAAGTATCTAGACCTAGATCTAGAATCAATCTTGTCTACTAGATCTATCTATTTTTTCTAGTATCTAGATTTAGATGATCATGAAATATATTTTAGTTTTAGATGATCATCATCATGATTGATGTAAACTGTTAATTACTTAATAGAGTACTGTAAATTGTATCATAATTATTTAATAATTTATTTTTATTAAGTAGAATTTAGAGTTATTAAAAATAAAAATAGTAGATTACTAAACTAAATACTAAGTGTAATCTATAATTATTATTATTAGATTATATAGAGTAGGTAGTTGCACCAAAAAATTTAAATTGATCCTATACCAACAAATGTGTAATAGAATGAAAGAGGACGAAAAATGCTTTCCAACAACACCAGATTTATTATGCTAGCATTATTGGTTCAAAAGTTATTGTGATTTTAAGTTTGTCCGAAGCGTCCTGACATCCTATGGACTTTATATAGAGAAATAAAAAAAAAAGTGAAGCAAATTTTGTTTAAATGTGAATATTTCAAAAACTATTGTGAATACATATACAAAAGTTTATATCAAATTGTACAGTTTTAAAGGAGGAATTTTAATTTATAAGTGGCAAATCAAAATGAAATTAAAATTTTAAAATATAATTAGTAAATTACGAAAAAAAATTCTTAAAAAAGTCTATAAAAAGAAAAATGCTCCTGGTTGTCAAGTGTTCAACACAATAAACTTCTAAATTGATCTAGATCTATCTAGTTATAAAACAATAGTGTAGATTAGAAAAAGAATCTTTAGATTTAAGATTTAGATCTACTTAAGTATATTTATTTGAAAGAATATTTTAGATACCTAGATTTACAGATTTTAGCTTCGACATCGACTGACCAAAAGAACTCCTAAGAATACAGATCTTTATTATATTTTATGTTAATAAGCAATGATATAGGTATAAAGAAGTGATTCATTCAATTTTACATGTTTTAGTGTACACTAATTTTATTTTTCTTATGTAAAAAACGGATATTATTGATAAAAGGTCATCCCGACCTTAGTGAAATTCTAGTACCTGAAAAAAGTGTTTTAAAATATCGTTGACTCGTTTAATCATAATAAATTTGGTATCATTGGCAAGCTGAATGAATTTTCTAAGTGTATGGTTTAAAACTAAATATGTATGGAGACCTATATTTTTTTCCTTGTTATTTTAAAATTTCACATTTTTCTGATTAAAATATTTAGGACATAGTAAGAGAAAAGAATTATTTTTTTTCCCACTAGCTGTTAGAGGAACATTTTATCTTTAGAATAATCTCAAGAAAATGTCATAAAAACACTCAGTTATAAAGCAATGTCTTTTCTTACGACATGCTTAATTTCAGTTTTGTAAAACCTGAACAGGAAATTGTTTTGATGTCAAATGTGTTTTTAGATCCAATATGGCCGCCTGTGAGAGTACCTACTATAGCGGTATTATAATCTATTAAATCTAATCTAGGAGTAGTGGCAGTACTAGATTATTCGATTATTAAATAATATTCTCTAGACTTAAGACTCTCTTCTCTAGAGATCTACTCTATTAAATATTTTGTACTATTATTTTTTTCTAGATCTAGATTGTAAATTCTAGTTTATATTCTAGATCTAGACTGAGACTCCAGACTTAGATATGAATATGTTAAGACTAGTAACTGTGTCTACACTAGACAGTGTAGTGACCTAGTCCTAGTCTAGATCTAGATTTCATAGAATTTTCTATTTTTTTAAAAAAAAAAAAATTTGCTTTTTTAAATGTTAGTCTTGATGATCATAATTATGAGCAAGACACACAGCTAAACTCATACATATAATACTGATTATTTTATATATAAATTGTAACTTTCAAAAATATTATGGACTTTGTTTTACAAGTTTAGTGGCTTCCTTCAGAAGGTTATTGCGTCCTAGCTAGACCTGCAAGAGACAGCAATGGGCTGTCATTGTAATGACAGTTTAGATTGCCTATTACATGACCAGGCATCCACTAATCTAGATCTTTAAAAAAGCATGATGTTTTTTGTTTTTTTTTAATTAAATATTTAAAAAAAATATTTTTTTTTAGATTCAGATACTGGGCAGTTGACTATTGAGGAGACTTAGAAGAGTTAAACATTTTCTTTTACTCAAAGACAGTTCGAAAATCAAATAATTTTTAAATTTTTTGTTCAAACTAATTGAATCCTAAGCTTGATTTTAATCTTTGATTCTGTCGATCTGTTAGGGACAAAGTGGAGATGTGCTATGAGGTTTGTGTCGTAGACTTGGACAAACCGTGGCAGGAATACGAAGTGACCACTTACCCATCGCCAGTCAAATACATGAGGTGGGATCCGGCAGGCACAGCACTTTTGGTTGTCAATGCTGCAGGGAGGTTTAGCTTGTGGACTATGAAAGTAAGTTGCCCCCCCCTCCCCCTTTTTTTTTAAAAACTCTATGGTCCATTTTATTTCTTAGGTAGGATGTATATATTTGACATATTAAATTCATGAATTTTCATGTAAGTTAGTTTCTTCCCCCCCCCCCCCCCTCCTCCTTTTTTTATTTCTCAACTAGGATTTACATTGACTTGATTTGACATTAGTATTCATGAATTTTTGTTGTAGAACAACCTGATCAATGTGTGGGAAGAGTCAGGTCATGTTGACATGGACAAGGAAGAAATACTTGTTTTAGCTTGGCTGCACAATGGCTCGCAAGTAAGTTGCCATAGAATCTTAATTTTGTAAAGAAACATACGTAATTTTATAAGTTGGTGGTGGTTGGTAAAAGAGTGGAGGTGTTGTTGAACAATCTATTTACTTGAAATGTTATTAGTTGCAGTTCTGAGTTCTTAAATGTCCAAATAACAACAGAATGAATAGTATAAAATAAGTTAATCCTGCCTTTTAGAACACAAAACTTTATCACATAAAGAACGGAACAGTCCACGTCATCAAATCACTGCAAGAGTGTTATCTGTTAATCTCAGTCTCTAATCTATTTCCATTCTAACTTTTTAATGTACTGTCGCGTCAATAAGGAAATAACCAACTATTAAGTCATTATAAAGTTTAAATTTAAAAACAATCAAATCAAATTGATTGATAGGATGAAAATATTTGTTTAACGTCTTGTTTTGGGGCTATCAGAAAGTTACATTCTCAAAATAAAAATCATGATGTGCAAATATTCCTCTACTATTTAAACTTTCAGGTTTTATTTAACCCTGAAGCAAGGGATGTGATCACTTACCCAGATAAATTTTCAAGAGCTAAAATGATTCCATCAGTGACACAGTTTGGGAAAAAACCTGTGGATGGATGGATAGCAATCACGTCAACAGCAATGGTAAGCTCAACATTGTTAACTCCAGTAGAAGGATAATAGAATGAGTAATTCAATTCATAAAAATAAACATGCAGGACTAGATTAACATATGGATACACGTGGGAAATTATTATCTTTTTTGTTTTGAAGGAACATGTGTAATTTATAAGATAAGATTAATTTAACTGGTTCAGACTGGTGGAATAAATCATTTATGAACTTTTTTTTTCTTCTGTGAAGTAATTAGCAACATGTGTATGTCATTATCATTAAATAAGTCAAGTTCAAGTTTGGAGATTGACTCAAATTTAATCGTCATAAAAAGCTGTTTTAATTGTGTTTTTTTTTTTTGTGTATAGAGCATCTTTCATACTTATAGAATGATCAGTGCGCAATGTCTTTTTTTTTTTTACCATTCGGTGGGGTATTTATGAGAAGGTTTCTGCGCCGCTTTAGGCTCTCAGCAAAAACAAATCTGCTTGAGTTGTGTTTCGAACTCGAGCCCACTTGAAAGGTAGCCAAGCATTTCAAGCCTGTCAGCCACACAGTCCACTGGTTAGCAGTAATACTTAGAAGAAACTTTTAATGTCCTCAGTAAACTGGCTATCTCTTCAGACTATGTCATCAATCTATTTTATTAAGCATTCAATTTTTCTTGTGAATAAAAAACATATTTGATCACAGATCAGGATTTATGGCATAGGAATTGATAACAAATTTAACTATGCCATTTATTGTTTTTTATTTTTTACCTTTGTACTTTTTTTTTTTTTTGGTTATATTCACAAATGTAATGTTGAAATGAAAGTTTATTTTCTAATGTGGTCATTCATTACAAATATTTTTTTCCTTTAGGTCCATGTTGGTCTCATACCAGACAAAGGATCAGCGTTGGTTACAGCCAAAGCGTCCATTGGTCAGACCAATAGCCACATCATACAGGCTGATGTAGCATTTATGCCTGATGGTCAGATTCTGATAGCCACAAGTGATGGCTATTTAACATCTTCAGTCCATTGCTATGTAGCTGCTGTGACCTTGAAAAACCATGTGTGCAGCATTCGCACCAGCCCATCAGCCAGTTTTTTCCTTAAAAAGCAGTCAGTGGTTAGTTGTACTATTATATTCTACTAACACGCATTTTCACTCAAAAAGAACTAGTTGTAACTCTAGTTTAACTCTCAATTAACCATGCTGGGAGTCTCATTAACTATAACTCCAAAGTTATTTTGACACAAGTTTTGGGGATATAGAGATGGCTGGTCGTTCTGTTGCTTGAATAGATTGGTCAAAGAACTCACAAGTTTATTTTAATTTTGCTTTTAATCTTTACTATCGTTCCTTCTTGTTTTAGCCTGATGGTACACAAGAAGAACCGCGTTTGACGAGGTTAAGTTTTCTGAGCAGAGAAAACAGCGAGATCTTATTAGCTTGTTGGGGAACATCATCATTTAGCTGTGTGGAGGTGAGCTTACTCTGTAATAATAATCATGAGTTAAACAAAGAAGGAAGTATTTCACTTGGCCTTGCAGATCCACAGGTGATCGCCTTATATATTTTGTCACATCTGGCACAAATAAAGCCATTTGTTTGCCAGTGGTCCATAATAAGTTCCCTTTTTTTAGTTGTTTTTAATGTTGTGGCCAATCTAGATCAGTCAATTTGATTTTGACAGGAAGGAAAATAAAGGAGTCCATGCTATAGGATGCATATGCTAGTTAAGATAAAGTTAATATTGATTTCCTTTGTACCAATTGCACGATTGATTACTTCAAAATGCCTCTTGGTTGAGAAAGAGAGTTATCTTGTATAAATTAGAAGTATGTCAATAATTCTAGATTCTGTATAAATTAGAAGTATGTCAATAATTCCAGATTCTGTATAAATTAGAAGTATGTCAATAATTCTAGATTCTGTATAAATAAAAAGTATGTCAATAATTCTGTATAAATTAGAAGTATGTCAATAATTCTAGATTCTGTATAAATTAGAAGTATGACAATAATTCTAGATTCTGTATAAATTAGAAGTATGTCAATAATTCCAGATTCTGTATAAATTAGAAGTATGTCAATAATTCTAGATTCTGTATAAATTAGAAGTATGTCAATAATTCTAGATTCTGTATAAATTAGAAGTATGTCAATAATTCTAGATTCTGTATAAATTAGAAGTATGTCAATAATTCTAGATTCTGTATAAATTAGAAGTATGTCAGTAATTCCAGATTCTGTATAAATTAGAAGTATGTCAATAATTCTAGATTCTGTATAAATTAGAAGTATGTCAATAATTCTAGATTCTGTATAAATTAGAAGTATGTCAATAATTCTAGATTCTGCAGAATAGAATTTTCAAAATTTTTTTTGTTTGTGTTCATCTATCTCTTTTTTTTTTTTTTGCAGGCCTGGCATTTGATTGATCAAACCATTCCCTTGAACAGAATGTTCCAGAATGCAGCTGTAACAGAGTATGCCTACAAGACAAAGCGTTGGATACACAAGTCATCTTTCACACAACGCTCAGCACTCACGGATATCGCCAGACCAAAATTACCCATCAGTCGTTCCTTCAACATGGAGTCAACAAACTTCCTGTCCTACTTTGCATGCACCTACAGAGATGGCACCATTAAAATTGTTCATCGACAAAGTTATCAGGTAAGATCTTTAACTTCTATCAAACTATCTCTTTTGTTATGCTTCCACTAAACTAATTACTAATATCATAATTTATAATTCAGTGAGAGTCCAATGTGACAATTCTGTGACATTTTGTCTTGATAGAAATTTTTCCCTTAGCAATTTCTCGTGTGACGAGAGACCAATCCTCAAAATACCGTCACAAGTCAATTGGTGTCATATATTTATTCATTATATGTGAATTTAAGTTTCTAAATTCAATTCATTGTTTCAATACTTTAACAAAATATTCAGAATTTTTTTTTTAATTGAATTGAATATTTTGCAAAAGATCAATAATCAAAGAAAGAACAACAGCCCTTATAAAATAACATTTTAAGAAGTATCATTTTGCTAATGAAATTTAAAATTTGATTGATTTCATCGAAAGTCTAAAAAAAAAAAGCTTCTATTAAGAGTTGTGTAATCTTGTTGTTGGCAGGTAATCCACACAGCTTTTATGGAGCAGCTGATCAACTTCAAATCCTTGGTCCCCACTGACAATGTCATTGCAGAACCATTCGAGAAACGAGCCAGGCTCTCTGTGCCTCACTTGGTGTCGGTTGTTCAGACTAACACAGGCTGCGGGTTGGTTGGCCTTGACGAGTCTCGGCTCTATCTGTTCCGCATCTTCAACTCTCGTGACGGCTCCTTGCAGCTGATGCCCCCCTTTGTGATCCTCCTGCTGGAGTATACGATGTTTGTAGGGCTGGATGTATGGGACGTACTACTGGCTGTAAGACAAGGTTAGTGAGAATAAGATTAGAGAATAATCCTTTAATCCAACATTAGATGCAA
Organism: Biomphalaria sudanica; assembly: GCA_036873155.1. NCBI lineage: Eukaryota > Metazoa > Mollusca > Gastropoda > Planorbidae > Biomphalaria > Biomphalaria sudanica. The sequence goes on along the minus strand of JAZGLO010005497.1, from coordinate 319,715 downwards.
GAAGAGGGGATTCAGTACGTTTGGTTTTTATCGTCGTCAATGAAAAACAATGGTGATTCAGTAGAGTTGTTTTTTTTTAATTGTTATCAGTTAAAAAGAAAGGTAATTCATTAAAATTGTTTTAATTGTTATCAGTTAAAAAGAAAGGTGATTCAGTAGAGTTAATTTTATTGTTATCAATTTCAAAGAAAGTTGATTCTGTGGGGTTGTTTTTATTGTTATCATTTCCTAAGAAAGGTGATTCAGTGGAGTTGGTTTTATTGTCATCATTTCCAAAGAAAGGTGATTCAGTGGAGTTGGTTTTATTGTTATCATTTCCAAAGAAAGGTGATTCAGTGGAGTTGGTTTTATTGTTATCATTTCCAAAGAAAGGTGATTCAGTGGAGTTGTTATTATTGTTATCAATGAAACGTTGTTTCTCTTTCAATTCCAGGAATGGTTGAAGGAATAGTAGAAAAACTCAACGCCAACTTTCAGAAACAGTCAGTGGCATTTCAGGAACTTCTTCAACAGAGACTTCTACGTCTAAAGATGGCACTTTACTCTTGTTTGAGTTCTGGGAACCAGCGGGCAGCTGACTGCAGGGCCATGATTACACTCCATGCTATAATAACTGTTTTGAAATCCTGTTTGAGACCTAAGTCTGTGACAGCCCAAGATAAGGTTAGTCTAGTTATGTTTTATCAACACTGCTTGTTGTTTTAAGATAATGCTACAAATAGAAGCTCAACCAGTTACATCATCATCCATCCCAATGGCACTACAGCCCATGGAGAGCTCTGGCCAGCTTCAACACATCCCTCCATTCAGATCTCTCCTGGGCCTTTCGTCTCCACGCCTTAACCCCAAGCTGTTGTAGATCTACCTCCGCATCATCAATCCATCGCATTCAAGGTCTTTGTGTCACCTGCCTTTTGGTTTTGCCTGTAAACAATTTTTGCTCCTCTGTTCTCTGACATTCTTTCAAGGTGACCTGAGTCTGTTCTTTTTTTTTATTTCTGTCAACCAATTACATCATGCTGTTGAATACCAACATAATGATCTATAATTTTACTGCATTAGTGGAGTCTGACTTACTCATTTCTATTCTCAGTCTCAATAGGGAGTTTTAACTGGCCAACTCAACCACCATGTTTAAACAAATATTTCATGGCCGTCAGCGCTCAGTTCAATTAAAAAAAAGAAGCGTGGTTGAGAGGCTAAGTATGCTTAAACTTTGCTACCTATGAAGAGGGCTCAAGGTTTGACACCAGATATGTGTTTACTGCCTAAAAGCAGCACGGAAAACCTTCTCTCAGATACCCCCTCTCCACCGCTGGTCCACAAATGAGATTGGACCATAGCTTTCTGAGCACGCTATAAGCATGAAAATAGCGCTATATAAAAGCTATAATCCACCAGACTCTTCAGTTTAACATCTGAATGTTTTATATCTTGGTCATCTTACAACTAAATCTGATCTGTGTAATATGTAATGGTGCATTTAATACTTTGCTGGAAGCATAAAAGAATGAGAGAACAAATTGAATAAAACTTTCTTCCCTTGCTCTTGTAAAGAAGTATTTATTCAGACTTGAGGTTGTTGTTTTTTTTTTACTTGTTCATTATAAAGTTTTCTTTTTGTCTTTTACTCCCAAACTATTTTAGGTTCATTGAGGTGAAGTCTTCAATAGTACATTTTACTAAGACACTTTAAATCACTGAGTCAGAATTGCCTCCCTTGTACTTTTTCTAATGTCAGAATTTGATTTCTTGCCTTTATTTGTAGCATTTATTTTGTACATTCCTCCAGAGTCCGTCTGAAAAATTAACCAACTTGTGTTCAGTTTCTATGGAGAAAGACATTGACCAGATCATCAAAAATATTGATGTAGAAGAATTCATTTTAGATTCATTCAAGAAAGCTGGCTCAGTGAAGCCATCCTGCGAAGGTCAGTGTAGTTAAAATTTGTGACTTGAAAATAAAGAAAACAATTTGAATAATTTGTTCAGATTTTTAGTTCATGTCAATGCCATTCCCACTGTACACTGTACTTGTATATAACAGCCTCACTTCAAGCATTGCAACCTTTCATCCAGTGGATCACAGATTTCATACTTCATCTCCTTGCTGCTGTATCCATGTATCCAAATCCAACATATCCAGGATCAACACTCATCAAAAATCCACAGGTAAAGAAAGATATCAAAGTAGAGCAATTTGTGGGTATAAAATATTTTTTAAAAATACACTTGAAGCAGAATATTTAGAGTAATGAATAGGTGGTGTACCTTGATGTTCTAAAAGATACCTACAAGAATTATTGTTTGTCTGTAGGTTCTATGTACTCTTCGAGAGTTACTGATCATCATAAGGATATGGGGCCGGTTCAACCCTGTCTGCCTACCAGTATTTATGACCACAGTTTCTATGGATGCCCTGTCGTACTTGTTCCATCTGGTCACCAAGGCCTTAATAACTATCAGAGAAGGTGCAGCCCTGGAGTCTGATCAAACTTTTGTAGATGAGTGCTGCAACCTGCCAAGTGAGGTAACTACCTTTCAGTCTTAGCCCCATTCGAAGTAATAGAAAAGAAGCTTTAGTATTTTTCAATTTATTTTCTACTTTAAGCAGTTCTACAGCATGTAGACAAGAGTAGCCCCCCTTTTAATCTATAGGTCAGATGATGTAAAGGTCATCTGTTTCTATGGCTACCGGTTAATGAGGGTGTCATATGGCTAGCTTAACAACCAACCACCTTTACTTTCCCCAACTAATGTCAGGTTGGACTTTGGAGCATCCTAAAAAAAATCCCAAAATTTAAAACCCCAGTTTTCACCTAGATGCGAACCCGAAACCATTGTTTTGGAGACCAAGCACTTTACCACTCATTGCCCCACCATTGCTAAATTAGACGTCAGATACATGTAAGATTTTGTAGACACTTGAAGTGATCCAGAATGCTGGATATAATTAGATTTGACTTGATTCTGCCTGGTCGTGCGGTTTGCGCGCTGAACTGTCGTTCAGATTTATCGATGGTCTAGGGTTCAAACCCTGCCCGCTCCAATCCCCCGTCGACCTGCAGGAGGTTTGGACTAGGAAGTAATTATCTTCAACTCTGAAGGAACATCCGAAACATGTAAAACATTTTACAAACAAAACATTTTCCTAATGTTATTGGCAGGTGTTTAATTTTCTTCATAAATAAATACAAAAGCCATTTAATGTTGAAATGATTTATCTGGTTGTGTACTGTCAATATCCAACAACAAACGGAATTTAGAAATGAGTTCAGGGTTGTCAATGTTAGGCACATGCAGTGCTGTGTCTTATGCAGATAAGTCCAACAGAGGTAACACTCAAATAATGAAGTCAAATAACACGGGCAAAAGGCCAACATTATAAGTTAGTCGACGCTGACAGTGAATGTCAAACAAAAAGTTCAATAACAACGAAAGGAACAGTCAAATGTCATCAAGCTAAATCTTAAGTTCATAAAACTGCCTCTCTCTAGTGTCAAAAGTAGTCTGTTTACATTGTTTACATTTTGCTATTCTTCCAAAATCCTATTTTTGTTTTTACTTGTTGCATCAGTGTCTCTAAGTCAAAACTTTCCACTTTTATGAAACAGATAAACTAATTCTTAGTGGCGCCATAAAACTAGATATGAACAATTATAGTAAACTGGCTAAACAAAAAATAACGTTTAGATTGCAAGTACCAGGTGACGGATGAATAATTTGTCATTTTAACTCTTGTATTTATTTCTGTTATGTTATTAGAGCGCCTTGAGCATTAAGTTTGTTAACAGCACTTTATAGATAAAGTTAATATTGTTTTTTTTTAGGGAAGTATCAGAGATGATAAGGTTCTTCTGCTCATTTTGGTAACATGTTTATAATGATACAAATGAACAGCTGGGTAACAACTGCCACTCCGAAGAGTTGTTTTTATGTTCTATTAGTTTTAAATGTCATTGTACATATATGTAGTGATTTTAAAAGAAAGTCTCTAAAGTCCTCTTTCAGTCTGAAAAACCCTTGCTCCTGTTAAGTTGTTTTACATTGCATTTAGTGATTTTAATAGAAAGTCCAAAAAAAAAGAGTAAAGTTTCCCTTTCAGACCTTGCGATCTATAGGGCAGATGATGTAAATGTCATCTGTTTATGTGGCCAACAGTTTATGAGGGTGTCATGTGGCCAGCCTAAAGACCAACAAACTTTACTTTCCCCAACTAATGCCAGGTACCCATTAGAACTGGGTGGACTCAGAGGCGCCCAAAGATCCCGAAATTTAAAATCCCTGTTTTTACTTGGGTTTGAACCCGAGACCCTGGTTCTTAAGCCAAGCACTTTAAGCTCAGCCACTGCGCCTCCTCCAGTTTAGAAAAACCCTTGCTCCTGTTAAGTTGTTTTACATTGCAGCTTTTAAAAAAAATTATTGGTCCATTATTAGTTTGGAAGAAAATCAGCTAAGCATGTTTTATTTTGCTCTGTATTCTCTATGGCGAAACTTCTTAGCTTTACACCAAATTATTGCAAAATCTCTAGGCTACAAGCCAAAGCAAGGATTTTGTAACAAAGTAAAATGGCACAATTTTTCCTAATTGACTTAACAACAGTATTTCAAAGAAGGTCTTCATCAAATCCATTTTCAAACAAAAGATGAAGCTGTAAATTCATTTAAAGTTTAGATTCATAATATAATAATTTAGTAATAAAACTATTACACTGCATAATAGGACTATGTTAAGCAATCTAAATTGGGATTCTTCTTTTTTTGCTGTCTTATCAATATGATTACATTTGTTTCTAAATTTGATGTTTTTTTCCTCAGATTTTACTTCCAAATTACAAAAAGACGTTTGGTGAAGAGATGAACTGTTACCTGGCATTTTCACAACCATTTCCAATCAATTATCAGTTCGGTGAAGAGCCAGACTTTCTCTTCAACCCTCGTTACTCCAGCAGGATTTACCCCCTAGATCTCTGCCTGGATGCAGACCAGAAGTATGACTGCGTCCGACAGATACAGTTGGGGGTCAACCCAAAGGAACCCCTCAGGGAGTGCGTTAGGTGCCACTCACTTTCTCTACGTAGAAAAGTGTCGGCCACAAAATCGTCCCTCTTGAAAGCCTGGGAGCTGAGGTTTGTGAAATCATGTCTGTGTGGAGGCCACTGGAAGTTGAAAACTTCTCAACAAAACACATTGGGACAGAAATGATAAGAAAGTATGTGGAGTTCTGTAGACAATGAAGTTGTGCTACAACCTTACAGGTCTTAAAAAAAACAAACTGAAATTAACTCTCCAGTGTAATCTGAGCTGCCATGTAAACACTACAGCCTCAGCAGTAATGAAACGTTTCATTTTGAGCTCAGGCAACTTATTTGTTATTTTAGCATGTCATAGCAGACTCAGTGCACTCTGGTTCAGACTCTTGTGTGGACATGTCCATGCTGTTTATTCAAAATGATTTCTACAAGGAATTACAAAACCTCACCTCATGACTCATTCCGGGTTGTAACCAAAGAAAATCATCTGTGTCGAAAGAAATAGATTTTATGATTCCTCTTTTCAGCAAACTCTTCATCGGGTCAAAGAAACATAAAAAACAAAAGGGTGGAACCTGGGTGGACGCAGTTCTCAAAAACAGCTCTATCCATTTTCCTCCAAATTAGACAGTTGATGTGCATCTTTAGGAAAACTCTAGATTGACCGTTATAATTTTTCAAAGAATGATACAAATTTATTTAAATCTGGCTAGGGGTCTAGACAATCTTTATCTTGAACAGACATGTGCCAGTGGGTATTTCCGCTTGTATTCATTAAATAGTTAAACGACGATCAGGAACATTTTGTACATCTCTCCTAGGTCTAGATCTATAGCCCTATCATTAGAATATTAGTAAATGTTAAAGAGCAAAATAGTTGGTCAGCTGTATAAAGGAGGAATTGTCTTTTTTTTTTTTTAAAGTATTTTTGTAATTATAAGAATAATTTAAGGTTAGATGTTTTTATAAAATGTTTTACATGTTTCCGATGTTCCCTCAGAGTTGAAGATAGTTTACTTCCTAATCCAAACCTCCCGCAGGACGACAGGGGATGGGAGCGGGCAGGGTTTGAACCCGGGACCATTGATAAATGAAAATGACAGTCCAGCGTGCAAACCTCACGACCAGGCAACCATCCATTGATGTATCTGGATTTAATCTAAATGAAAATGTTTGACTTGAGCTAATTGTAAACCAAGGGAAACAGGAAATAGTTGTATTTAGTTTGGAATCTCCAAATGTTAATGGTGTAAAATGGTTTATAGTAATTGTTTCATGTAATGTACAGTCTGGTGCTCAATATTTTGTGACACATCAAAGAATATGTAGCTTATGGTATCTTAAGTCCTAGACCCAAGTATTGTCCGTTGATTTATTTTGGTTACTTTGTATCAATGTTTGCAGCATGTTCCATGAGAAAAATGTGAGATAGAAGTTGATATGTAATGATCTTAATTTTCAAATGTTAACAAATGACAAAGATGTTATTGTTTTAAACAAACAAATCAAATTATTTTATTCACTCTCTGAGTTTCAGATCACTTGTTTCATTGAATGTACCTGTACCTATAATTCCTTTATCTAAAGAGCATAAATCAGGATGTATCTCTCTCAGTACTAGAGTGTCAAGACTCATCTGTCTAATAAAGTCAAAAGGGTAATAAATGAATACATGACTGACAAACACTCTGATGTACATAGAAATATTTAATGTGATAATTATTTACAGCGTACTTACATTAGTGACAGCATAAATTATTCCATGTTAAATTAAATTAGATTTCATAAACGTGTGAAACTATTTAGCATTATAGTTATTTGGTGTATTTATAAGTGGACATCAACATCAAAGCAATAATTGATTGCCCACACCTGAAGATAACATTTAATGAACCCTCCATCAACTCATGCACTGGTACACCAGGGCCCCCACCCCCTCCCCCCATCTCTTGACTTTGTGCTGGGCAATACAGTGGTAAACAATACTGGCTCTAAGATAACTCCAAAGCTGGCCCACCATTAAAAAAAATTAATAAATAATTCAAACTACCCTGTACTCCCAGTTCTACTGACAGAATAATGGCGAATTGACAGGGTGGCCATGAGGTTAAGTCCTGAAAGGTGTATATATTTTATGAACTTACCCAAGAATAGAGACCAAAACAAGTGCCACCCTGCACTAAAATACTTTGCACTGTTCCAATATGGAATAAGGGAATGAATGACATACATGAAAACATAACATTGCCTCTTACAAATATTTGTTCTTTGACCCATTTAGCTTTTGATAGGTCTAAAGGGTCTTACTTAGTAGTTAAGATGCTGGCTTGGGTCTATCAAACTATTAAGTCCAGCTTTCCTGATAAAGTTTGGGAAATAACTTATTCTCTCAAAAATCAAGAAATCAGTTGACATTACATAAAGCAATCCAGGGAGGATGCACTAGAGGTAGAACTATGTTACAAGTATCTATACAAGTATTTGAGAACAATGCAAACTTGGCTATTAATTACAAAACAAAGCAACAACAAAATATTATTTTGTCCTTTTTAATTAAGAAATAAATGAGTTCTGAGGGACAGAAATAAATGAGTTCTGAGCAACATATACATGAAATAAGAGCAAAGATACATACATAAATAAAAACTCAAACATTAAGTGAATAAAAAATGCATCACTAAGAATGAAATAAAGCCCTTAACATAAAGGAAATGTTTATAAATACATTTTAAATATCTTATCATTGATTTAATAACAGTGACCTGGATTGAATTCAGTAGACCATGACATGTATCAAAATAGGTTCAGAGTATGTAAAGAGCTTAATATCAGAATACAACAGGGTCAATATTCAAATTAAAAAAAACAAAGATTAATTAAAAAATGGCACAACTTAAGGAAATTGTTTTCTGAAATGAAAAAAAATAATGTTAAAAACTTTCTGGCAGGAGAAAAACAAAAATATATTTAAAAAAAAAAAGATGATATAAATATAGGCGCAATGAATAGAGACTCAACTTCAGAGTTTCTAATTCTTGAGTTCATGTTTAATGTAACGGTACTGGTACTTTGTAGTACTCTGTCTCTGAAGTTTAAAAACAAGTAGCTAGTAAAATGTTTGTTTTGTTGTAAAATGTTTTACATGTTTCGGATGTTCCTTCAGAGTTGAAGATAGTTTACTTCCTAGTCCAAACCTCCCGCAGGACGACGGGATGGGAGCGGGCAGGGTTTAAACCGGTGACCATCGATAAATCCGAACGACAGTCCAGTTAGCAAACCGCACGACCAGGCAGCCATTCTAGCAGTATTCTAGACACTGACCTATACATATATATCTATACTATTAAGTAGAAAGTAAAGTATGTATGTATGTCCCGCATAGAAAACTTGGCATAAATGTTCCTTGGGTACTAAGTGGAACTGTGACGTACATATAGTAGCCCTAAAACAAACGTAAAACCATCCAAAAAAAAATTATAAAAAAAAAGTTGCCCAAACTATGAAAGTACTACTATTTGATGGATCTAGGCCATGTTTACCATGTTTAGATTGAAAGGATCTAGATCTAGATCTAATTTTTAAAACTACACTTTGCACAGATAGTTTTTTACTTTTACACATGAAAATACAAAATATAGTCTCTAACTCTTGAACTAATTCTAAGATGACAGATCTACTTTATACTTTAAAACATGAACATACAAAATGTAGTACATTCATTTTATATTTAAATCAAATTACCCTTCAAATTTGTGTTTCTAAAGCATTTTTACATACATTTGTTCGCCATGAGTGCAACTCTATATTTTTGATTATTGTGCGCTTCTAATTATAGATCTATACACAAGCCTATGTTTTCATTACAAAATTGGATTTAGGTCGATTAGCTATTTGTAGCTCCATTCATAATATTTTTAATTATGAATTCATGCATTCGCTTTACTTATAAAATTATTATTTTCTTTCATTGTTTCTAAAGCACTATATCAGTAATACGCAAGTCAAGACCCGCGGGCAGCTGGTAATATATGGCGCCGCTAGTATATATATAAAATATACATTATTGCCACTCCTGACTGGGCAAAAAATGAAGTGTATTTAGCAGTTTACTCCTGACTGGGCTATTTGACTTTTCAAAAATCTCTTCACATACACATACATTGAAGTTGTGAACAGATAAATGTCATGTGAGGATAAAAGAGTTTATTTGAAATAAGTCTGCCCTTGTTAACAAAGACTTGTGATGTTTAGTATTGAAAAGTGTTCATGGTAAACTAAACAATGTTTAGGATACCAAACTGAGCTAAATTATACAATTTGTGCAACATATAGAAATTTGATTGTACAGTGCTAAAAAGTGGAAAAAAAAATCTCATCCAAATAAAAATTTTGCATACTGGATACACAAAAAAGCTAAGCTATTTAGTTTTTCTGCCAGAAATAAAAATCTCTAATATTGAATCCACAGATAAGTCATAACTTATCTAGGCATGTAACAAATGTCTGAGCAGTGACTGTGAAGTTGAGTCTCCGTGTACTGACCTAAATCTCTGTAAAAACACAACGCAGGTTGAAGTATCTCTCTGTACATATGTAGGTCAAAAAAAATGTTTTAAAAAATGTCAACAAAATAAAAAAAAGATGAAAGCTCAGAGTTGTAGAGAAAATTCAGGCTACTAACAAAATAACATCAATTTCTTTTTGTAAACAATGAATGACGGAGTAATGGATACCCTGGAGAGCCCAAAGGTTTTTTAGTGTCATGCATTTAATATCTCTATGGTAAGTAGTTCACTGCTGGACACGTAATGATCTAATCTACAATGGTCCAATGTCACTAGCTAATGAACATTTATTCTCAAGAGATGACAAACTGAAACAATTAACTAAACATTCAGTATCAAAAGGAATTATTCTACACTGTCAGTATGCCCAATTAAAAACTTTAAAACCAGTAACATCACAGCATTGTGGTTTGTCTTATACTTTTGAATAAATCCTTAAAAGTCATTTCTTTCACAGAAAAATGTCACCAATCCCCTATAAAGATGACAATTGGCATCAGTCTGCCATTATTTCAGCTCTGTACAATTAGCTAAACAGTCCAAATGAAAGAACGCAATCAGCACTCAGTCTTTATCTGCTTCTTCAGCTGACCCACTGCTTTGTTGATCCCTGAGAGCAGTCACCAATTTATCCACTAGGACAGATAAAACTTTATCCAAGGGATCCATGAAGCCTCGCTGAACCCACTTGGGGATGGTGACCCTGGCATGGGAGAAGCCAAGCTTCTGAAGCACGTAGTCAGCTCCGACGGGATCAATCTGTGTACTGGCCCAGTGGATCAGTCTGAAATATAAAAAAAATATAAGAAAAAAAAAACAACATATCACTCTATAGAATTACTGACAGCCAGCAAATACAGGCATAATAACATTCATATTATTAATTGTATATCTTTTGGCAGGAAAAAAAGCTGATTATCTACCACCTCAGATGCTTAAGGCGAATTTTTTAAATAAGTTAACAAGATAAAATAAATGAAGAAGTGCTGCCAAGAGCAGGGTGCCAGGACATCCACACTGTTATCAGCAGCAGATGCCTTGGCAAGCTTGGACATGTTCACAGAATACCACAGGGTTGTCTCCCACAAGACATTCAATATGGTGATCTAATAGAAGGCAAGGGAGCTGCTGGTTTCCAAACTTGAGGTATAATGATGTATGCCAATGCAACATGAAGCTCCTCAACATTTATACCAACAGATGGAGAGCAAGCCTAAAGGTAGGATCCTGGATTGCAAATGGTGTACACACCAGAAGTAGAAGAAGTGTGAAAGTGCTACAGAGTCTGATGATTACAGATGCCCAAGCTGTGACCACAGTTCTATACTAAGAATTGGTGTCACATGAGAAGCTGAAAAAAGGAAAAGATTGTCTCTCGAGGCATAAAATGCCACAGAATCAATTGTATAGCTCTAAGCTACTATAGTTTGCTAAATGCACTGTTGTCTAATCTCTTGTGAACTTGAAAAAGAAGAGAAATGTGTCCATGCTGCAATTAGGTGCTCAGCTAACAAACCCAGCTTGAGTTTAAGTTCAAATACAAAATTCCTCACCTCCATTAGAATTTAAGCTTAACACTTTAAGTCTAGCAGCCTATCAGTCAGTTACTCTACCACACATTTTACATTCCACAATACAAAAGTAGGAGTAATTGCCTATTTCAGTTTTCATACTTAAATTTTCTTTGAAACAGAAAAGTTACTGCGATTAAGCATAATAAGAAATTATATCACCTTTTCCACCTCAAAAGTTATCTGAAACTGATTTATGAATGTGTCTAAAGAAAAAGCTGTAGAAAAAAATAATTTCCGCCATGTTATCACTGTATACTTTAAAGAGTGGACCTCCTGTATGTCAATTGCTTTAAAAATATACATTTCAAAAAAACATTGATGAAGAACTACGTAAAATAAATGTATTTAAAGATCTTCAATAAAATCACTAAAAACTTCAAAAAAAAAGGGGGGGACAAAATAACTACAAACCTGAGAGTAGGCTCCAGCTGCCATGTTTTACATTCAAATGTTCTGTAGTCATGCTTCAATGCTGATGTTGGGTCAGACAGTTTTGGTTCTGACTTGACCACTTTAGTAGCTGATGACCGACCAGATGAACCTAAAACAGCCAGCCAATCAGATTTCACTTCAGATATAACTACTTCATTCATAAACAAACAAAAAAAAAAACCAACAAAAAAATGTTCACAAATACCATAAAAAATAATTTTCAGTGCCACGTCTCAATAAAAAAAAATAGACATTTTACCTCGATCCTTCTCTCGTATGTACGAGGAGACTAAATCATGGAGGAACAGAATCACTTCAGCATCCATGGCCACATAAATATGATCATAAAACTCAGCCACAAAACTACACTCCACCATTGGCCTGGCTTCTACAGACAAAAAAACAAACAAACGCATGTATTAACATTAGGATCAGTTCTTTCCAAGTCTTCCATTCAAACCTCAAGAAAGTAGAACATGATTAAGTTCTAAAGACCTACTCTATTGCAAGCACAAGTGAATGTTTTGAAAAGTAGAATGAAATATTATAAACTTTGTCTGAAATGCCAGCAGAGCCTAAAAAAACTAACAGGATTAGGATCTGAGCAGCAAGAATTTTGTTCACATTTTTCACCACATAACCAGCTGGACAATGGGTTTCAGAAGTTTCAGTAATGAATTTTATCATGTCCTAGTCCTGCATGAAGGATGAAGGCAAGGGATGGGAGCAGGCAAGTTTTCAAGTCAGAATCATTGTGATGACACTTCAAAGCACAAATCATGTGATATGATAAAGGAAGAAACGTATGCAGTCACATTTACAGCTGTTTCTTTATTCATTTACACTTAAATTTGAATTGTAAAAAATTCTAACTGTATAGAGTTTTCATTGATTTCTAAACATTTTACATTTGACCTGACATATCAACTGTATCTTTGTCGGACATAATACCAAATATATTGATTTTTTTTTTCCCAGAATTATTTATTACTTAAGATTAACCAAAATTTAGAGTTACCATTTTCTTCTGGAGGCTTCTCTCCCTGGAAGTGGGAAGTCTTCAGGTTCATGTACATTGAGGGAAAAGCAAAGATAACTTCCGTCTCGTGGCTGTAGTAGGCGGCCTTCACCTTGCTGAATTTTCTCAGATTTTCTTCATCATGTCGAACGCCAGGAAATTCTGTCACAACTAAAGATGAAATAATGATAAACAAAATGACTTGACTGACAATAATACAACATGGCCTGGAGAGCAAATGGGACAGGAAGAAGTTCTAAAAGGTCTGGATGAGGGGGGCAGAGATCATCCAAAACTTTAAACCTCATGAAAAATGTTTTCACCCCTAAACAAGCAAAACAAAAAAGAATACTATTGAAAAAAAACAACAAACAAAGCTTATCTAAGGGAAACAACAGCTAGTTAATGTCATTTATCTTAAGATGAGCGAGGACTATGGCTGAGTGGTTAAGTGCTTGGCTTCCAAACCTGGCTCAAATCCCAGTGAAGACTGGAATTTTAAACTACAGGATTTTTAGGGCGCCCCTGAGTCCACCCAACTCTAATGGGTGCCTGACTTGGGGAAAGCAGTTGGTCTTTGTGCTGGCCACATGGCACCCTGCTCGTTAACCATGGACAACAGAAACAGCTGACCTTAACATCATCTGCCCAATAGATCCCAAGGTCTGATATGGAAAAGTTACCTTTACTATTCCCCTTATTTCGATAACATTCAAAATAATTAATTAATTAACTAATTGGTTAATATTTTGATTGATTCATATTTTTGCAGGTACAATAAATAATTGTGCAAAGTTTCAACTTGATCAGAGAATGGGAAGTTAAAGAAACAACATGTACAAACTTTTACCAGACAGACAGATAAACAGACAGAATGAGATGATATAAGGTAAAAGTAAAGTTCCCCTTTCAGACCTCGTGGTCTTTAGGGCAGATGATGTAAAGGTCATCTGTTTCTATGGTTACTGAGGGTGTTATGTGGCCAGCACAATGACCAACCGCCTTTACTTTTCCCCAATTAATGTCAGAGCTCATTAGAGCTGAGTGGACTCAGAGACGCCCAAAGATCCTGAAAGTAAAAATTCCAGGCTACCATGTTTAGTATTGATTTATTAGTAAGAGCTTGATTCCTTTATGTGACTGAATATATATATATATGTGGAATAGCGTAGCAACAAGAAATACTGCATTCCTCATTAATCTTTGGACTTGAAGACAAGCCTTATTATTATTTTTTTTAATATAAATATATATATATATATATATATATATATATATATATATATATATATATATATATATATATATATATATTATATATATATATATATATATATATATATATATATATATATATATAATACAGAATTACAATTGATCAATTTAGTATGTACCTTTGGGGTCTGTAGCAGAGGAGGTCATGGCGTAGGTGAACCAATCATCAACACAGGTAAAGTTTGGGGGCATGTGCTGAGTGCGGGATATTTTACAAATGGTAGCCATGTGGTTGTGGATGACCTGTGGTGCCATGAAGCCAGTAGATTGAGCCCCTTGTTGCTGCCCGACAATGAACTGAAGATCTTGAACAATGTGTGTGCCTGCCAACAACAACAACAAACATTTGTTAAGAACTAAAAGCTTTTTGAATATTTTCATGCCAACATAAATAACATGAGAAACTTTTAATATAAAAAGTGTTGTTGGTAATAAACTTTTATAAAAAAAATTAATTCACAATATCTTTGTTAATATTTTTGATCAATAAAATCCAGTTTACATTTCAGAGCACTGACACAAAGAAAAACGTCCTGGGAATAACTGGCTTTCAAAAAAGACAACTGCAGAACTTTTTTTTTTCTTCCAAAGAGCACAAGACAAACCATACAGTTGAGAGCAAAAGAAAAGCTAAAGACAACCAAAAAAAAATGGACCCACTGTAGACAATAACTTTGCTTGAGACAGAAGTAACAAAATATGCAGGTTACAACTGGGTCTGCTGAGCTACATAAAATGCTTCACTCTTACAGACTTATAATCCAGTTTGTTAGTTCCTTTGGAGCTTCATGAAAGAAGGGGGAAAATACTATGTGGGCGACATCGTTATGACCATAGCCCAGGCAATCGTCTTGTTACATCTTAATTGCATGTTAAAAAACAAATGAATTCTATTTTATTTGCCCTTTGAGCTCATTTAAATTTTTTTTGGCTCAACTTTGTTGCATCCTCTTAAATTATTATACCTATAAATAAAATGTAAGAACCACTCTGTAATAGGAGAAAGAGATATAATGGTGATAAACTAACAATGTCCTCACCTGCTTCTGGTATTTTCTGAGATATAATGGTGATAAACTAACAATGTCCTCACCTGCTTCTGGTATTTTCTGAGATATAATGGTGATAAACTAACAATGTCCTCACCTCCTTCTGGTATTTTCTGAGCCTCAGTGGAGAAGTAAATGTAAGGATCTTTGATATTGAACAAGGCCCAATACTTGGCACGGAAGTTCACTCCGTGGAATGAGGCCAGCATCAGACCTTGACCTTCCAGTATCATGGTGCCTCCAAGAACCATGCCCTCTGCTGGCAGGACGGAGGGCAGCATTGAGAACTGGTAGCCCATCAGGTGCTCTAGGGCCCCCTGCCAGTGCCGATGGTGACGCAACTCATCCATCACAGCTAGATTGGATGAAGAATGATTTGTAATAATGCTTTCATTTACACAGCACTGTTAAGAGATATGATGTAGGCTATAATAACATAACAGAGACATAAGAATTAAGATGGAAAAGCAATGTCAAGTTTTGAACTGGGAGGTCTTCATGTTCTTCTTAAATGTTGTGAACCATGTGGTTAGTCGCAGTTCAGTGGGGAACAAGTTTCAGTAACTTTTGAGGGAAAAACATGGGGCAGGTGTTGAGTCCATGGAGCACATGGCTGTCTTGGGGAAATATACAGTGATCAGTTCAGTAAGCTACCTGGGCATTTACCTGGGCATTTACCTGGGCATTTCTTAGTTGTAGAAGCACTGAAATTGTGGCCACCTTTTATCAAATAAAATATTGTAAATTATAATAAGTCTGTTTATTCATTGTACAGTTTTCTAAAGAATGTTTTTGTTTTTATAAAAAAAAGAGTTCATGTTATCACAACACATTCCCTATTAGGATCAATAAGGATGTCTGTGTTTTTGTCTTAAAAAGATATCACTTAAGACTGTGATTCCTTCAGAATAAAGCTGCATAAAAAAGTGATGACTGTAAAATAGGATATAAAAATTAAATTTCATCATAAAAATTTCATCTAGATATATTAATATATCTTACTGCTATTAAAAAGAAAAGCTCCCCTTTCAGACCTTGTGGTCTATAGGGCAGATGATGTAAAGGTCATCTGTTTCTGTGGCCTACAGTTAACAAGGGTGTCATGTGGCCAGTACAACAGCCAACCGTCTTTACTTTTCCCCCAACTAATGTCAGGTACCCATGAGAGCTGGGTGGACTCAGAGGCGCCCAAAGATGCCGAAATATAAAATCCAAGTCTTCATCAGGACTTGAACCAGTGACCCCCGGTTAAGAAGCCAAGTGCTTTATCACTTAGCCATTGCTATTGTTGCAATAGAAAAGTGACTGTGGTTGTCTCTAAAGTGCTTCCTCAAGTACTTACCACTCTCAGAAATTTTCCGGGCCACTTTGCTCTGGCTGCCAGCCACCAATGGTGTGGTGTGCTGGAATACTCTCCGACCACTCATGACCTGCTGTGTGAAGAACTCATCCAGCTTGGAGATTATTTTGATGAGGTCAGGGGTGGTCGACCTTGAGATCATCATGTGAAAGTGTGACCAGGATAACTTTCCATTGACAAACAAAAAGGCTGACCTGCAGGACAAATAAGGACTAGCTGTTATGGAATAACTAACAATGATTTTGTTTGAAATTGTCAGCACTAAGTGTGGAGTGCTGAACAGAATGACCCAAAATAAGATTAATAAGTTAGTAAGAGAGAAAAGATTTTTTTTTTTTTTCAGGGGACTTTCAGTATTGTAATATTTTTTTTATAATTAATTTCTTCTTTGAAGCTTGACCTAGAATTTATTTTTCAAGTAATCAATAATGAGTTTGTGTTGAATATTCTATTAGTAAATTATCAATTTTTTTTTTTTTACAGACAAATTTAACTTCTGTTACTTCATTCGTTATTTGTTTAATAAAGAATATATGGTTGGATGTTCATTTTCTTTGAGTGCTAATTAAGAAGCTTTTCTTTTAAGTAGCATCAGTTCCAATAAATTCATGTTTATAATGTAAGTGGTTTAAATGTAAGCATAAAAAGTACATGTCAAGCCCAAACCATTTGAACTAATCAGAGATCATTAAAGCTTTGAAACCCAATATATCAAGCTCTCAACTAATGTTGAATTAGGACGATCAAACATTTGCTACTTTATATTTGGAAGGTGAATATAAAAACACAGAAGAGAGCCTGGCAATTTCTTAAAAAGGTCCCGGGATACACATTGGAGACCAAAAGAAAATCCCCAGATGAGAAGTACAGGCGGCACAAAAAAACCCACTAAAATCTACCACCAGCAGATAACGGGTATGTCTACGCTTGATGTGGTAAAATATGTAGGTGGTAGCTGGGACTGAGTAGTCATGTGAAGTATTGCCCTTCTCCTTAACTCTTTCTCTATGTAATTATTTTTCCACATTTTGAAGGAATTCTTCATTTTGCTCATTACTATTTCACTACCCTGTTTTGATTGGGCTTCAATAGCTTTGTTCTTTGTTATCAGAAAATGTTATATTTGGTATAGAATTAAAGGGAAATGCATGCTCTTTTTATATAATTCAAAAGTTTAAAAAAATTAAACATTAATAAATTTAATGAGGTCAAAATCAACGATGGTAACGTCGATTAGGAGAGAAAGAGTTAATCTTAGTATTATCATTATTATTAAAAAAAAAAAAAAAAAGTGGAGTGAGCATAGTCTGTAGTGGTCTGTGAACTAGTTACCTGGTTTCAAGAGCTTTCCCTATCAGGTTCAAACCCTGATCACTTTCAATCCCTACTTTTGCTAAGAAGGGAAAGTAATTATGTTTCTTGAAAGTATAACTTGGGCTTGTACATTCTTATAACATGGGTAGCTCCTCCTTCTTTACACTGAAGTAAAAGTTCCCCCTTTCAGACCTTGTGGTCTAGAGGGCAGATGATGTAAAGGTCATCTGTTCCTATGGCCTACGGTTAGCAAGAGTGTCATGTGGCCATCACAATGACCAACCGCCTTTACTTTTCCCCAACTAATGTCAGGTACCCATTAGAGTTGGGCGAACCCAGAGGCACCCAAAGATACAGAAATTAAAAATCCCAGGTGTGTCCAAGTTGGATTTACTATCCATACTGGTAGGAATAACCTGTTGGTAGCAAGCGATGTGTCCAAGTTGGAGTTACTATCCACACTGGTAGGGCTAACCTGTTGGTAGCAAGCGGTGTGTCCAAGTTGGAGTTACTATCCACACTGGTAGGACTAACCTGTTGGTAGCAAGCGGTGTGTCCAAGTTGGAGTAACTATCCACACTGGTAGGGCTAACCTTTTGTTAGCAAGCGGTGTGTCCAAGTTGGAGTTACTATCCACACTGGTAGGACTAACCTGTTGGTAGCAAGTGGTGTGTCCAAGTTGGAGTTACTATCCACACTGGTAGGACTAACCTGTTGGTAGCAAGGGGTGTGTAAAAGTTGGAGTTACTATCCATACTGGTAGGACTAACCTGTTGGTAGCAAGGGGTGTGTCCAACTTTGAGTAACTATCCATACTGGTAGGACTAACCTGTTGGTAGCAAGGGGTGTGTCCAAGTTTGAGTTACTATCCATACTGGTAGGACTAACCTGTTGGTAGCAAGCGGTGTGTCCAAGTTGGAGTTACAATCCATACTGGTAGAACTAACCTGTTGGTAGCAAGCGGTGTGTCCAAGTTGGAGTTACAATCCATACTGGTAGGACTAACCTGTTGGTAGCAAGCGGTGTGTCCAAGTTGGAGTTACTATCCATACTGGTAGGACTAACCTGTTGGTAGCAAGCGGTGTGTCCAAGTTGGAGTTACAATCCATACTGGTAGAACTAACCTGTTGGTAGCAAGCGGTGTGTCCAAGTTGGAGTTACAATCCATACTGGTAGGACTAACCTGTTGGTAGCAAGCGGTGTGTCCAAGTTGGAGTTACTATCCATACTGGTAGGACTAACCTGTTGGTAGCAAGCGGTGTGTCCAAGTTGGAGTTACAATCCATACTGGTAGGACTAACCTGTTGGTAGCAAGCGGTGTGTCCAAGTTGGAGTTACTATCCACATGCCACTCATCCTTGAGAAGAAGGTGAAGGTTACTCAGCCTGGTCATGATGATGGAGGAGCCCATGTAATCAATTTTGGTCTCCAAGGCCGAGGTGCTGAGGCCAGCCTGGTGGTCAGGATCTTGACCTAGTTCTGGATCTTCACACACTGAAACTAGAAACAGACAAACTCTTTCTTCATACTTTATGTTTTATATCATAAGTAGTAACCAAAAAAAAAAAGTGAAGCTTTAGACCTTGCAGTCCATGACAATGTGTTTCTATAGCCTACAGTTAACAAGATGTTATGAAACCAACATAAAGATCAACCATCTTTACTTTCCTGAACAAATGAGAGGTACCCTTTGAAAAATCATTAATCTGAAAAACTTCCTAATAATTCAAAAGTTTAAATTACTAATCATCACTGGGATTCAAACCCTTGACCCTTTGGTTCAGAAGTCAAATGGTTTATTACCACACCACTACCTTGCCCTTATTTATAGAGTAAATTAAATATAAAAAATATTTAAGAAAAACAAAAAAACACAAAAAAAATGCTACAAATGTTTTAAATGCTCACAGAATCCATTTAGATTGTTGATATCTATGTTTCCACCAACAATGCCACCTTTAGATTCAAATGAGGATTTTCCAAAGCCAGCATCAATATTCAAATTTTTGTGCCCCTTGCTGTTGATGGATAGTCTCCCTTGTGTCTTTAAAGCTTTTGTTTTCCACCTAGAAAGGCAAATAAGTTATAAGAAATGTTGTCTAACTACACAAAACAAGCATAATATAATAAATTCTTAAAAAAAAAAATAAAGCTTATCTAAAGGAGAAGAAATCTGTCCTTGAAACTATATATACCAATAATGTCCTTGAAACTATATATACCAATAATGTCCTTGAAACTATATATACCAATAATGTGCATGTTATATTCGATATCAAACAAAATAACAAATTACCAATAATTAATCGACTAGTTGAGTATTTTTTGTTTATTGATGCAAGTATAATACATTATTGTTTCAAGTATCAACTTAATCGAAGAATGCGTGAGAGAGAAATAGTGTTAACAATTATTGAAGGGGACTAAACCCAACAAAGTTAGCCATATCTGTGAATAATGAAGTATCAGTTTCCCTTGTTGCTATTCAACAAAATAATGAATTACCAGTATTCGATTTTCTAATTGGTTCCTTTTTTTTTTATTATTGATTCATGTCTTGACAATGTCAATGAATAATTGTGTGAAGTTTCAGCTTGATCCAAGAATGGGTGTTGGAGAAATAACGTGTACACACTTTTTAACAGACAGACAGACAGAGTGAGTTGATATAAACTTTGTAACAATACTTCTAAACACAATTTATCCCTTAATGAAATTACAAATGAGACTTATACATGGATGATTGTTTTAAGTAAAATTAATAAATGCTATCAGCCATCACACAAGTGCCAGATCAGCCAACACACAAGTGCCAGAAGTGTTGAGCAAATGCTAAGACATACAATGACTCACTCTGTGTTGCCCATGACGTTGGCCATGTTCACCTCCAGGTTCAGCTGAGCCAAGTTGACGGCAAACAGTACCAAGGTCTCCCAGGAGCTGCTCACGCTGGCAGAAGGAGGTGCTGCGGCTGGGGTAGGAGCAGCAAAACTGTGCCGATGGTGTGGCATATCAGGGGAGGAAACTGTTCTGGATTTCTTACGATGCCCAGAGTCTCGACTGGCTAAACTCCCAGAGGTGTGAAATCTACTTGATCCTAATATATATTTAAATAAAATGTTAGGATATTTGTACAAATATGCAAGCAAGCGTTACCATTAATTCATCATTAAAATAAATATACATAGACATTGTTTAAGTAGACAGTCATGAAATAAAGAAGGAGAATATATATATATATATATATATTTCTTCCTTATAAGAATTGTAAAAATACAACTCTTCAATCATTAAATTTTTTTTTTTTTAATTTAATTTTTTTTTTTACTTTTTAATAACGGAAATAGAAAGATGTGAAAATATACTCTTATTTTGTAATGTATAGATGTTCTTAAGACAAATATAGCTTATAGTGAGGCAGCTTGTTACATGCTTGAGAGGTGCCCAGAAAGATGGTGTCTGTTAAGCACTTGTCCAGTCAAATTGAACTAGAAAACTACTTATCTCCTTGAGTCTCATTATATTTATTTTAAAATGAAGGTTTAGAGTTTCGTTGATTATTGCTACTTTAATTTTAACTCTTCTGTTCAGGGGTGTCTCTAAATTTAGAGACTTTACTAATAGCGCTACTCTCGTTAAGTTTGAATATTTACTTAAGCCTACTGCTCTATTTTCATTTACATTTTACATTCCTTTATGTTTTCTTGTTTGAGGGATCTCAAACAGAGAATGCATATTCTAAACAGAAATTAGGTAGGTTTTTTAATAGATTTGACTCAAACAGTTTTCTCTTCATCAAAGCAAAACTATTTCTCAAATTATCCAGAGCTAATAAGGAAATTTTGCTAGACTCCAAGTGAAACAGAATGTGCTGTTTTTAACTTAGTGAGTTAAAAGTTTCTCCCTTTTCCAAAGCTGTTTTTGATAGGACTAGAATATGACTAACAGGATCAGCCTAACTTCTCAAATTTGGAAAGTTCAAAAACAATGTAAACATTTTTTTTTAATTGAAGACCTTCTTCCCTAGTGCTATTAGAGCATGGAATGGGCTGCCTGAGCTAGCCAGGAAAACCAGTGACTTGGCAGAATTTAAGTCATTGGTTAATATGCATGACTGAATGCATGACACATAGGACATAATCATCTTCTTTTCTGAACTAATGTCTGTATTACATACAATAAGATTAATGGGCAAAATACTTATTCCTAAAAAGTCTAATTCACATACTGAATAGATTAAAATATTCATATTATCTATTCAAATTACACTTTTTTTTTTAATAGTTTTAGACATAATTTTAAAAGCTTAAAGTAGAATATTAAACAGATCTAATTGATTTTAAGTTTTCTTAGAACTTTGACAAGATCAAAATATTTTGCTAAACTGAAATAAAATTCTGTTGTATCACAAAAAAGTATCTAAGAAAGTCTCAAGAACTAAAACATGCAATCTGCTAAGGCTGAAGTCCAAGGTGACTAGAAACATCTCTACTTCAACTAACATTTAATGTGAAAATAACATAAACGAGCGCCACAAATGATCCTTAGAATGAAAGATTAAACTACAACAAAGAAATAACCAACAACTAAGAAATAACCAGTCCTGATTGTACCTCTTTGTTTGTAAACTTTTTAATATTACATTTTATTTTTAATTTAATTTTACCATAACAAATATTCAGTAGTATGCTCCGCTGTGCATTCATAGAAAGAAATTCAGGTGCGAAAATAATAGAGATCAATTACAGAAATAGATTTGGTGAAGAAAATTAACATATTATAATTTTTTATTTAATAATATTAAATAGCATATTGTTGATTTAGTAAGTTAAAATTAGCTTGTCCTATTGTTATATGACTTTTTCTAATGAAACTAAAATCAAATAAGACAAAGTAGAAATTGACACTCTCAAAATTAGTTTTTAATTGCAAACAAGAAATTAGCTGATTATTAGTAAATTTGAAATAATTTTATTGAATCTCAAACAAAATTTTGTGAAAGAACTTAAAAGCAGAATCCAAGATTGAAAAAAAAGCAACTAAAAATTAAATGACCAATGAAATACACAATGCATATAGATCTTAGCTAAAATATCAAAAAGCAAACATTTTAACAACAAATTCTAAATTTTAAGTAATATTGAATAATATTCACACTTGGGGTGTGCTTATCCCATTTTGATAATCACTGATTATTTAAGTCTTTAAGAACCATTATAATAACAAACAAAAAAAAAACTTATCACACCTCGTCTGTTGGCTATCTCAGTTTTAAACTCTGGACTCAGCTGGATTCTTATTTTGTCCCCTGAAGATCCTCGACGGTGATGTTTGCCGAGTGGTTTAGGGTCACTGATCACATTCAAAGTGGGGTGGGACACGGAGTTTTGGGAGGTGAACAAAAGGTGCCTGGGTTGGTCAGTGTGGGATGAACTAAGAGGATCAAAGTCTGAAATGGTCAGTAAGGTCAGTTTAAACATAAAATACATTTAGATTTTTCCCCCTCTGAAACAAAAAAAAATCTGTACATAAATACAACATTAAGAACACAATTTTGTGACAAAAAGCTTTAAAACAGCATGTGAGGTTGAGTGGTAAAACATACTTGGCTGACAAAAAGAGGGTCTCAAGTTTGAAATCTCAATGGAGCTAGAAATTTCATCAGAAAACTACATTCTTTTTGTCTCAGACGAGGGCAAGAAATTAAAATAAATCACAATGTGCCCTGAAAACAGGTAGAAAGACACTGACCTGCATTTTATTCTAAGTAGTTTTATACATTTCTAGCCATTATGTTGTGGTGACAATAGGCCAAGTAAAGTTCCCCCTTTTAGACCTTGCAGATGATGTAAGGTCTTGTTTCTGTGGTGCACAGTTACTGAAGGTGTCCTGTGGCTATAACAATGACCAACCACCTTTAATTTTCCCCAATTAATGTCAGGTACCCATTAAAGCTGAGTGTACTCAAGGAGACGCCCAAAAGATCCTGAAATAAAAAATCCTAGTATTCACCAAGATTTGAACCCAGGACCCCCGGTTCAAAAGCCAAGTAATTTACCACTCAGTCACCACACCTCCTTCGTAGCCAAGTTGTTATCTTTTTAATATAAAAGTGCTTTAACTAAGGACGACTAAAAGTGACACATGTTTTAACAAAGAAAGCAACACAGACATCTACAGCTAAGTCAGATTACATCAGTCACAATAAGCCCCTGAGACAATCTCTTTCTGCTCATAGCATTGACAGTACATTAACAGCGGGTAGATTTTTAAGTGAAGACAAAGATGCCATTAACAAACCTATATTAATCTGAATTTCATCATTACATGAACCGATTATTACTTTTTGCCTTTGTTTACAATGTCTTACGTTGTAGATTTCAAGTCAGTATTTGAATACATTTCTATTAATTTAAATTTGACTTAGTTTTTTAACTCTTTCTCTCCAAACTGACGATACCAACGTTGATTCCACTAGAATGTGGTAAATAATTACGGAGAGAAAGAGTTAAACAAGAAATGTTCATCCAATCATTTTAAAAATGAACAATAGGCAAGTAGTTTGGCAAGTGAATATTATATGGTGGTTTCAACTACAGTGTTAATGAAGAAGAGCCTGTTATTGGCCTGCTTTAAATGTCATGACTTAGGGCTTTGTGGAGTCATACTATGCAGCAGAAGTTGGTCACATTCTACTATAACTAAAAGATATCAACACTATTCAATGACATGAGTGTGCTATTTGCGAGAAAAAATCATGCATGCACATTAGAAGGAAGTGAGCAATTTGAGTTGACACAACACTAAAGTCAGTGCATGCAGCATCACCAGCTTGAAGCCACCCCCTCACAAACGCACACTAACCTTCCCCCTGAGCCAAGTTGATGCTCTCATCCCCGAGGAACAGACGACGGGCCAGAGTTCTACGATACCAGGCTTTGGGCAGTGATAGTATCTCCGATAGACGTCTCATGTCATACTTAAAGGAGGCTGTCCCCACATCACAGATTGCTATCAAACAAATGTGAAAATGTAATTAAATAATTAAAAGTTAAAAAAAAAATGATTTTAGTTTTAAAAAGTGATGAAAAAAATTTTCTTTTCTTTTTTTGAATTATCAATGCTCAGTGATAAAGAATGTCAAATTTACTTAATTCATAGTTTTTGATGAATATCTTTAAGCTTCTATTTTGATTTCTGCTTGATTCATTTTTATAGGTTTATAAATGTCAAACTTCACTGACCTGAGAAACGAACAATATTTGATCTGAACTGTTGCTCTCCCTTGGCTGGGTTCTCATTGGGCTCACTGTAACGTTCCAACTTGCGAGTTCTAGAGATGTTGACCTTTATAAACTCAACATTCAGGCTCAGGGAATCTCTCCGGCCCATGTCATGGATAGCACTGCCTGTGTTCTCTGAGATACGTTCTGTGACCACACCAAAATGATAAGATCCTTTACATAGGGACCATTTTATGTCAAAACTAGAGAGAACTGGATAAAATCTAAAGAGATTGTGACAATGTGGTCTTTTCTTATCTAAGTGGTCTTTTTCTTAGTAGACTTCATAAGGCTATATATAAACATCAATTTGTTAATGTCTTGAGCAGACATACAAAAAAAAATTAGTTTCCATGCCTGGAACATAAGTTGAGATGTACAGCTAGCCAAGAGATTTCACTAATAAAGTCAAAACTATCTCCACCAAGTTTTCAACTCCAAATTACTCATATCTTCTAAACCATGCAAAGTGATGTAAGATGCAACAATCCCATTTAGCTTGTATATTTGGTTAGTTGAAAATGTTTTGTCTCAATTGAAATTGTACAAATCTACATCAAAAACATTTTTAGTGTTGATAAGCTCACCTAGACCTTGGTTTCTGAATGTTGGTGAATCAGAGTTGGCAGCAAACCTTCTTTGGACTCCAGTGCCATAAGGATGAAAGATGTAGAGAGAGAAGTCAGACATGCACCCTGTGACACTCAGTCCACCTGAGCTGGAGCCTGGAAAGAAGGAGGGCTCGGAGATGCCACTGATGTGCCTGGATCTTCCTGCTGCCTGGCTGCTGATATTGCTTGAGGAGGGCACCTTGGCTGGAGAAGACATTAGATAAATTGCAACTAAACATATTAACAAACAAACAAGCATAATCACATTGTTAGTGTGCTAGACTGTGAATAGAACCATGATCAAACAACTTTCATTTTTCTGAAGAATGCCAGACAAACATTAGAAATTATGCTGCATACTTTGATAGATATTGAGTAATGTATTTTTAAATACAAATTCTATGTATCTATATGACAATATATAAACTCCACAAGTAAGGCTAAAGGAGTGCTGGGGATAGGGCTAGCAAACCCAACCACCTAAGAAAGCCAATAATAGATAATTGATAACTTTGTCCTGTGAACAGGAACAGACAGTAAATAGAGCAGTGAGATTCATAACAAACGAATATTCACATTTGACTAGAGTAACACCTTTAGTAAAATCACTAAATTTAGAAAGCCTTCAGGATAGAAGACTCAAAAGTAAAGTTACAATTATACATAAAACACTGAACCATAATCTTCAAATACAAAAACAAAATCTAATAAAATACTCAGAAAGACACAAAGATAAAGACACATTCCTTGTTCCATATGCTAGGACCATTTTTGTACAAATGCTCCTTCTTCCCTAGTTCTATTAGAGCATGGAATGGGTTGCCTGAACTAACCAGGAAAACCAGTGAATTAGCAGAATTTAGGTCATTGGTTAATATGCATGACTAAATTCATGACGCATAGGACATAATCATCTGTACTATATAAGTAATGTCTGTATTATATAAGATAAGAGAGCAAAAGGCTCTTCAAAAGTTTGGTTTCACCTGGAACAAGATGAAATGAATGGCCCAGGACAGCAGACTATGGAGATCTAGTGTTGGTGACCTGTATTTCAATAGGGGTGATATTGGCCTCCTTCAGTCATAGAACGACTATGGTTCATCTCAAACACTTTTTCATATGACTATGGAGCCCTGTCCACATATATCGCGGGTCAGGTGGCTTTCGCTTTGGTGGTAGAGGAGCTGACCATTTTCCGTGTGGCACGCTTTTCTTCAAGAGCTGAGGTCCATTGCTTTCTTGGTCACTGTCTCTCTCCAACTAATGCGGTCTAGGGCTATGTCTTCCTAATGGTCAGTATCAATGTTCACTGATTTTAAATCCTTTTTTATCACATCCTGTAACGGAGGTGGGGACAACCAGTTTATCTTGAGCCAGACACAAGTAGCCCATACAGAATGATTTTTGGGATGTGATTGTCCTCCATCCGGAGAACATGTTTGAGCCAGCGCAGGCGGCGTTGCCTGAGGACTGTAAAGATGCTGGGAAGGCCCATTCTCGTGAGGATCTCAGTATTACACACTCTTTCTTTCCATGTTATTTTCAATAGGGGTGATAGGCTGTAAGTATATGACAACTATTGGAATACATTGGCTTAACAGGTTTGAATGGACATCTGTAATCACTTTATGCAAATAGACACTTCAATATACAATATAAAAACTTATTCAATTTTAGTTTTGTTTCGAGTTTGATTTTATTAACTTTAAAAAAATTGATAAGATGTCCAAACCTTTTTTCTCAAACTGACTAGATGACTTTGGTGTTTGGGCAATGTCAGGCTGCACGCCTTCATTCAAGTCTGTCTTCTTGGTAGAGAAAAACAGATCAAGTGATGGTACTTGTAGCAAACATTCCACACGAGACACAGGGTGACAATTAAATCGTATGAAGGACGGATCCACCTGGAAATACAGGTAATGGCAAGAAAGTGCTCAACAAATGTTTCACTCCGATAGAATTATTCATTTGGCTCATTTCTATTTCACTAGCCTGTTCTTATTAAACTTCAAAAACTTTTTTTTTTATCCGAAAATGTTATAATTGGTATCAAATTCTAGGGGAATGCATGCTCTTTTTACACAACACAAATCAAAGTTTATAAATCCAAAAATCAATTTAGCTTAATGGGGTCAAATCAATTAGGAGAGAAGGAGTTAATGAAACACACTCTCCAGGAGTGAAGAAACAAAACATTTGTTAGTATCAAACTATGCTAAAGAATTGTTTAAATTTCTTTTTTCTTAACACTTTGTAGCTCGTGTCCTGTGATGACTCCTTGAATTTCTCCCAACACTTAACAATTCAAAATTGTACTATTGTTTAGTATCTCAATTATCTGATTCCTCAAGCTTGGGGATTTCTTGAAAGAATATGCAGAGTGATAATTCTTTCTCTAGGCAAGTGATTGTTTAAACCTTGCTCACAACACAAAGAGCTCAAAGCTAAAAGAATGGCAAACAGTAAGCAAGAAATATTTATTTGAGTCGATCGAAATCAAAGAGTTATTTGATTATGAGCAGAGGCCTAACTCACAGAATTATCATAGCAATTGAATTGAACAAAATTGGATTGTAGTATAACAAAGGAGGCATGATGGCTGAGCCGTAAAGCTATTGGCATCTGAACCAGAGGTCCCAGGTTCAAATCCTGGTGAAGATTTTGTAATTTCAGGATCTTTGGGCACCTCTGAGTCCACCCAGCTCTAATGGGTACCTGTCATTTGTTGGGGAAAAGCAAAGGCCACATGACACCCTAGTTAACCGCAGGCCACAGAAACAGGCGACCTTTACATCATATGCTCTATAGACCACAAGGTCTGAAAGATAAACTTTACTTTAAATATAAGAAAGATAAAAGTTGTGCAAGAAAATGAATTAGATCTAACACTGACTCACAACTAAGTGTTTCTCACTTTGATAGTTAAAGGTACTCACTTTGATATGTACCACAACATCCACAGGGAAAAACGCCATGGACTGCTGACCCAGAGAGCCTTGAGACGCATCCAGGTCCATGTTATTGACGAGGCTGTCCATTACATCTGGTCGAATAGACAAACCAATGATTCTATCACATTTGTACAAAAATGATTATCTGGTTTCTATCCCTACTACTATCTTAAGACATATATTTGAATTGGATGAAACTGAGATGTTTTCCAGACCTCTTTTCAATATGGAGGGTGAGGAGTTGGCTGTGATGGGCAGAGGCTCCAGAGCTTGTTCCAAGAAATCCAACAGAGTTGGGCTGATGATCATTTCCTAGAAACAAGAAAAGTGAAAATACGTTTTAGGCTATAGCCATAGAACAATCTAATGTCAGGTACTCATATTAGAGATGGGAGGACTCAGAGGTGATCCAATGATCCTGAAATTAAAAATCCCAGTCTTCACTGGATTCAAACTCTGGAGCCCTGATTCGGAAGCCAAGTGAAGCAAAGAATATAGATGTTTAGCACTCAGGTAAAATCTCGGTGAAGACTGGTATTTTTTACTTGGGGATCTTTGGGTGCCCCTGAGTCCACGCAGCTCTAATGGGTACCTGGCATAAGTTGGGGAAAAGTAAAGGTAGTTGGTCATTGTGCTGGCCACATGACACCCTTGTTAACTGTGGGCCACAGAAACACAGGACCCTTACATCATCTGCCCCATAGATTGCAAGTTCTGAAAGGGGAACGTTACTTTTGACCCTTACAACGCCTGTGGTAGTTTAGCCTCTAAACATCAGAATTGTAATTCCATTTTGTATGCAATCATTGTAAAACAGCTCAGCACTTTAAGGGTTAATTTATAAACGTCCAAACGCAAGAAACAAAAAAGATAAAGATGTAGAAAGGAAACACAGAGATTTGTACGGCTACCACATGATTTCACATCAAACTGAAGGGTATTATAATAAGGCTCATCTTTTAAAAAGGATACTTTAGCATACTAAAAGACTAAGACTAAGACTAAGAGACTAAGACTGCTTTATTGATCCTTATGGAAATTTGTTGTGATTACAAGGACCCTTTTCTCATATAAAGACAACACAACAGAAACATACACATAAATACAACAGACACAACATAGAAAGTTCATTCAGCAACTACACACAGGCATCTTGGTCCTGATCATGTTTCCTGATCAATGAGTGGCGTTGATATAGTCTGACCGAGTGAGATACGAACGAGTTTTTGTATCGCTCTGTTCTTGTTTTGATTGACAGTAGTCACCCACTTCGTGACGACCTGAAGAAGTTCTGATAGAGCGGGTGGCTATTGTCTTCCAAGATTTTTTCAATTTTCCTTAGACACTTTTGTTCAAAATGTTCCTTTTAATGTGGTAATGTTGTGAATGTAATTTTTGATGCCCTTTTTATGATAGTTTCTAGACGGCGCAACAGGTTAGATGAAGCGTTGCCTTGCCAACAAGTTATTCCGCATGTTAGCAGATTTTGTATAGTCGCGCCATAAAACCATATAGAAAGAAGAAAAAAAGTGACAGACTTGTCTGAGCTTACCTCTGGCAATGTCTGAAGTGTAAACAAAGCGTACAAACTGGCCTTTTTAAGCTGGGTTGACCTTCTGGGGCTCCCAGAGTCCAAAGATAGTGTGGACTCTTCCTTTGTAGACTGCTGAGCTAGTGGACTGGTGACAGTGATTTCTGGAACGAAGGAATAGGGCCTGCTGGGAATGACAGTTTCTGCTGGCTCCTCATATATAGTCGAGCTATTGTTCATGCTAGCAGTGTGATCTGTCTTGGAATTGTAGTGAATCTGTGAAAATCAGTGACTTTTGAAAATGAAAACTTTAAAAATAAATTAATAATAATATTATTATTATTATTAATAAGAAAAGCTGAGTTGGAAAAACACAGAAAATATGGGAACCTTGGCTTGGAGATTAAGTGTTTATGGAAGTTATCTAAAACAACAATATACCCCATTGTTGTATCAACCGAGGGGATAATAACAACTGACCTCACAGATACCTTTAAGGCCCTTAACATTCCTAGGAACATTCTTGTTGCCTGTCAGAGGGCGGTACTGCTGCAGACCTGCCACGACACCAGAAAATTCCTTGGTGGAAACTGATAAAGGGACTACGATAAATTTTGTTTCTCCTTTAATGGAACTCGATCCTTGCAGCGCCAGAGAATGAATACTTGTTCGTTTCTAACATAATAATAATAATCTTTATTATTCATAAGGGAATGAGATCATGCTTTAAAAAAAAACCAATATAAAACCAGAAACATCTACTTAATACAACAAAATCACGTTGTAGTTAAGGAGCATCTAAGTTGTGCAGTATACATTTCTAAGATACATATTTGGAATACAAAATTTAGATACATACCACTTAATTAAGATTGGGAAGCTAAAAATATAAAACGTTGTTTTAATTTAATTCCCAATTTATTGGGTTTATTCCAGCTTTAATTATAGAGGATATCAACAAGAGTGGATCATCAATCATAGAAAAGTTACATAATCTCAATAGCCTTGGATCTTAATGATTTTTTACTACTTCGATTCCATTACTGAGTATTCCAAAAAGGTTGGCACCTCGGCTCATGTGACAATAAATAAATAATAAATAAATAAATTATAGCATACAATAAAAATACTGTTTGTCTATCCCCTTCTAAACTGAAGTTAATTAGAGTCCAGAGTCACTATATAAACAAACTCGATCCAAACCTTGACGGCTACACTGGGAATGAAGAATATCGTGGTGTCAGGGTTTGCGGAGAGTTTCCTCTGACTGGAATAACCTTGACCCGAGGTTTCTTTCTTCAGTTTACGTTTGGCGGAGGGAGACGTCTGTGTGTTGGAATCAGAGGCACCTTGTTTTTCTTTCTTGGCATACCTGGGGAGTCAAATATAAATGTATAGAAAACATACAACAAAAAAGAATATACATTTATGTTAGTTATGGCTCTTTTTGTCTCCAAAGACAATGCATATGCCCATGCATGTTATAACTGTGATTTATTTGATTGAAAAAATATTGAATAACAAAAAATACTAGATTCAATTAATAACAGATCAGGTACAAGGCACAGGGCCGGTCCTACAGATTGCGGGGCCCTATGCAAAATGGATTGTGCGGGGCCTAGTCTGGGTAGGGATAAAGATAATAAATGAAAATTAAGATTTTTCGTAAGAAAATAAATTCGTCTTTGCATTTTACTTGTATGCCTACTTTACTTAGTGCAAAATCATGATCTAATTAACTTTACAAGCTATCTACAATAGAAGGTAGATTTCCAACATAAAGCCGATAAACATTCAGATATGTCTTTTAGATTTATAGGCCTAATATCGACTAGCAAAATATCGCTTTTGATTATTTTTTAGAGATCGAGATAGATTTAGATCTATATTTAAATGCCATTGACTATTACAGTAAATTAAGTATTGGAACTTATGTTTTGATTAAAATTCGCCCTATTATTTTTATTAAATGAAAGCTGACAATTCCGTTTTTTTTTTCTCGCGAGTAGAGTTGGCGTTTTCCATATTAAATGACACACCAAAATTACAATTTTGTCTATTTTCAGAACATGTTTTGAGTTTTCAGGATATTTTAATAATTTCAGGAGATTTTCATGACTTTATTCCTATAGGCATACTTTGCAATTTCAGGAGATTTCCAGGAGCTCCTGGAAAATCAGGAGACCGCGGAAACCCTGTTATAAGTTAAAATGGTTTAATTTAATAATTTACAACTAGAGTTAGCGCGGGGCCTATGAAAGTGCGGGGCCCAATGCAGCCACATAGGTTGCAGTGCACTAAGGCGGCCCTGACAAGGCACATGGCAACATCACTTTTTGAGGTCAAGTTGCCTAAAGAGAAGTTGGGCCAAAATAAACAAATTCATCTCAGCATAATGTTTGCATGTTGACCAAGAGGCAACAAGCTCTCAACACAATGTTTTTGTTTGTTCAGGGATGATGGATGCTTTCACAAGTATCAGAGTAGCATTGGTTATTACAATAGTAATAGAATAAGTTATTTTACAGATACATAAAAAAAACTTTGAAAGTCACTTTACATATATAAGTTATGTAATCCTCTAGCTCAAGTTAAAAATCTAGCCAATTTCAATTACAAATCTAAATTTGACAGTCTTCAACCACATTTTGGCAAGTCTTGAGAATTCAAATTTGTGTCAGATTTGTACTAGATGAACAAATGCTAAAACAGTTGGTGAAACCAAGACCATTCATTAAAGAAGGCCTGAATACTGCCCTGCAACGTCACAACCTGTAGGAAGTTTAGACCAAAAGCTCGTTGCCATGTCACAGATCTATACGGCATGGCAACTAGCTATTGGTTCAAACTGCCCACAGGCTGTGACAATGCAAGTCAGTGTTGAGGCCTTCTGTATTGAATGGTCTCTGTGAAACTTACTTTCTGACTTCTTCCTCTTTCGCTTCTTTAGAATACAAAACACACTGACCACTGTCTATGAACACTTTGACATCCAGCTCAAAGTCAACATTCTGCTCACTCACTTTGTTGGAGGTGACAGAAGCCGAGTCATCTGACTTGAGTTTTCTGCTCAGACAAACATGTTACAACACTTGTATGCCAATAAACAAGTTCAAGGATGCAGACAATAAACGTACTATGGCACATTAAAATGAAACAAACCTTTTTCGGGGAATGCCTTCTTCAGGCTGAGAATCAGATCCTGAACTCTGTACAGCCTCGAGGGAATGAGCTCCTCTTTTGTGGGGATAAAATGGATCACTGTCTTCATCATCATCCTCCTCATCATCAGAGATTGAAAAATGGCCTGGGGTGCTGCTTAACAGATAATACAAGAACCATAGAAGTTAGAAGATTTCTCCCAACCTTTCTCTACAGCTCTATGGATGAGGATGTTGTTTGGATCACAACTTTGCTGCTGCTGCTCTGAGTTGTTGGAAGAGACTTGCAGCCAAACCAAAACTTTGGTCACACACCACAACAGTGAAATGACTGAATGTGTTTCTTATGCAGATCTGAAGGTGCTTATGTTAGATAAATAACTTACTGAAGGGATGCCCGTTTGTTCAAATAACTTACTTATGGAGTGTATATGTGTTCAAATAACTTACTTATGGAGTGTATATGTGTTCAAATAACTTACTTATGGAGTGTATATGTGTTCAAATAACTTACTTATGGAGTGTATATGTGTTCAAATAACTTATTTATGGAGTGTATATGTGTTCAAATAACTTACTTATGAAGTGTATATGTGTTCAAATAACTAAGGGGATGTAAATGTGTTGACAAGTCTGGCTTGGTGCCCCAATGGTCCAACAGACTAAGGGATAGGTAAAGGTAAAATGTGTTCAGATAACTAACTTAGGGGCTTACATGCGTTCAAATAGCTTACTTAGGTGGTGTTCATGTGTTCAAATAACTTACTTAGGAGGTATACATGTGTTCAAATAACTTAATTAGGGATATGTGTTCATTAACATTTAAGAGGTGTATGTGTTCAAATAACTTACTTAAGTGGTGTACATGTGTTCAAATAACTTACTTAGGAGGTGTATATGTGTTCAAATGAGAACCAGAGAAAGAGACTTTTGTTATTTTGCTCAAGTCTTCCGACTGACGTCTGCTCTTATAAATGTGAAGAGCAGAAGTAGATGAGGGATGGCGATCAGAGCTGGACCTAAAAATAGAATAGTAACACATCAGAACTTATGTCCCAATTAAATATTCTAATAAGCATAAATCATATAGGGCAAAGATGTTAAACTTACTTGGCAAGTCTGCGGGCACTGGGAGATTTGGGTCTCAAGTGTGTAGATGGTTTTGAACTAAGTCCCAATTTACCTTTAATCAAACTGGCCTGGATAAAACAAAATAATACACTACAATTTTGTGTTTTGGAAAAGGTATACTAACCCATGCATTCACAGCTCTGTATGTGCTTCAAGTTAACGTGATAACAACTCAGTTACCTTGTCTCCTTTTCTCTTCAACATTTCCAAAAGGTCACGCCTGAAATCCTGGAACAGAAGAGCCTGCAGGTCTTCCAGTTTCTTTCTTTCAATTTCTATAGTGGCTTCAGTAGCTCCACACTCCCTGGTGGTGGATTGAACATAGGAATACATATTTAGAGAAACAAAACATTGATAGCTAATATACCAAAAGATTATAAAGCAACGTCAAATGGTTGTAGACTATGTCCTTGGCATTTGTCATAAGGTTGCTATGAAAATTCACATAACCAAACTCCTCCGCTCTTTCTGGTCTGCAGAAGCTCAAACAGGCTTTCATCTCTTTTAGTGATCCTCCATATTATTAAGTTTGAAGATTTGAATGAGTCAAACTTTTATATTTTCCCAGTGTCTCAAGTTTCCTTTCTTGGGCAGAAGAATACTTAAAGGTTGGGCGCATTCTATCAGCCATGTTTTTTTTGTCCCATATTTTCTAGCAGATTGTCCTAAAACATTCTGTGAGTCTTCAAAGTTCTGATGGTTTGCTATCAATCCCAGGCAACTTGCCACCTTTAGGTGATCCTAGTTGGGATTTATCTCATAGTTGTACAGATCTTTGCAATATGTCTTTAAACACATCTACTTCTTCAGACAGAAGAGTTCCATAATGGTTTTCAATAGCAGTGGTTCTAGCTAGTCTTGTGTTAGTTAAAGCTTTTAATGTTTCATATAGTTTAGTTTTGTATCTGTTTCAGGCTACTGTGGATTACAGTGAACTGGTCAATGATCCATTTTTCTTTGTCAACTTCATTTTCATGCCTATTTCTTTGCTTGGTTGAACTGTGTACATCTGTCCTTCTTGCATCCCATAAATCAAGGAAGTCATTTGTGAACAGAGTTAAATTTTCTTTTGCTTCTTTAGTCTAATACAATTAGGTTAATGTATCTCCCTCCCACAGTGGCCTCAAACAGTTCAACAATGAACTTTACAACCTCTTATTTAATGTGTGAGTTCATAGGCCACGATTATTCATTTCAATAAAACTGTCATTAAGATCAGGTTGAGTTCGTTGCCTATATCTACTCAAAGGGAAGTTCTTGTTTGAACTTTGTTGATGCTAGTTTTGAAACTCAATATCATTAATCTGGCTGTGCTGTTTATTATCTGGTGTGTGCCACATTGCTTTCTGGATGGTTTGTGGGGGAATAAGGTATTAGCTATGGTGTGCTTATCGCTGCTGGCAAACTCTAAAAGCCCTATTTCTCTATCTCTATAGTAAAGTTGCCCTTTCAGACCTAGTGGTCTATAGGGCAGATGATGTAAAGGTCATCTGTTTCATCCATAATATCCAGTGGTTCATGGCCATTACTCGAATGCACCCTTTTCTAACCTGGCAATCCAGTCTCCCCTAATAATGAGGATAACTAAATGATCTATTGACTCATTCTTAAAGTGAGTTACCAATACAAATACTGAAACTAATAAGTAAAGTTCCCCTTTCTGACCTTGCAATCTCTAGGGCAGATGATGTAAAGGTCATCTGTTTCAGTAGCCCATGGTTAAAGAGGGTGTCATGTGGCCAGCACAACGACTAACTGCTTTTACTTTTCCCCAACTAGTGTCAGGTACCCATTAGAGGTGCTGGACTCAGAGGCACCCAAAGTTAAAAATGTCTTCACGAGGATTTGAACCCGGGAGCCTCGGTTTAGAAGCCATGTGCTTTTACCACTCAGCCACCGCGTCTCTCTATACTAAATAAAGATGCAAATGACATTGAGACAATCCTATTCTTTGGAAAGACATGAATGAGTTCAATCAGCAATGTACACAAATGAAAGAAAGTTTACTTTAGTTCCTGCACTACTTTGGCTTGTTCATTCATTTCTCTCTCAATTTTTCTGGCTCTTTCTTTGGGGTCAAATTTCTCTGAGAATATTTCCTCGGGCAAGATGTCTGATGCAAGGCTTGTACGTCTTTTGAGCTGAAGATCCTTCAAAAAAAAAAAATGTAAAATACAATTTCTTAAAAATAAAAAAATAAATTATTGTCTTTAACATTAAAAGACCTAAAAAAAATTTTGTCCCAGTAATAAAGTCCATTTTTTAATTGGACTACAATTGGAATGCAACCATTTTATTACAAATTGGTCTAATAATACAAACTTGTCCTGTGGTACAAAACAGTTTCTTTAGTTTAGGATTTGGTCCAAATAAGTGGCTGGTCCAATTAACTGATGGTCTGAATCCTCTAATTTGACTTCTATCTGGCATTTGAAGTTATTTTATCATCAATATTTCAAAAGCTAATTTTTGTACAAAGAGAAATCAATTAAATTTGTTTTTTTTACATATAAATAGCATTTTTGTTAGGATGGATGTATTAACTTTGTATTTATTTGTCAGTTCAAATAAACACTTTTTTTTTTTCCCCTTTAAATTGCAGAAAATTTTTAGTTACTATTTAATTACTAATTTCTTTTTCTTTTAATAGACAGTTATTTGAAATTACTGGAATTTGAGTACATTATCTCTCCAAGGTACATACTTCCAAGCTATTCTCCTGTGTGTCGGGACTACTCAAATCTACATCCTCATCATCATTTTCATCAAACTCTCCATCAATGTCATCTCCATGTTTCGATGTGTGTGCCAAGGTGATCCCTTCATCCGTCTCCCCTGCCAGCAGAGTCAGCGTGTTCCCCAGCAGCGTGAACCGCTTCCCAATGTCAGTGTCCAGGTGAACACCGATACCCTTCATGTCCCACTGGACGTTCAGAATCCACTTGGCATTACCACTGGCAGTGTCTGTGTCATTTAAAGAAAAAGAAACAATGTTACTACAATGAAAGCTTTGCAGAAGTGAATGTTTAAACATAAGTGTGGTACTCAAGTATCGTTGCAGATTTGTGATATTTGTTGTTGTTGGATGCTGTTAGTCATAGAATGACTATGACTTAAATAAAAAAAAGTTCCTATTGTGGCTAAAAAAAAAAGTTCCTATTGTGGCTAAAAAAAAGTTCCTTTTGTGAAAGTCCAGTCAGAAAAAGTTTACTCTGGAAATATAAATGTGGTCTCTGTCATAGTTTTTAATTATTTTAAAAGTCTGACTCACTTTTCTTTATGGACTTAAAATTATTTCTGACTTGCTTTCACGCCCCTTTAATGACTTGACTACAACTGTGTTCATTATCTACTACAACTGTGTTCATTATCTACTACAACTGTGTTCATTATCTACTACAACTGTGTTCATTATCTACTACAACTGTGTTCATTATCTAGTTAACATCCTTTCATGAAAGAGAGTATATAAAAATGATAATTATTTCCTCCACATATTTAGACAAAACTCAAATGTTCTCTTGGATTACAAACTTTGTCAGTGGATAATATTTACTTAGTGTAACAACTATACAACTGCTTACTGGAATATAACTATCCCAACTTTGACAACAACAAAAAATGTGCATCAACTTTGAGTTAAATTTAACAACTATCCAATTATCCTAGCAATCAGTGAATCAGAGTTTACACGGATGGCTCATCCCATAAAGCCAGCACAAATGAAGGAGCTGGAATACTCATCGAATGGCCAGATGGAGAAAAACTAGGAAAATCCATTGCAACTGGAGAGCTCTCTGACAGCCACAGAGCAGAAAGGGAAGCACTAGCACTAGCTGCTACCATGCTAGCAAATCATCGAAGTTCCCCACGCAGTCAGATTGTCTTTCTAACCGATGCTAACCAGTGCAGAATGCGACAACACATGTACCGGAAGCTCAAAATTGGAACCAGTGAAATCTGCCCATGTGGAGCGTCACCTGAGAATGAGGACCATGTCCTCCAAAACTGCTCTCTTTACCAAGAGGCCCGCACAAGACACTGGCCCCAAAACACCCCAATAGAAAGAAAACTATATGGAGAGCTCCCTAATTTGGATACTACTGCGCAGTTCATCTCACATATTGGTCTAGTCATCTGAACGCTCCAACATAACAATGAGAACAAAGAAGAAGAAGTGGTAAATGTAGCTAGGGTTCCACATTTCTGTTGCAAATAGTTGAGAATGACGTACACGGCTTAACAGTCTTCCACTTTTACTTTCCCATTTCTAGAGCTACATTAGCTCATAGAAGCTCTAACATCAAGAAAAGCATATCTTAGTTCTCAATAGTTTTTGAAGCTAGGACTATCAACATAAAAGTAGTTTAGCTCTCTGCCACCACATCTAGTACAATTAAGTTATACAATCTAGTCAAAACTTCAACAAGTTTTAGAAATTGGTGTCAAGACTAACCTTGTTTGTTGATAGTCCTGGAACAGACTTCATAAGTCCCTGAAGGAACATTGCACTGGTTCATGACAGGCCCCGAGTCTGTGGGCCATGGCTTCCAGTCATCCCAAGAGGAACCAAAGTCATCCGCAAATCTCAAGCAAAAGTCTGGCAAACACAAATACATATCATTAGCCATTCTGTCCAACAATAGTCAGAATTATTAAATAAATTTAAAGAATAAGAAATATCCAGATACTAGATGTAAAACTCCATCACCTTGTATTCATATGTTTTTAGACTATAAAGTCTATATCTAGATTTAGTTCCCTTTGTAAGTTTAGATTAACAATAAGGTTTATTATAAACTTTTTCCCATAACTTTCACACTGAAGTTTGCTCTAGTTAGATCTAAGTCTTCTTCTATGTAATACAATGCATATAACATTTTAGCTTTGCAAATTAGTACACTATAATGTTGAAATCAACTAACTTACTTTTGAATTTTCCCTTGCTGACTAGAGAGCCAGAGGAGCAGGCAGATATCTGGGTATTTTCTACAGTCAAAACTAGTGCAGAGCCTTGCTCTGTTTCTGCTACTCTAGGAGACTGTAGAGTAGCTCCCCCTGCATTTGTCAATGACTAGTAGGAAAAAGTTAAAAATTGATGGAGGGCAATTAAAATATACAAATAAAATCTGAATATTTGAAGAGGAAATAATGGATGAAAAAGTTTCTTTAAAATTAAATGACATGTTTACTCAAGACTGGCTTAGGAAAAAAGAACTGAAGTTTTTACTGATTGGCAATTTTTTTTTTATTCCTGCAGTTAAGACTCCAATATTGTAACACAAAATGTGTCTAACAAATACCTGGTACGGAGATGACAACAAAGGGACACATATGCCCATGTCATCCACTGTCAGCTGCAAGAAGAGTGTTGTCACAGATGGCGCTGTGCTTGGTGCAATGTGTGGCAGTTTATCAATCACCTGTCGTGTGGCAGTCAGCACCTGATCGAAAAGCAGTAAAATATATTTATGATGTGAGGAAAGAACTTAAAAAAAAAAAAAAAAAAAAAAAAGCATCCATGAATTACAGTTCCGTTGTAACTGCCTTTGTATATGAGCTAATTGGCTATAGCTTTTTAAGCAGGGACACGTGAGCTAGAAATGTGTCCTTATTTTATTTATCATTAGAAAAATAAAAATAACAATCTTCGTCAAAACTATAAATACAATTCAACTTTGTAAGACTACAAAAAAATACAATAAAGAAACAATTGAGTTGAATGAAAAAGATTTTTTAATTAACAAAAAAAAATACTTTGCACTCTCTGACCTCTTTGTTCAGTGCCATTCTTTGTTCTGTCCAGTACTCATAAGCATTCTTATAATTGAGCCAAACTAAGACAGCTGTTGGGGATCAAATATGTGAGTTAGTTTTCTTATACTGGTTTAATATTGGTCTTAATATTTAGGCATACATAGAATGAATAATTAGAACTAGACTATGAGAGCTACCTTCTTCTATGTAATATCTAGTAACTCTTTATAACTTCATCTTATACACAAGAGTTGGAAAACGAATACATTAGAAAAGAAAATCTGCAGGAATGGAAAAGAAACTCTCTCCCCTCAACCAAAACAAAGTCAGTTGAGATTAACCCCCCTTAGTAGATCAACTAAATGTTCCAAGTGGTGTTCATTATATTGCTATACCAGTACAAATGTAAAAGCCATTTTCTTTTGGAGATGTACAATATCAAAGCATCAGAATTTTGTTACACACTTTTTAATATTTCTGCTTTTAAACAGATCTATAAACTAACCAACCATTACGTCTAAATAATAATTAATAGTTCTGACATTATTTAATTAACCAATTTATAATTAATTAATAGTTTTGCCTTCTAAATTAAAGTTATTTAAGTCTTTCTCTCCTAATTGACAATACCATCATTGATTTGACCTCATTAAATTAAACTAATGTTTGATTTTATAAACTCGACTTTGTGTTACATAAAAAGAGCATGCCTTCCCCTTTAGTTCTAGACCAAATCAAACATTTTCTGATAACAAACGACAAAGTTAATAAAGCTTAATCATAACATGGTGGTGAAATAGTAATGAGCAAAATGAAGAATTCCGTTGAAACATGGAAAAATAATTACGGAGAGAAAGAGTTAAACTTAACAACCAATAGGATTACATTCTACTATTTAAATATTTAAACAATAACACAGTTCAACATAAAATATTATTATTGCTAGTCAGAGACATTGAAAAGTTCAACAATCATAACAATACAATAAAAAAAGAATAAATATTTATGTTACCTTTGTCAAAAGCCAAGGGTTGAGCAAG
The DNA here is from genome assembly GCA_036873155.1 of Biomphalaria sudanica. NCBI lineage: Eukaryota > Metazoa > Mollusca > Gastropoda > Planorbidae > Biomphalaria > Biomphalaria sudanica. Next base: position 278,627 of record JAZGLO010005497.1, on the reverse strand, counting down.
TATGATTGGACGGGACAAGTTAATCAACAGCGCTTCTTGATCTTTGGCAAAGTTGGGTATCATCTCATGCTGAGAGGAGTCAGAAGTAATCAATTCATAACAATAATCATGGTTAGGACAAAATATCATTTACACAAGCAAGTAAAAAACGAGTTAAGATTTTTAAATAAAAAAGTTAATATGCTACCGTATTTTTCGCCGTATAAGACGCACTTTTTCTTCTCCAAAACTGGGGGGGAAAAGTTGGTGCGTCTTATACGGCGAAAAATACGGTACGTTCAGAATCTTTTTTTTCTAGATTTTCCTCCTTTAAAATTGGGTGCGTCTTATATGCCGGAGCGTCTTATACTGCAAAAAATACGGTAATTACTTAAAAAAATAAAAATCACTCAAATTGAAGAAATGTCAAGAAATTCAAGTGACTGTAACACTTGCCTGCAAAGCATTTCTAATTTTGATGGTCGTTTTGAAAAATGCCATAGTGTGGAATTCAGGTTCTGTTTCTTCGTAGACAGGATTCTGAACAAATTTTTAAAAAAACTAGACTAGTACAACATTGACAATTTAAAGCAGGAGTAATATTGGAAAAGTAACTCAACAGTAATATTTACTTACAAAATAATGCATTTGAAAAAAAATGTATGTATTAAGTAGCTAAAGTGTACTTTAATCTACATCAAAATAAGTTACAGGACTATAAAATATTGCTAGTTTCCATATACATTATGCTAAAAAAAATTATAGTCTCCTGATATCCATTAAAGCTGGCTATATTGAAGTACTTAAACCAATTATCAATATTATCAAAGCAATATTATCACTGATACACAGCTGTGATAACAGGTTGAGCATATGTCATCACCAGGCGCCATTGCATTTTCACCCTTTTTCTGCTGCTGTTATGTATGGCATCTGCAATCCGAGACCCTTCCTTTATGTTCTCTTTCCATGTGGATCTATCCAGTGCCACTTTTTACCAGCTGCTAGTGTCGATTTTGTGTTTGCATAATTCGTATACCCTAAAAGTGGATGACTGTAAATGATTGTTGAATGGTAAGGTTGCAGAATGCGAATGTTGTGTAATGCTGGGTTCATGCTTCCTGAAGTACTCTTGACACGTGACAAGATAAATACTATAAACTGACCTAAGTCCATTTCAGCAGACAAATATGAAGTTTATTTTACAACACGATAATAATAATACTGCACTCCTTGTTAGTGCTACAAGTCAAGAAATAATAAGCAATCCTATCCGCATAACAGCGGTATCAAAAATATCCAATATATGTTAGTTACAAATCACGTCCGCATCTCAGCGGGTAACAATAAGAATAATTACTATTAGTTACACTGGAACTTCAACTATAGATATCCATTGAAATACGAATAATACTTTCATATTCAATAAGCACATAATGAAATCAACTCTCAAATATTATTAATCAACAATCACCAGTCCATCGACTTTCATGCTATATACATATATACACCAGTCCAGGAAGCAACGTCCAACCTTCCTGGACCGGGAGCAAAACCTTACTGACTTGACTTGACTGAACTCAAAGTCAACTTTATTCATTCTACTTCCTGTTTTCTGCATCAGGAATTCCACATGTCTTTTAAGCTCTTAACATGATGTGAACATTAAATCACGCAACGTCAACTAAGACTGTGACAGTGACCAGCGGCTCTCCTGCCTTCTATTAGATTGCCATACAGAATGTCTTGTGTAAGTCGACCTACTGGCATTCTACGAATGTGGCCAAGCCAGCCAAGGCATCTGCTGCTGATATCAAGGATTGGCCTCTTTAGTCATACAAGTAGTTGCAAAGGGAAAAGATCGTCTCTTGAGACGTAAAATGCCACAGAATTATCAATGATTAATTTTACAGAGAGAAGACAACCCACACACACCCAGACCAGCACACATTTGCGTTACCTTTCCATAACAGCCAAATTAAAACCCCACATATACACCTTACAGCCCCCACTCCTAACAATCAGGGTTAGAACTAAGTAAGAAAACTCAAAAGATGTGACAGTGTTGGCATGTTGCCTTAACAATATATGTTAATTCCTTCTGACTTAATGTGGTCAAAAGTCTATCTACTAACACCATGTGATGGACTTAACAAAATAAGTGTGTGTGAGGGGAATTCAGCTCTCTCTCTCTCGCTCTCTGGAGAGAGCTCTGCACCACTAGACAGATATCTGACTAGTCAGTGTCACTTAGTAAACATCAAGAAACACAAACTAAAAAAGATTTTTCCACTTTAATATACTTTTGCTTATCCAGCCAACTATCCTGCAGTGACATCAGCCTGGAGCATCTGGCCGGATAAAGAAAAACTGCCAGACATCCCAACCAGAGCTAGATCTCAGCTCCAGCTCTCAGCATAACCTATAATAAATATATATTAGATAAGTGCTCAACACCACTGACCTTTAAAAGTTGGCCCAGAGCCAAATTCAAGTCTACTATTGCTTGGATAAACATTTTCTGGCTGCTCAAGTCATGCTCTGAAATATAAGTACAAGTCACTTTGAGAGCCTAAAACAATTACAAGGGACTCATAGAAAGTAATTACTTTAGAGAAATGATCTCATACAAGAGTGTGAAAGGACATAAGAGATGACGTAGCTGATGTACGGTGGCGGAAAGACAAATATAAAGCATTAAGGACATGAACAATCTGATAGTAGCTAAAAGAGTTCTTTCATTGTCTATAAGTTTTAAGAAAAATTATCATGAATATATCACTACAATATTTTATTAATTAAATGTATCTTGTTTTCAAGCATAAAATACATCTTGTCTCTATAAATACAATTTAGCATTGTCCCAGTTTCCACTAATTTGTACAAGTGCTCCTTCTTCCCCAGGGAAGGCCATTAGGGAATGGAATGGGCTGCCTAAATCAGCCAGGAAAAACAACGTCTTAGCAGAGTTTCAGTTTAAAATTCACATGCATGACTAGATTGACACATGAAATGCATAGGACTATATTATTATATTTTTTGAAGTAACATTTGTAATATATAAGATAAGATAAATTGTTTTGAAACCTTTTTCTTTCTGCATATCATGTTCCAAGACAAAGTCCCTAGACTATAAGACAGTGTGGACAAGCTTACCTATGTATGAAAACCTAGACACTAAGATTGAACATGCATACCTTGTTTCTGGCCTGTCTTTGTATGATGTTTCTCTTCTTTTTTAGGCAAATGAAATCTGTTGGACAAATCCAGTTTGATGGCACCAGTCTCAAACCTGACAGCATTGGAAGTGGGTGTGGTGGCAGTCACCTGGATTCCCTAAAAAAAATACATTTGGTCAATACATTTCTAGCAATGTTCTTAAAATGAACTTTCTCAAGTAATTTACGTAGTCATCATAGGACATTGTTCTGTATTTACAAAAGGGTAAAAAAAAAAAAGAGTGAGAGGAATTCAATTAAAAGTTGTAAAACTTAAGAGCTGCAATAAATATATTTTCTGCTGCCACTAATGTTCCCTTGAATGCCTAGAACTACAGTAATTATCAGATGCCATGTGTTATTCAGGAGGTCCAACTGAATGTTTCTGAACCAATTGCTCAACACTTGTGAAATTAGTTTGATACTTGCCACCAACCTTAAATCTAACAGATACAGAGTACAGCATGGGTGTAGTTTCTGGAGTTCCCTCTGTTTTTAAATTGGATTTGATGTCTTCAAGGTTGATACTGTTGGAGCCAGACACTTTCTGAACAATTTCATTAATTTCCTGTCAGATAATTTAGTCAATTAGTAAATATCAAAATAAAATTTCATTAACTATTTTTTATTAAAATGTAAAATAATATTTAGCATTTTTCAACACTCTTAAAATCAGTTAGCAGTTTTTCTCTTAAAGGAATTTTAAATTCAATACATTTATAAAACTGCGCTAAGATGTTCAGATTAAAAATATAGCAAGAAAAGTAATGCTTAAAATACTTCAAGATCATCGACCAAAGAAGGATAGAAGTGATAAGTAGAAAGATCTAGGTTTAAAGAAAGATCTAGGTTTAAAGAAAGATCTAGGTTTAAAGAAAGATCTAGGTTTAACAGATTTTTGTTTGATGAAACATGGTGTGGTACATTCTTAGAAGACCTAAAAATCCATGAGCACCAGCCTGGAAAAGGCTGTTAGTCACCTATGACCAATCTTTTATTGTATCTGGGGTACAAAATAAACCACGTACATACATTTTAGTCTTTTTTTACCCTACAAACTCCAAAGTTTCTCAGCTCTTCAATTTGCAGCACAAAATAATTTTAAAATGCAGGAAAAATTCACTACACTTTATGACTTAAAATATAAACAACTAGGTAACGAACAAGAGCCGTGAAACCAATCTCAACTGCCACACATTGAGTTTGTTCAAATTTGAGCTCATTTTTTAGTTGGCTACTGTGCAGTTCAATTGACTGTCCATGACATTGTTTAGTTTAGAATGATATCTCCAATAGATCCTATCATGTACTGTTAAGCTCCATTTCAGATAATATAAAGGTCATCTGTTTCTGTGGCACTTGGTTAACAGCTTTTCCCCAACTATGTCAGGTGCCCATTAGAGTCGGGTGGACTCAGAGGTGACTAAACATCCTGAAATTCAAAACGATGCACTGACCTTCATAAACACTTTCTGCACAAAGACCAGGTGGTTGAGGAGGTCTGTGGTCAGACTGTGCTCCAGCATCCCCACTTCAGCCACAGCGTTCAAGTAATTGCCTTCCAGCAGCTGCAGATCTTCTCCAAGTTCCAGGTGGTTCTCTATGTCCTGGACACCTGGCTTCTGCATCCTGTAGTCTGCAATGACCTGGATAGGGGGCAGGTCTATGCTGGCGGCTGAAGGGATAGATGTGTCAGCAACAGAGGCAACGTTTATCTGAACAAAAATGAAGGTACAGATTTAAAATCAATGGCATTGGTATGAACATAGTGCAGCAACTTCAAAGAATCTGCGTCTACATTTACAAGAGGTGCATTGTATAATGTCAGTTTTAAAGTGGCTTCATCCCGGGTACGCTGTTCTGCTTCAACGTGGCACCCGGGTGGAAACGGTTACTAAATGAATGGTGAAACATAACTCCCGTGGGGATGCCCACAGGTAGACGAGAGTCCAGCCATTACACGGGCGGAGTTGCAAAAGAGTCCCCATAAACCTGTCACACATCCATGTGCTGTTCCTCAAGGGACCATTACATAAATGGCAAGTCCCCCACGGTTAGCTTGGTATAACAATGGAAAATGGTGGAGGCTCCCGGTGTCCTAGGCCTTCGGCCATGTACAGTCAAGCATGCATCGGGGCCAAAGGCATTGGAAACAGCAATGCTTTACATAGGCATTGACTCAAGTCTCCCTCAAACAGAACTGTGTTCCCACAGTTTTTTTGTTTTTTTTACTGTTTGGCGTCCAAACAGGGTTTTTTTCAAACTTAGAGCTCGAAGAGCCTTTGGCTCAGCTCTTAAGACGATCAAACGGTTCAAAGTGGCTTCATTAGCCAATTTTTAGTGTCCTATGTACGAGAAAGCCACAAATTTTTTTTGTCACTATGTATGATCTTCTCTCATTGACTAAACATCCTGGCACATATGCATATTAGCTAAAAGCTTCCTAATTCTTTTAAAAATTAAATGTGTACATTTCATGTAAATACATGTATACCATTTTTAAAACATGATTAAAACGGTGGTTGGTGCTATTCAATTGCTAAGAGATTTAATGGCACAGTACATATAACTATAAAAAGATAACAAGATTTTACTCCATTAAAGTCTGCCAATAGTTGATTGGTTAATTTGGGCTATTGATGCCTAGGTACTAATGAACTGCTAGGGTCACCAGCAAGATTGTGTTTCACTAATGCCAAAGCACTGGCATATTTTTCTTAAGGGTAATGAAAGAACAAGGTGTGTAAGTTACTTCATCCATTAGGGCAACTAGGATTCAGGGGTTAAAAACTTTGAGGTGGGAGGGGGGGGGGGCATTATGATCTACATTGAAAGATTTAAAAAAAAAAAAAGAAGGTTCTTGCAACAAAATACACAACATTTAGCAACTTGTTCAACATAGATAAGCATAAACATCAGCTAATCTTACTATGTGCAATACCTTTGTTAGCATTGCCTAAATAACATTTTTTTTCCCATCAAATGTTATTTTCATCCAGAGATCTATCTCCAGTTCTATAGCTACTACTGCTAGATCAAAAGAAATGCTTCTTTCCTTATGTTGCTGGTTATAAAGTTTTGAAAGATAGATATAATATAACTTACCTTAGATTTAAAACTTAGAAGATGGTTTGGTAAAGTCAGTGTAAAGTGAGCCTTTCTGCCCAGGACACCTGTCAGAATAATCGATGTGGTTTTGTACTGGGCCTTTAAAGAAGGCAAGATGGATGCCCCGATCATGAAGCCTTGCAGGACAGCCTTGATGTGTAGGTGTTTTTGCCTGGTCTTGCTGGCCTCTTGGGTGCTTTTACCAGTCCCTGACTGAGGCACCTTCTGATGCTGGAGTTTACTGCTGGCACCCTCAATGTTAGCCGCAGACTGGTTAGAATTGTCATCTGAAGAGTGTTGCATGCGGCTGAAAAAAAGAGGAACAGAAAAAAATAAATTTTATGTGGAGATATTTTCAATATGCTAAACTTTTTATTTCGGGGATTTTGGGATGCCCCTGAGTCCCCCCCCCCCCCCCATTGCAAGGTTTAAAAGGGGTACCTATACTTTTAAAGGTGCATTTAGAAAGATGTAAAATTGGTCCTTATTAGCCATTTAGGTCAAATGGAGTTATGTTTTTTTTTGCCACAGAACACAAGAGTACTGAGTTGTCACAATTAGATTGACACATTGCTTTTCCCCCTCACTTTTTCTTAAACTCTCCCCCCCCCCCCCAACCTTTTTTTCAAGTTGATTGTTAGAGCCGTTTTAGTGTATTAAGTGCTTTAAGGTTCTGGCCTGAGGTTTTTAGAAAAATTTTAACTACAGCCATAGACCTCAAGTCATGACTAAAACTCTTCTCAAGGACATGAACTCATAAAAATGTAAATTTGACTGGTTGACAACCAGTTCATGATGACAGAAAGATCAAACAATCAAAAAGACAAACACAATCAAATGTAAAAAAAAAAACAACTTTACTTGGTACTCTGGGCTGGCCATCTAAGTTCCTGTAATGTGGCTGTGATCCTCTTGGAGCTTCTTGACATCATGTCATGAAGAATCACTGGGTGCTGAGGAATGTCAATTTCCACAACTCCGATGGAAACAAGGGTAGAGTTATGCTCCTTGCCCCTGCGCATCACAGATGTGAGAAGCGCCTGTGACTTGTGAATGTTGATGGTCACAACAGTTCTAAAAATTAGATACTCATAGTATTTATTCATTTTTAAATTAAAAATGGACATTTTAGGCAGGGAAAGGGTTAACAAAGAAGGAAAAAAAGGATCTTAATGTTACAAAGAAGCCTCTTTCTTTTAATTTGATTTTTGCCAAAGTAAATATTACTTATTAAACATAAATTATTCCCTTTTCCACAGCACTACAATGTAAAGTGTATTGACAGACCAATCGAAATTGTAGTGCACAACATTTTTCTATTAATACAAATCTTTGATTCAATATAAACAACAGGAAATTTAATGTTAAAATGAAAAACAAAAACAAAAAAAAAGATTTAAATGCAGGGGAGGGAAAAACAAAAAGGGGGAGGGAAGATGAACGAGAAAAGTCACAGCACTGAAACAGTGACCAGACTATCAAATCAAAGGCCTTGGCCACAGCACTGAAACAGTGACCAGACTATCAAATCAAAGGCCTTGGCCACAGCACTGAAACAGTGACCAGACTATCAAATCAAAGGCCTTGGCCACAGCACTGAAACAGTGACCAGACTATCAAATCAAAGGCCTTGGCCACAGCACTGAAACAGTGACCAGACTATCAAATCAAAGGCCTTGGCCACAGCACTGAAACAGTGACCAGACTATCAAATCAAAGGCCTTGGCCACAGCACTGAAACAGTGACCAGACTATCAAATCAAAGGCCTTGGCCACAGCACTGAAACAGTGACCAGACTATCAAATCAAAGGCCTTGGCCACAGCACTGAAACAGTGACCAGACTATCAAATCAAAGGCCTTGGCTATGTTTTATCACGCTCATATCTGCAATATTTTAAGTTTCAATATCACTGCCTGGTATGGCAATCTGAGCATTAAAAATAAGAATAAACTTTATAGAATCCTAAATGCTGCTGGTAAGATCATTGGCAAAAAAACAAACCCCATTTGGGCAGTTGTAAAAGAGCTAACAAGATCCTCGAAATAAAGAATCACCCTTTGTGTCAGGATTTCGTGATTTCACCATCACAAAAGAGATACAAGACACCGATAGCAAAGACAAACAGACACAAACACTCTTTTGTTCCCCTGGCAATCAAATCATTAAATAACAACAATCTGGTATAAACTTTGTCACATGTAAATTATGAGTGAGTCTGGTGTGAATGTACACTTTGGTTTCTTATAGTTAGAATGTTTTTTGTTTGGTGTAATGCACAAATTTTAAGACAAATTTCCATACGGACAATAAAGATTATTATTATTATTATTAAATATGGATGGTGGGTCAAAACTTAGATTAGTATGATATAATGCTTAAACTAGCAGTTCCAAATCGTTTTTGCTTCATTTTATAAACAAAAAGTGACCTAACATAGGGATTAACAGAGTTTTCAAGAAGGGTTACAATTTCAAATATTTCACTCAGCATCCCATCCCAGTGGCGCTACATCCCTTGGAGGGCCCATTTCACTGAGCATATAATAAGATAAGATAAGATCATTTTTATTGGTCCAATCAAATGGAAATTCAGTTTGACTACAATTGACCACCTCAGCGTAACAACATTTACACACGAAACACATACACACTCACAACCAGCGCTTTATAAATTAGACATCTATGTACTTCTCGATGACGACAAATGACCTTGTAACACACTGAACAAAAGTGGAATAAAGGAGTTTTTAAATCTTTCTGTTTTAGTCCTAATGAAAAGGAGACAACCACTGATGTAACAGTGGTTTAGTGGGTTCAGGTTATCTTTAATAATAGGTAATTTTATAATTTTGATATGCAATTACTATAGCATGTGTACTATTTAAACTTAATTCTTGAAGCCTTAGTAGGTCATTTATTGTTCATTTATTGTTCTAGATTTCAAAGAACTTTAAAAGACTCACTGTAACTCAGGTGGTTCCCCTTCTCTGAGATTGATCTTGGACTGACCTATATGAGCCGTGTATGAGGAATCAGAGGAAACTCGGTGAAGAAAACCTAAAAAAAAAACACAGAACAAGACATACACATCGACTCGAATCAAATAGATGTAGACTAAGGTTACTTGAAGACACTAATACATGACATTCTCTCTATATAGTTACCAAAAAAAACCAAAAAAACATAGCAGCATTGAAAATAAGGAAACAAAACAGCTTCTAGGCTTCTACTTTATTATTCTCTGTAAAAAAAAAAAAAAAAAAAAAAAAAAAACTAACTTTCTTTTGTTTTTCTACTAGACATTACATTGGGAGGATCAACATTGAGGTTTACTGTAGTGTAACTGAGTTGATTTTCTGCGTGCGTCCAGCGTGTCAGAAGGTCATGCCCAGTGCGTGTTTCATGTCCAGTGTGTGTGTGTGTGTGTATGTATAGCCTGCATCAGTGCTGCATCAGACGTGCTGGTTTCATTCACTGTTTACTGTGGTCTAATTTTGTCCAATAAAGCCATGTTATTGGTATACTAGTATTTGTTGCTTCGTTACAATTTATTCGACAAAATTATGTATCTGGATTAGTGTTGGATTCCTTAATCTACAATTGATAAATTAGTCAGACTGAAAGAGTTGGACATTGATCCTAATGCTCCTCTGGCCTCAGAAAAATGGACTCACTGGTAGGACACATTTCAGAATTTTCTTTCGTCCATCAAGGATATTAACGAAGACTTTAAACTAAAGTTGTTGAAAAATCTGCTACGGTTTACATGCTCATCAGTGATGTATCGTGTGCCATAGACACACTCAAGACAACTTATATTAAGGTAAAGAATGACATTTTTGCAAGACACTTGGTTGCTACATGTAAACAGCAGCCAGGCCAAACGGTAGAGTCCTTTATGCTAAAGTTGCGAAGCCTGGCCCGGGACTGTGACTTTAAAGAAGTAACTGCAGAACAGCACAGAGACATTTGTATTAGAGACGCCTTCATAACTGGTCTGGCATCCAACACTATAAGACAGCGGTTACTGGAAAAGACATCTCTTACTCTACAAAGCGCTTTTGACGAAGCTAGAGTGTTAGAAACAGCCACAACGCATGCTCAGGCTTACAATTCAACGAACGAAATCTCTTGTGGGGCAATGAAAACGCCAACTAACTCCCATCTAGAAACATACATTTCTAATGAAGACCAGGAATTGAATGCCATTAAGTCGCTATGCTACTTCTGTGGTAAGAGGAGACACTCTAGGACGGAATGCCCTGCTCGAAATGCATTATGTCATCAGTGCGGTAAAAAGGGACACTTCCAAACTGTTTGTAAATCAAGTAAAACAACAGCCACCAAAGCTGCCAGCACAACATCACTGACCAGTGTGATAACTCCAACTACCTTGTCATCAACCCATTTCTCTGGGCTTACACAGTCTAGGGCACAAGTGAACGTCAACGGGTTGGTGTTGCAAGCTCTCATAGACACTGGCAGCTGTGAAAGCTACATATCAGAAGCCATCGTCAAGAGAAATAAATGGCCAGTACACCCGTCTACAAACAGAATATTCATGGCCACTACACATCTTTCTAAAAAGACATTAGGACATACATTTGCCAATGTCCAGTACAAGGGAGAACACTACAAAAAGGTCAAACTTTCTATACTTGCTGGATTGTGCTCGGATGTAATACTTGGTGTAGACTTTATAAGTCTTCATAAGGAATTGACCATACCGTACGGAGGAAAACGCAATCCCTTACACATCTGTAGTCTTAAAGCAGCACGAGTCGAAACACCGAGCCTATTCAGTAATCTAACTTCTGACTGCAGACCGGTGGCTACTAAGTCCCGAAAGCACTCAATAGGTGATAACAAATTTATTGAGTCTGAAGTTAGAAAACTCCTCTCTGACAAAGTTATTGAACCCTCTAGGTCTCCCTGGAGAGCACAGGTGCTGGTGACAACAAAAGAGAGACATAAAAGAAGAATGGTCATTGATTACAGTCAAACAATAAATCGCTTTACCTTACTGGATGCATACCCAATGCCCCAATATCCAACTATTCCGTTTTTAGTACACTAGACCTCAAAAGTGCCTACCATCAACTACCAATCAAGACTGAGGAAAGGCCGTTTACTGCATTTGAGGCATGTGGCAAACTCTACCAGTTCTGTCGCATCCCTTTCGGTGTTACCAATGGAGTTGCATGCTTTCAGAGAACAATAAATCAAATTATTGAGAATGAAAAGTTGCAGGACACTTTTGCATACGTGGACAATGTAACGGTATGTGGTCATGATAAAGAGTCGCACGATGAGAAACTAGATGCTTCTAGAAAGTATGGGATCACATTTAATGAAGACAAAAGTATGATAGCCACTGACAAAGTTTGCCTATTGGGATACGAAATTTCTAAAGGCCTACTCAAGCCAGACCCTGAAAGATTCCAGGCTTTAAGAAACCTTCCTCCTCCTCATGATATGCGCTGACAAAAAACGGATCATGGGCATGTTGGCGTACTACTCACAGTGGATCCCAAATTTTTCTAACAAAATAAATGTTTTGGCAAATAACACGTCATTCCTTCTTTCAGAAACAGTAAAGACAGCCCTTAACAAATTAAAGCAGGAGCTGGAGAAAGCTGCCATCTTCACCATCGACTATACTGGACCTCTGATGGTTGAAACAGACGCTTCAGATGTTGCTATAGCTGCCACCCTCAACCAGGATGGCCGCCCCGTGGCGTTCTTTTCAAGAACACTCTCTAAAAGTGAAAGGCGGCACTCAGCAATAGAAAAAGAAGTCTACGCCATTGTAGAATCTTTGAGGAAATGGCACCACTACTTAGTAGGAAATCGCTTTACCCTTGTCACGGATCAACGCTCTGTGGCCTTCATGTACAACAAACAGAGCAAAGGTAAAATAAAGAATGAGAGAATTCAAAGGTGGAGACTGAGCTGTTTCCACTACGATGTCTTGTATAGACCACAATGTAGCGGCTGATACGTTTTCTAGAAACGGGTGTGTGTCAGCTATGAGTCGAAATGAATTGAAACTGCTCCACGACTCTCTGTGTCATCCGGGAGTAACAATTAGTGCGAGTGAAAAACTTACCTTTCTCTTGTGAAGATGTCAGGCTGGTTGTCAACCAGTGCAGAATCTGTGCTGAAGTAAAACCCAGATATTTCAGTAATTCTAATGGAACTCTAATTAAGGCGATGCAACATTTCCAGAGACTAAGTATGGACCGCTCCCTTCTACATCTTGAAACACATACCTGCTAACCAAAGTTGACGAATTTTCAAGATTCCCGTTTGCATACGCCTGTTCTGATATGTCGGCTTCAACAGTAATCAGATGTCTAGATAATTTATTTGGACTATTCGGAATGCCTGACTATGTACACTCTGATAGAGGTACCTCATTCATGTCAAGAGAGGTGCAGGAATTTTTACACGAGAGAGGGGTGGCCACAAGCAGGTCAACCCCCTATAATCCAAGAGGAAACTTTCAAGTAGAAAGGCTAAACGGCTCAATTATGGAAAGCTATAACTCTGGCCTTAAAAACTCAAGGACTCCCGGTTTCCAAATGGGAGCAGGTGTTAAACCAAGCCCTGCACTCTCTTCATTCTCTGCTCTGTACCGCTACAAACGAGACACTGCACGAGAAAATATTCAAGTTCTATCGCAGGTCCACCTTCGGCAAATCACTCCCGACATGGTTTACTCAACCAGGGAAAGTGTTGTTAAAAAAGGGAGTCCGCGCATCAAAATATGACGATGGTACAATAGCTGTGGACTTAATCACATGCAACCCACAGTATGCCATTGTATGACTTCCTGATGGAAGAGAAGAAACAGTGTCACTACGACATTTGGCCCCCGCTCCAAGAGAGGGAGAATCAGAGGTGTATCAACATATGGAACATGAAGACCTTGAGCCGGAGACAAACCCTATCACACAGATGCAGGTGCCTACTGACCATGTGACTATGGAACCAATGGCTGCTACTAACACACATGTACAACAGGGGGAAAATGGACATCAAGAAGAAGTAAATACAGGGGCTGAGTCTCCAGTTAGAGAGCCGCCGACGTCACCAACTCAAAGCGACGTCAGTATTGGTCCTGGTAGATATAACCTAAGACCAAGAACAAGCAGACCTAATTATAAGGTCTAACATTTATTTAATTATTTTCCCATATCACAAGTTCTAACTCAGTATCTGTAGGCTTAATATGACACACTTAGAACTGATCATTTTATAGTGTATAGCTTTTCTAGTTAGACTGTTTGTATTGTATTACTTATTACATTATTATTCAAGACTACTTTCTCTACTGGTCTAACCTAATATTTGTATGCTTAATATGACACTTAGGGACTGATAATTTTATAGTGTATTACGTGTTTGTTTAGAGTTATACAATGCTTTTCAATAGAGTAACTCTGTAAGTATTCTGTAGGGATACTAAGGCCTCCTATATCGTTGTCCTTCACTATTATTTACATGTTCATGTTCCTATAACTTTTAGGCGGGGTGAATGTAGTGTAACTGAGTTGATTTTCTGCGTGCGTCCAGCGTGTCAGAAGGTCATGCCCAGTGCGTGTTTCATGTCCAGTGTGTGTGTGTGTGTACGTATAGACTGCATCAGTGTTATGCGAGACGTGCTGGTTTCATTCACTGTTTACTGTGGTCTAATTTTGTCGAATAAAGCCATGTTATTGGTATACTAGTATTTGTTGTTTCGTTACATTTACATTGTATGTTATTTTCTGTTTTTAGATAAAGATTAATGTAAAGTTTTTATTTGGAGAATGCCAATAAGGTAACAAGCAAGTGCAATTGAATAACTATGCTAAGAAAATGTTGATTGTGCGTTATGGCTGATTTGAACCTTTTCTGTTACACTTCTGCTCATTCCATTTTTTTACTTTGCCAAGTCCTAAAGTACTATGTTACTAACTCTTAAATTGGAGATTCCCTGATTTGATTCTACATACACAATATTAGCTCAATGATAAATTTCCTTGATTGCTGAACTTAAAACGTAAGCCAACACAACATCTTGTAATGCGGAACAAGTTTGAGAACCCCTAGAGCATGTTTAAAACTTGTGTACCTTTGACTTTTTTCTTGTATGTCCCACTGGCATGGACTCGGCTGGTGTGAGCTTCAAGTTTCAGTCCACTCAGCTCAGCACTAATCAGGAAAGTCTCCACTCTGAGTATACCATAGACTATGACTGGAACACTCTCTCCAACATAGATACCTGACCATAAAGGATGTAATGGGACTATTGATAAACTAAAGTACAAGACAGATCTCAATGTCTGCAATAACATTTTAACCTATGTATTTCTGATTAAAATCAATGTTTCAAAGCCATAAGATGAAGTGGATCTTATTAAAAACATTGTCTAAACTAAACTTGTATCACATAGTACTATTTAAATGAATCTTATTCAAAAACATTGAACTAAAATTGTATCATATAAAACTACTTAATATAACTTTCAACTATTAAAAATCACAATGTAAACAGTGATTCCTTACTCTGTTTAAATCTAGTCCTAATGAAAGACTGGTGGGCCAGTGAGGAGTCATTGCCTAATGATTCCTCCTCTTTTGCCAAGGCATCAGCTTTGTTTTTCTGATCCTCTGCCTTTGTTTCTAGTGTTTCTGGGTGGAGGATCTTCTCTTTGTCATTCTTCCATCTCAAGTGAGCATCTTGGCTTTCTGAGAAAGTAGGTGCAAATACAGAAACAAAAGTCGTTCAAAAGAAATGATACGTTCACATCCATAAATATTGGTCACGGGTTATGTACACACACAAAATTCTTGTAAAGCCTTCTTTAAAACTGAAAAAATAGTTGCTTAAAATTGTAAAAATTACCTTTTAGATAGCGACAAATTCAGATAACGTAAATATGTTTCAGATCTAATGCACAATGTACCTGAAGATGAATCTCGTCTAAGGCCATGGAGAACAGAGGACTTCTGAATTAGAGTTGTCAATTTATTGCCGTAATCAGAGACACGAGATTCTCTCTTCATGGAGGCTTCTTCCCCTTCCTCTTCTTCAATAACAGGAAGTTTGTTGATCACTGAAGAGTCAAATAAAGAGGGTTAGGCACTTCCGCACTGTGTCTTAAGCAGGTAAGTCCAACGGAGGTAACACTCAAATAACAAAATCAAATAACACAGGCAAAAGGCTAATGAGTTAGTCATTGCTGATTGCGAAGTTCGAATAAGAAGTTTAATAATAACGAAGGGAATCGTCGAATGTCATCATGCTAAATCTCTGTCCATAAAAACTCTCTAAAACCATCTGTTGACATTTCACTATTTTTCCTAAAATTCTAGAATGTTTTTTAATTTGTCCTGTCTTTGTCTCTAAGTAAAACTTTCCCATTCTTGAAACAAGTCATTTTTCCTGGTGAATTACTAGTTGTGCCATAAGAAGTGTGCCATAAAAAATGATTAAAGTACCATTTTCAGATGATCAGCCGCCTTTACCTTTCCCCAATTAATGCTAGGTACCCATTAAAATCCCAGTCTTCACCAGTATTTGACCCAGGAACTCCTCAGTTTGGAAGCCAAGCCACCCCATAACACATTTTTAACAAAAAGTGAAACTATTTACCTTGAGAGTGCCTCATGGCTACAGTCTTTGGCTCTGGCATGGTAGCATAGAGCTCCAGGAGCTGGTACAGGTGGCGCCAACATTGTGGGGTGCTCTCCTTGATCTCATCAATGATGGTCTTCTCATTCAGGGCAGGGGAGGACGTGTCGGCCATGTCCAGAACTACAGAGTCACTGAGGTTCAATGAATGAGGTGGAGTCAGCACGTCAGACTCAGAGTGAGGACTGATCACCTTCTCTAGAAACAGAATAAAAAAATGACAGTAACCCTAAGAAATTTTTTGCTGATTGTAAGGATCCTACTTCACCAACAAACTCACACCTAACAAACTGTATGAATGTAATTGTATGTAAACTGTTTGTAAAGTTTAAATGTATACAAACCTATACACAAAGTATATAATGTGAGGATGAAATGGAACAATAATTAGGTCAGAAAAATCTCATTTTTGGTTTAAGATACTAAATGTCACACTCCACTACACCCTCGGGACAAGAGGGCATAATTTTTTATTTAGTTCAAAGAAAACAATATTTTTGAGATTACTAAAGAAATTTTAAGACCCTGACCAGTCAATATGTTAACAAGTTTGACAAGTTGCCGTGACAAAATCATTTAAGAAACGTTCAAAAGTCATTAGGGGTTCTAAAAATTAATTTAGATAAAATAAAAAAGAGGCCAGTGCACATATATAGGTCAGTTCATTGTGCTCCGTTAATGTCAGTTAATGGTACTTAAGTTCTACCCAAATGAATGTTCCGTATATTCAGTATAATGTCATTTTTAATTTGACTGTTATTCTGTGGACTGAGTTTATAAAAAGGATTAAACTTATAATTTCAAAAGTTATCAGTGTCAGGATTTCAATGCTCAATGATAACTCTCAAGAACTAAACAAACCTGCCTGGATGCTTCTACATTGAAACAAATGTAGTTATTTCTGCAGGAGACTTGTGATTTATACAAAATATACACTTGAAATAAACAGCTCATGTTTCTAAAAATAAATAGCAATTACAGGGAGAAACGCAGAACATCTAGCAGTTGAAGTGGGTGGGAAGTGAGTCCCTAAAGGCAGCACGGAAAACTTTCTCCCAGATTACCCCCCCCCCCCCCCAACTGGTCCATGAATGAGATTGGACCATAATGCTCTGAGCATGCTATAAGCATGAGTAGCACTATATAAACGCTTTAATTTAAAGAATAAAATGAAATTATTAAATGTATATACTTGCTAAATAAAATATAACTAATGCTTTATTTATGTGACATGCAGAAAATATATGTTTTCTTTTTTTTTATCACTGTACATCTACTTTTGCACCGCCTGATATATACTGAAAAGAAGCAATATTACAATCTGAGAAACACAACACCTACTTGCTGCTGGTGTGTGTTCCTTAGTATCCTGTAGGAACCTCAGATGAGCAGGCTTCTTACCAGGCTCCACAGCTAGCTCTTCAGGCCGTTTGGTGTCTGTGTGATGGTGCCTGGTCAGTGGTGTACTTGTACTGTCTAACTGACCTTCCCCAGCCTGTGTCTGCTTGTTCAAAGTGTCACTCCCTAGTTTTGAAGATGAGGTTTGGGTGTGAGCCATCTTTGAGGTGACCTGTGGTGAATATTTGGCTCCAGTCATCAGCTTGAGGTCAAGTTTTGAACTCGAGTTGACAGGAGTTAAAGAGGATTTTATCTCAAGTGGAGGCTTCGAAGTGGATGGAGGACTCAGGCAATGGGCTATTGGTATTTCTAGACAAAGGAACAGACACAAATTTAAATATTAAATACAATAAAAAGAGGACATTTTGACCATCTAGCTAGAACAAGGTAACATTTTTAGATTGAAATCTTTTTAGGTATGTCATGATTAAAGATTTAAGAAATCTAAACACATTTAAAAAAAAAAAAAAAAAAAAACATTTATAAAAATAATAATTACATAATGACCTGCAAATCGAATATTGGACATGACCTTTTATACGTTTTAATTAAACACAGAAATGTTAATCAGCAATGAAACATAGAAGGGTTTAGTGGGGGTGGCATATAGAGTGAAGTCAGGCTTTTTATGAAGCTGTATATGTGATGCGATTCTTATGAGATAATTAATCATACAAGCTTTAATTACTTCATAAAGCTGCATAAATATTTTTACATTTACTAAACTGATGTGTAGCCTGGATAAACTCATAATTTTTTTTTATAGGTACCTGACTTTTTTGAGTCCAGTGTTGCCAGATTGGTAAATGATCCCATCAGCCTCTCTGTCTGTGAGGTATCTGACTGGTTTGTTTCCATGCTGGAGGTGGAGTCTTTGGAATCCTGCTTTCTGTGAGTTTGTATCCAGCCTTGTGGATCCACCTTTTTCTGTTTGAGTTCAACCCTGGTTTGTTTCACATTACTTACCATCGTCAATACCTGGAAATGAGAATGAGGAGAACATGGTCTAATGACTGTCCTGGTGCTACAAGACAAATTTTATCAAATACAATGAGAATACTATATGAGAGTGGAGATGAGATTACTACATGAAGAGAAAATAGAAATTAGTCCTATTTTATTAAATGAAATATTTGCTGCTCTCTTGATTGACACTGGAGCTTTTAAATGGGACACTGTGGACTTGCAAAGCATGCACTTGGCTGTAAAAAAACAACTGTCTCCTAGTGAAGGACTTTATTTTTTAATTCAGGATGTTTGGATGTTTCAATAGCAACTGCTAACATACCAATTTTTGGAGGAGAATAATAAAAGGCTATTTGTTCCTGGTATGGATTCCCTATTAACTAATTAGGCATAGGGCTGGAAAAAAGTTTTTCTCAAATAAGTAATCAATACTCTACATGTCTCCTGCTAGCTAAAACCCTATTAATGACCATCTACAGTCTTTCTCACTTAATAAATGTCCTTTTCTATCCAACAGTTAACTGACCTGGTGAGCCAGTCGGAGCAGAGCCATATCCACATTCTGCCTGATGGCTTGACAGTTGACCAGCAAATTAATTTTTAAGGTGGTTGGTTTGGCTTCCAGTTTATGCATGGCAAACTTGTAGGGAAACTTGGAGGTGTCACCACTGTCACTGGCATCTATGATGGCATCTTTCAGGGAAACCTTCATGTCAAAACTAGAGACAAAACAGTAGCAATATAGTCATTAAATTCTTCTAATTATGATGTACTGGTATAAAGTATGCTTTAAAAAAATACAATGCCATGTTGTTTGTTTGTTTTATTTCTTAGTCAAAACTATTGGTTTCTTATTTTTGTTAGTTTTTCAATTATATATATTGGTCAAAACTATTGGTTTCTTATTTTTGTTAGTTTTTCAATTATATATATTGGTCAAAACTATTGGTTTCTTATTTTTGTTAGTTTTTCAATTATATATATTGGTCAAAACTATTGGTTTCTTATTTTTGTTAGTTTTTCAATTATATATATTGGTCAAAACTATTGGTTTCTTATTTTTGTTAGTTTTTCAATTATATATATTGGTCAAAACTATTGGTTTCTTATTTTTGTTAGTTTTTCAATTATATATATTGGTCAAAACTATTGGTTTCTTATTTTTGTTAGTTTTTCAATTATACATTTTTTTTTTATGTGTGCAAAGTACTTTATGTGTTTAAGTACTATTCCCAAAGATTAAAAAGTATTATAGCCGTATCATTGACTTATGTAAATTATGAGTGAGTCTGGTGTGAATGTACACTTTGGTTTCTTATAGTTATAATGTTTTTTGTTTGGTGTAATACACAAATTGTAAGACAAATTTCCATACGGATAATAAAGATTATTATTATTATTATTATTCTATAAGTCTATTTTTTTAATATTAATATTCTCAAGCTCAATGCTAGCTAAAAGTATTTTGGGAGGTAAGGGGGAAAGTGCTCTGGACAGTTGTCATGGTGATTCTGAGTTCAAATCTAACATGCTTCCATCCTCTGCCATCTGACAGGATTGGAGTAGGACCATAATAATTAGATTCTTTTCTGAAAAAACTTTTGAAACTCATAAAACAAAGAGTATAATATAAGATGGAGAAATATAATATAATGATGATTATAATGATGATATATGGGAATTTCATTCTTCTAAGAAAAAAAAAATCAAACAAATATCCACAAAGAAACAAACTTTTTAACAAAAATTGTATTTACCATTCACACAAGAAAGCTGGGTTTCCCGTGAGCTTGTGGTGAGTTTTTTTACCAGGCCCCTTGCCCTTCGGAACGTGCTCCTTGTGTAGGGTGGGCGTCCCTTCAGACTCAGCAATCAGAATTTTGAACAGGTTGATGTGACACTGCAAAAGGAGGTGGCCCCCAAATTTTTTCATCATGGCCGAGGGCCTGACACTCTCAACATGAAGCCCCAGGCTCTGGAGGATGGGTTTGAACAGAATCTGTCAGAAGTAGAAAGGTTTGCTTCTTGTACGTTTGTTAAATAGTATGGGCATATAGATGGGAAGAGTGGTCGAGAGGCTAAGGGCGCTTGAACTTGGCTTGGCTTGACTACCTAGAAGGGGGCTCGAGGTTCGACACCCGACTCGGGCAGAGTTGCATTTACTGAGCACCTAAAGGCAGCACGGAAGACCAACTCCTAGATACCCCCTCCCCCCCACTGGTCCACAAATGAGATTGGACCAAAGCGCTCTGAGCATGCTAAAAGCATGAAAGTAGCGCTATATAAAAGCTATAAATATATATAGATTTTTTATCATAGTGAATTTAATAACAAATTAACGCTATTAAATTTGAATACAGGTTATAATGACTATTTGTCCTAATGTAAATATAGGTCCCAAAGACTACTAAGTGGATTTAATAACAAGCAAAATATAAAAAATACATTAAAAAAAATTTTTTTTAAATACAAAGCTTATCTACAAGGGAATAACAGCCATTTCTCTCAATATTGTAGGATTAATTCCCCTTTTTATATCAACCAAAATTAATTAAGTAACCAGTAAGTGACTGGTGTAATTATACATAACCAGTACATGAACGATGCAGTTATACTTAACCAGTGAGTGACTAATGCAGTCATACTAAACCAGTAAGTGACTGATGCAGTTCTACCAGTAAGTGACTGATGTGAACATACCTGAGCATCAGCTAGCTGCATGATTGATGTGGCCATAGTACAGTTTTCTTCATTCACATCCAGTTTACTGTCGTCCTGGTTCCAAGAACTGGCCAAACCAGCAGGACAAGACTCGGCTGCATTGGTGCGGTGGTACTGGTGGCTGTCATTATCTTCCAGATCTAGGCGGAACTCACTGTTCTGCTGCTTAGCCATCCACTGGTACAGATTCTCATTTTCATTGTATCTGCGTTCATGTCATTGAGAAACAAGTTAAAATTCTAATGAAGTACAACTAGATAAATTGATTTTAGTCAATTAGATACTAGTAAATCAATTCAAACTAATACATTTTTGTACAAGCTTATTTTAACATTTTTTGTTTCTTTTTAAGAATCTTCAATAATGATGACTTTGCCTTTTTGCGCTTAGCGTCAAAAAATTTTAAAGGCAAAAATAATTTCGTTTCAAAAGGTTAAGAAAATAAAAATAAAAAGTTTGTTGAAATTAAAAGTATTGATAAACTTTTGAGTGTGGACAAAGTTTGCCAACTGTTACATAACAGTGAAAAACCAAAGTTATTAGGTAAGGTCCATTGACTGGCAGTTCAAACATTTACATAGCTCAGTTCCGGCCAGAAAAGTCTTACCTATTCTTTAAAATAGATTGTTTGGGTGCACTGCTCCTCAGTGGCGTCTGCGGGGGACTTGGCACCACCAGCTGTTCGTTGCTAGAGACACTCTCCAAAAGTGATGTAAAGCTGACATTGCTGTCATTGCGGTTGAGAAACAGGGCAGCCACTGGAGGGGCCAGGTTGGAGGAGCTGTAGTCCACTGGAGAGTCAGTTGTAGTGATGCCCTTTCTAGGCCTGGCAAAAAAACAACAACAACTGACAGCTATATTCTTATCTTCTAATAATAATAAGGCATGCTATTGGTTGCAGCTATTCCTTCAAAATAGAAAATAATTCCATCCTACTTGTCTACTTGTACCCAAGTGTTAACCTAGATGTATAAGTGAATTGGAGGCATGGTGGCTGAGTGTTAAAGCGCTTGACTTCCGAACCGGGGTCTGGGGTTCAAATCCTATTGAAGACTGGGATTTTTAATTTCAAGATCTTCTGGCACCTCTGAGTCCACACACCTAAATGGGTACCTCACATAAGTTGGGGAAAAGTAAAGGCCGTTGTGCTGGCCACATGACACCCTCATTAACCGTAGGCCACTGAATCAGATGACCTTTACATCATCTGCCCTATAGACCACAAGGTCTGAAAGGGGAACTTTACTTTACAAGTAAATTGGTTTCTCTGGCTGATTCATAGAGCACCAGAAACAGCTTAGTCTTTTTCAATCAAAATAGATACTGCTAGGCATAGTGGTGTTTACTAAGAAGTAATTTAAGAGTAACACATTTTTTTTTATGTACATTTTTAATGCATAATTTTTTTTATTTGCAGACATTCACAATTTCCATGTTTAGGGGCTATATTGTGTTGTTTTTTTTTATTCTTCTGAAAATTAACAGAAGATACACAAATGTTAAGAATACAAATAAACAAAATAAATTATTTAAGAAAATTACATTTAGATACTAAACAAGCCCGCAGTAAATTTAAACAAATCTATATCTATGAATTATTTTTTTTTACTTGTGCATTTTACAAACACACACACACACCAAAACACATACACACACAAAATTGACTCACTGACCTGAAAATACCCAGGACTCTGTGCTTTCCAGCTGCTGCTGCTGAGTCTATACTGGTGTCACCGCCATCTGTTTTGTCCATCTTACCCTGTGTACTCAAAGACTGTCTACTTTTGCTGTTCACACTTTGAAATGACCCTGACCTTTGTGTTATGCCTCCTTCTGCCTAAATATTGGAAAAAGAAATTTGAATAAATCATTTCAGTTTCAGTATAACACTTCTCCAAATAGAGATTTTTATGCCAAATTTTAACAAAAACTAAAATAAATATTTATGATGCTGCTTCACAAGGTCAGCCTTTTGGTGGAAAAGTTAATCAAAGTCAACCAAGAGAGAGAAAAAAAAATAAAACAAAAAATAAAACAAAAATTTATTACTAAGTAACAGATGCTCTATAAAAATGTCACAAAGTGATCAAGATAATTTTGATTTTAATAACGGTGTAGATGAAACAGTCCAGTTGAAAAGCTTTTAAAAAGTGGCAAGAATTCCATTTTGATCTTCAACTGGTGCCAGGTTTCGTCAAGCTGTCATATCAAAAATTGTTCATGAAGTATTTTGTACAAACCAAAACTAAACTGCAGTTCTGAGTCAAGCTCGGAGCTTACCAACAGAAGAGATGTTTTCTCATCCACAACATCAAACTGGTCAAAGGTTATCTCCTCTTCCTCCCCTACCTCTTCATCTTTCTCTGACTTGGGGAGGGCAAAAGACACATTGTAGGGACGAAGATTCTTCCGAGACTAATGAAAATGAAATGAAAAAAAAAAAGTAGCTCCCTTGAAAAAAACTACAAACCGAATTTTATTGAAATAATAATTTAATGAACATTGTTTTACATTGAAACATAAACAAATTTAATTTCATGAAGATAAAAAATTGATGTAACCTAAAAAAAAAATGAAGTGATCTTATAGTAAAATTCTATTAAGCCTTAACAGAATTCCTTTTTAAAACTCCTGCAGTCTACAAGTGAAGGTATTGTAAATAAAAAGATACTCAAGTCTTTCAAAGTATTATTGTTCCACATGTAATGTCTTCATAACTTAGAATTCAAAATATATGATGTCTCTTGTATCTATACAAAAAAATCTAATGTTTAATAGTATATAGGGGCACAAAAAAGTTTTGAAATAGCTATAACTTTAATCTAGCCATGTTTTGGGTCTCAGGATCTCATTACATGGTTGTTCACCATCTCTTCTTAAACTCTGTATTTGTCCTCTTTATACATGTTACAAAACAATACTTATATACCTTGAAATTGATTTCTCCAAGGTTAGGCATGTACAAGACATTCTTCCACTGCCTCATCAGGGCCAGTATGCCCTTCTGCACAGTGATCAACTGTGGCACGGTTTCCGCTGACACAGCTTTCTCCACAGGCTCAATTCCAAATTTGTGCAGGTATTTCCTCAGTACAGTCAGCAGCTGATTGGACGGATCTTCTTGGAGAGTTTTGGATAATGGAGTCAATTTGTTGAACTTGCTCTGATAGAAACATATCAATATATTAAAAAAAACAAAACTTGACAAGTTCTCATAAGAAATGTCATGACATTGACTCAATATCTAACATACAAATTATACAATCATCTTGTTTTGTCACAGATAGATATCTATAGTAAAACTAAGAGTGTTTTACTCCCCACCTGACATTACTAAGGAACGCCAAAGGGTTCTAAAACCTCCAGTTGTGTGCCTGCTACAGGCTATAATATAGTTCTCAACCAATCAACCTCGTGTAAAAAAATTGTCAATAATAGCAACGCTGAATTTTTTATATATATTTTTTTTTTAAATAAAAGAATACATCTTTTCTTTAAAAATGAAAATTCCATATAGTTTATTAAGTTACTATTATTCTGGATTAGCATGATAATAATAATATTAATAATAATAATGTTTAGACACAACAGATTCTGCTCAGATTCAAGGAGAAAAACTGAACCACTATTTAATCTGGGCTCATTCATTGTCTATCCAGGCAGAAGAGGCTGCCTTTAGGCTCAGCACAAGTCAAATTCCAAATTAAAAATTCCTAATTTACATTTGGTGGAAATGCAAATTTAAGCACCCTCAGCCAAGTCATTTATTCCAACACACTATACAACAAAACAGCCCAGTACACATAACTTAACCCACAATAAGTATATCAGGTGAATATATGTTTTTTGTTTAATGTATATTTTAAAATTGAATACCTTATAAGCCACATGAATTCCTTGACATTCCAGCCCTTCAATCATCATGCAGGCCATCACACAACACAGCCGCTTGGAATACTCTCGAATCAAGTTTTTAACTGAGGTCATCAGCCTATCACAAGGGTTCAGCCAAGCATCAATGGCAGGTGTGGCAGTGCTTAGAAGGTTCCAATCCAGTCTTTAAGAAAAAAATAAAATTGAAATACAAGAATGTAACAAAATAAAATTTAAAACAAAATTTGAAAGCACATTTGTAATTACATCCTTATAGTCACATATTGATGAAACTATAAAAAAATCAAACAAAGCATTAGGGTTTATTAAAAGAAATTTCTATAAATCAAAAAAGAACATAAAACTAAAATGTTATTTAATCTTGGTTAGGCCAATAATAGAATATGCATCCACCGTTTGGGACCCCTCAACTCAAGAAAACATTAAGAAACTGGAACAAACACAAAATAGAGCAGTGAGATTCATAACAAACGAATATTCACATTTGACTAGAGTAACACCATTAGTAAAATCACTAAATTTAGGAAGCCTTCAGGACAGAAGACTCAAAAGTAAAGTAGCAATTATACATAAAACACTGAACCATAATCTTCAAATACAAAAACAAAATCTAATAAAATACTCTGAAAGACACAAAAATAAAGGAACATTCCTCGTCCCATATGCTAGGACAAATTTGTACAAATACTCCTTCTTCCCTAGTGCTATTAGAGCATGGAATGGGTTGCCTGAGCTAGCCAGAAAAACCAGTGACTTGACTTGTCACACAAATACTAAAGCAAATGTATTAGGTATTAGTTAAGTTAATGTGAGGGTCTCCACTAAGACATAGGCGCTTCAAATACTAAAGCAAATGTATTAGGTATTAGGTAAAGTTAATGTGAGGGTCTCCACTAAGACATAGGCGCTTCAAATACTAAAGCAAATGTATTAGGTATTAGTTAAGTTAATGTGAGGGTCTCCACTAAGACATAGGCGCTTCAAATACTAAAGCAAATGTATTCGGTATTAGTTAAGTTAATGTGAGGGTCTCCACTAAGACTTAGGCGCTTCAAATACTAAAGCAAATGTATTAGGTATTAGGTAAAGTTAATGTGAGGGTCTCCACTAAGACATAGTCACACAAATACTAAAGCAAATGTATTAGGTATTAGGTAAAGTTAATGTGAGGGTCTCCACTAAGACATAGGTGCTTCAACAAAAGACCAGGAAAAGTCTTAATAATGATCTGTACTCTCTGGGAGGAATAAGAGACTTTCCCACTACTTTGATGCTAATATAGAGAGTGCAACAATGGAGAATTTAACACTTTATATAGTTTAGTGCAGCAATAGACACTTTAGTGTTATAATAAATTTAGGTGCTACAACCTAGGATTTCTTTCTAGAATAGAAAGTTCTCTAATAGAATAAACAGGCATCTAATAGTGTATTTAATATTAACAATAATTATTGCTTTTATATAGCGCTACTTTCATGCTTATAGCATGCTAAGAGCGCTATGGTCCAATCTCATATGTGGACCGGTGGGAAGAGGGGGCATCTAGGAGAAGGTTTTCCGTGCTGCCTTTGGGCGCTCAGTAAACACAACTCTGCCTTAGTCGGGTGTCGAACCTCGAGCCCCCAAGACAAGCCAAGTTCAAGCGTACTTAGCCTCTAGACCACCCTTCCCACGCTTATCAATTTTTTTTGTTTACTTGACTCAAAAACAAAATATTAATTATAGATGAACCTAAACAGCTGCAGTCATTTCCCTTACCTTGTGAAATCCACTTTTTTGTGAATGGATATGGGTGGAGGGGATGCAAAATTGAACCAGATAATTTTGATTTCTAGTTTTCCATTTGATGCATCGCCAACAATCGGTTCCTGAGGTGGGCCTGGAGTGCCAGGGATAATCTCACTGGATACAACAGATTTATCAGAGTCCCATGAAGGGGAGCTCAGAGAAGACGACTGGACGTTTGCTGATGGAGAACTGAGTGGATAAGGCTCATCAGTGCTGGAGTCACGACTCCCCATGTCTCTTCCAGCTTTCTCTTTAGGCTCATTTTTCTTTGGTTCCTCATCTGTGTTTGTCTCGGTTTTGTCCCCCTCGACTTTGGACCTGGCCTTTTCCTGCATCTGTGTGACTGTTTTATCTAGGGTACTCAGCTTCTCTTCAATCAGCTGGACATCAGTGACTTCCTGATAGCCGAGCCTCCGGACAGCAGTGAAGGAGATGTCCTCAAGCCCAGACTCACACATGATGAAGCCGATGTTTGGTAGGACATTGCTGTTCTCTCCGTCAGCATTTTTCATCACAAACTCTGTTTCCTTGTCCCTGCTGGCCGTCCTGGACAAACGCGGCCTTGGCGAAGAGCTCATGAAATTATTTACATCTGAAATAAAATACATCTTCTACATTATCAGATATATTACATCTATAATATAATTAGGCTTTTGAATCTGTTAAACCATTATACTGTATCTATAGCATCATTTGGACTTCAAAACTTCATATTACAACTATTACATCACTGGCATATATATATATATATATATATTACACCGTTATATCACATTAGATTTCATATATTTATTTATTGACATATTTTATATATTGCATCATTTAATTATATATAAATCAAATCACTATATGATAGTATCTAATATAAATAAAAAATATGATTTTGTCTTCTCCTTCCTAGATCAATATGTAAACAAAGATGAGATAGTGACTATGTAGAATATGTAGAAATATTTGTGTATATCTATTATATAAATAAAGACAAAAACTATTTCCTATGCACTTTGAATATAATTCACACTTAAAGAAATTACATAATGCCTGACAATTTATTGAAGGATGATTTGAACTATAAAGCAAGAGACGAAGATAAGCAGCTTATGAAATGTTGAAAGAGTTCCAAGTTTAAAAATTAAAAATATGTTTAAAAAATATATTTTGATATGATATACTTGATATTTTGGATTTTTGGTACAATTTAGACCATGTTGTGCACACAATTCTTCAAGAGTTACTTCCCTTATATAGGTCAGGTACTTAGAGTTACACAACTGAGGTATTAAAAATAAGGTCCACTCACAGCTCAAATAGTAAAATTTTTAATAATCCAATACAAATCTGTTGTAAATATGTATATATTTATAAGCAAAAAAACAAGTAAAGTTCCCTTTCAGACAATAGGGCAGATGATGTAAAATTCATCTGATTCTGTGGCCTACAATTAACGAGGGTGCTATGCGGCCAGCACAACGACCAACCGCCTTCACTTTTACCCAACTAGTGTCAGATACCAATTAGAGCTGGGTGGACTCAGAGGCGCCCGAAGATCCTGAAGTTAAAAATACCATCTTCACCAAGCTTCAAACCCCGGACCCCGGTTTGATAGCTAAGCGCTTTACTGCTCAGCCACCACACCTCCCATATATTTATAAGTACTTTGTCAATCATTCATTGGCCTCCTTCAGTCGTAGGACGACTATGGTTCATCTCAGAGCACACTTCCTCATGTGGTTGTGGAGCCCTATTTTGGAGAGACACTCCCGTCCACAGATAGCGCAAGTTAGGGTCCCCTTGGCTTTTGCTTCGGTGGTAGAGGAGCTGGCCGTTTTTCGTTTTGTGCGTTTTTCTTTGTCAATATGACATAAAAAAATCCTGAACTGGATCCTGGATTTTGCTCTACCACACTTGTTCTCAATCGTTCAGGTCTTAAGAACCCAGACTGATCTTCATTTATCATCAACACAATGAATTTTCCCCCCAGCCTCCCATTACTAAGGCAAGGAACAGCCAGTAGAAAGCATCTACAGGCTATATTTATAGCGATCAACCTCATTTATAAAACTAATATAAAAACTCTATATGTTTCACTTACTCAGGCTTGATTCAGGAACATGGATTGGCTGCGTGGCTGCAGTATCCTGCTCTAAAGAGAAGAGAACTCTGGAACACTGTTCCGGTATGGCAGTGAGCAGCACGTTTTCAGAGAAGTTGCTGAACTTGAGAAGGCGTCTGAGTTGAACATGTATGTGTGAAACTTGCAGCGTGCCAACATTTTCTTCTCTGGTTAACTCTTGAGGTCTGTTAAAACATATTTTAGAGATTTAACTTTTCAGGTCTATCAAAACATATTTTAGAGATTTAACTCTTGAGGTCTGTGAAAATATATTTTAGAGATTTAACTCTAGAGGTCTGTCAAAACATATTATAGAGATTTCACTCTTGAGGTCTGTCAAAACATATTATAGAGATTTAACTCTTGAGGTCTGTCAAAACATATTTTAGAGAGATTTCACTCTTGAGGTCTGTCAAAACATATAATAGATTTCACTCTTGAGGTCTGTCAAAACATATTTTAGAGATTTCACTCTTGAGGTCTGTCAAAACATATAATAGATTTCACTCTTGAGGTCTGTCTAAACATATTTTAGAGATTTCACTCTTGAGGTCTGTCAAAACATATTATAGAGATTTAACTCTTGAGGTCTGTCAAAACATATTTTAGAGATTTCACTCTTGAGGTCTGTCAAAACATATAATAGATTTCACTCTTGAGGTCTGTCTAAACATATTTTAGAGATTTCACTCTTGAGGTCTGTCTAAACATATTTTAGAGATTTCACTCTTGAGGTCTGTCAAAACATATTATAGAGATTTAACTCTTGAGGTCTGTCAAAACATATTTTAGAGAGATTTCACTCTTGAGGTCTGTCAAAACATATAATAGATTTCACTCTTGAGGTCTGTCAAAACATATTTTAGAGATTTCACTCTTGAGGTCTGTCAAAACATATAATAGATTTCACTCTTGAGGTCTGTCTAAACATATTTTAGAGATTTCACTCTTGAGGTCTGTCAAAACATATTATAGAGATTTAACTCTTGAGGTCTGTCAAAACATATTTTAGAGAGATTTCACTCTTGAGGTCTGTCAAAACATATAATAGATTTCACTCTTGAGGTCTGTCAAAACATATTTTAGAGATTTCACTCTTGAGGTCTGTCAAAACATATAATAGATTTCACTCTTGAGGTCTGTCTAAACATATTTTAGAGATTTCACTCTTGAGGTCTGTCAAAACATATTTTAGAGATTTAACTCTTGAGGTCTGTCTAAACATATTTTAGAGATTTCACTCTTGAGGTCTGTCAAAACATATTATAGAGATTTAACTCTTGAGGTCTGTCAAAACATATTTTAGAGATATTTCACTCTTGAGGTCTGTCAAAACATATAATAGATTTCACTCTTGAGGTCTGTCAAAACATATTTTAGAGATTTCACTCTTGAGGTCTGTCAAAACATATAATAGATTTCACTCTTGAGGTCTGTCTAAACATATTTTAGAGATTTCACTCTTGAGGTTTGTCAAAACATATTTTAGAGATTTCACTCTTGAGGTCTGTCTAAACATATTTTAGAGATTTCACTCTTGAGGTCTGTCAAAACATATTATAGAGATTTAACTCTTGAGGTCTGTCAAAACATATTTTAGAGAGATTTCACTCTTGAGGTCTGTCAAAACATATAATAGATTTCACTCTTGAGGTCTGTCAAAACATATTTTAGAGATTTCACTCTTGAGGTCTGTCTAAACATATTTTAGAGATTTCACTCTTGAGGTCTGTCTAAACATATTCTAGAGATTTAATCTGAAGAAATATTCATTTTTTTTCTTTTTCACTTAATGGTGTCTAAAAAGAGAACAAATTAAGGAGTTACTTAGTTTAACAGCACAATGTTTGGTCACATTCATTTCTCCAAGCTAATGGCAGGTTCTAAAATGATTGGTATCTCCACCCTATTATCAAAAGCATAATCTACATATAGATTTAAATCCATTGCTACGGCCTTTACTACTATAGATGCTACTATTCGGGCAAACCAATGAACAACTTGAGAAACATTCTTCAGTAGTCTTCAGGATAATTATGGTTAAAACGGAAGTTTTCAAAAAATATTCCCGAATGCCGAAGTTCTAATTTAAGATGTTTAAAAAATTAATTGATGCCTTACAATAAACTGTTCAATAATTATTATCCATATATGTTTAAGTCCCAACAAAGCAGAAATGTTTAAATGTCTAAGATAGACCACTCTGCTTACTTTTCAATATCTGGTTCTGATGGATGCACTTCCACTTTTCCTTTGTGTCCTGACGATGATTTGCCAGACATTTTGACGGTGACGCTTGTCTTCCTTGTCAGTTGTTCTTTAGCTGGTTCTTTTGTAATCTGAGTAAAACGTTTGTTCAATTCATTTATTTGTATAACACGAGGAAAAGTCAACTTATAACAAGTTAATGTGTGCTGGCAAATCATTCAACAACATTTAGTTCTCCAAAAGATCTCATCTTGCAGTTTACACGTTCTTTCAAAGTAGAAGATAATGAAGTCATAAGTGTATCCATGTGTTAATGTAGACTTTGTTTTTAATTAATCATCCTTCAAAAGCTTATAATTTAACCATTGTTTTCAATATTTATTTATTAGAAAAAAATTAATCAAGTTTTAACAAGTATTTTCATCATGTCATTTAAATTGCGAAAGTTAAAAATTATTTTTTTTTTTTAAACAATGACTGACCTGGCACAAATGTTTGTTTGATAGCAACTGACATCTGACACCATCAATACAAACAGCTAACAAGGACACGGCAGTCAAATCACTGGCTGAGCTCAGACTTGAGAACGCTATGACCTCCTCCACTATGGAAGCTTGAAGAACACAGATGTTGACCTAAAAACATTCAACACATGCAGACTTCTATTTGATTTCAAAACCAAAATGAATGAATCACACAAGAATTAGAATCAAGAGCTAAGAATCCTGAGTTAACATTCTATTTTAGGTAAACATTGAAACCAATGGCATACAAGACAAAGGTTTGAAGACTTCAGGTCTTAGACCTATTTATCAAAGATGCAAGAAAAAATGTCTATTTTAAAAACTATTATGTTGCACATTACATGCTGATATAATGAAGCCTGGACAACACGTCTCAGTGTAAAGGTTTGTTCAAAGTCATAAATAAGCCCATCAGGAAGTAAAACTGTATTCTCCTTGGGATGTCAAATGGAACACAGCTTATTGTACTGGCAGGGACAAAAAAAGCCCCAGAAGCCTATATCAAAACAACGCAACATTCCTCAAGGAGCTATTTCACCAATGGTGGACACCTGAAAAGGAAACAGACTCCTTAGTGTTGCTCAGCCTTCAGCTTCACCTTCTAGCCTGAGTGTTGAACAGGTAAAATTAAATTTGCACCTGCCTGTAACCCCTTCAAACAGAAAGATTGTTTTAAATCAGGCCAGCTGAAAGGTGCTTCCAATGAACTAGTGTTTAAAGAGGCATCGTCTTAAGACTAAAGGCAATCACACATTTGGCAGACTTAACTCTTTCACTCCTGACTGACGATACCGCCTTTGATTTGACCCAATTAAATAACATTAATTTTTAGTTTTATAAACTTTAATTTCTGTTATATAAAAAGATCATACATTCTTCTGTAATTATATACCTTATATAACATTTCTTGATTGCATACAAAAAATTATTGAAGTTTATTCATAACAGGGTAGTGAAACACAAATGAGGAAATTGATTAATTCCATCAGAACGTAGAAAATAATTAGGGTGAGAAAGAGTTAAGGAATTGTTAGTGACAATCAAGATTTTTTTTTTCTTTTATATTCAAAACATGTAAAAAAAAAAAAAAAAAAAAAAAAAAAAAAAAAAAGATAAATCAATGTAAGTCCTTACTTTTGGCAGAGTGAAGAGGGCCTGGAGGGATGTTTTCTTGGCTGGACTCAGCTCTGTACTCGTGTTGTCAAAGCTGTCTTCTGTTTTGTTCTGACTCCATTCTTGATCCTTCTTCAACTTGTTTTGTTGTTTTAGTCTGTCTAAACACTGGCTGTGCAGCCCATCTATCAGAGCAGACGGATGAAGTTTGGACAGAGTTGGAGTCACTGCCTCTACATATCTGTCAAATTCATTGGCAAGATGAAGATGAAATATTAGTGTAATTAAAACATTCTAGACAAGTCTATTCAAAATACTTCTCATGCAAACAAAATGTGCCCCTTCCAGACCATGCTGACTATAGGGCAGATGATGTAAAGGTCATCTGTTTCTGTGGCCCATAATTAATGAGGATGGTATGTGGCCAGCATAATAAACAAACCATCTTTACTTTTCCCCAACTAGTGTCTGATACCCACTGGGGGGACTCAGGTGTGCTTAAGATCCTGACATTAAAAATCCTAGTCTTTCCCAGGATTCAAAACTGGGATCCTCCAGTTTGAAAGCCAAGAGCTAAATCAATCAGCCACTGAGCTTGCAAATAATTCTCATGATGCTATGACAAACCTGTAATTTGTACTAATATTGTTAGTTGAACCAGTAAAAAAGGTTTGCCCTCACGGAGCAACAAGCCGAATGCATGGACATGGATTAAGGTGTTATTAATGATTTCTATTCAATGCACAGGCCAATCCAGACTATGTGGTATAATAAAACCCTTTGTTTCCTGAGCTATGGTTCCATGTAGTAACAAAATGACTTGTACTTGTGCCTCAATAGACTGCATGTATGTATGCCTCATTCCTTGCTGAGCTTAACTTATGTTACTGGTAATAAACTGCATTAAGGATACACTTTGTGAGGTGATATTACAGAAAAAATAACAATTATACAAAAACATAACTTCAAGAAACTTCTAAAAATATTAGATCTAAGAAGATTATAATTTTTCTGTGTAATAAAAAAAAACTCTAAATATAAAACCTTTGCAGA
Organism: Biomphalaria sudanica; assembly: GCA_036873155.1. NCBI lineage: Eukaryota > Metazoa > Mollusca > Gastropoda > Planorbidae > Biomphalaria > Biomphalaria sudanica. Next base: position 244,860 of record JAZGLO010005497.1, on the reverse strand, counting down.
GCCTCTAGCAGCAATGGAGTCATCAACACATCCAGTGATCCAGACAACTGAATGACTGCAGTAGTTTTTGAAATGTTGTCTGCTGGAGAGCTAGTGTCTGATATAAAGAACAATCATAATTAATAAGAAAGAAAGATCAAGACAAACATGTATTCTTAGAATAACTTAAGATAACTGCTTTAAAAAATCATAAAGACAATACTACTTATGTGCTTTATAACACTTTTTTGTATTCACCTTGATTTGGAAGCATTTGTTTTTTATGTTCTCTATCTAGTGTAGCTTTAATGTTGTACAAGTCAGCAGTTATATTAGTGGGAGGACTTTTCTGAAAGAAAACATTTTGAAATTCATACACGTTATTAATAATGCGATACTGTTTAAATATACAGCATTGTGATAGTATTATTTTAAGAATAGAAATAAATATATACAAGTCAAAGCTGATATTGAGTTTCTGTGACCAGAGTAAATATTTAAGTCAGAGCAGGTATGTATCAATCTGACACTCTCTAATCTTCTGACTCAAGAGAATTCCTTATTTAGAATAATCATAAGCTGTCCCCCCCCCCCCCCCCCCACTTTTCCAGGTCAGCAGGATATCAAGAGAGAGTCTGGTCTTTCTTTTATGTTATCCAGCCAGCTTTTCTTTGGATAACCCTTTCTTTGTGCTCCCTCCACTGTATCTTGACTTTTGATGGAGAGTCTCGTCTTACAATATGACCAAACCAGCTCAGCTTTCGTCTCTTAGGAGCATTGAGGAGTTTTTCCTTGTTTGCCAGCCAGAGTGTTGATTTGTATTCTTATCAGGATATCAGGAGAGATGGTTTAGAGGCCTTAATATTAAATTGCATATAATGAATTTTTATTATAGATGCAAATACTGCAGACTGCTAGATCAAAAGGTGAATAGCTCCAAATTTGTAAAAAAAATTGTGAATTTAAAACAAAAATTGTATGTTCCTTTCTTTGCATTTATCAAACTGAAGAAAAAGTACCTTAGCATCCTGCCGTGGTTTCATGACATTCACACTAAAACCATCCTTGACCTTAACAAAATGTGGAGTCCATGCCACTCCTGCGCTGTACACAGAATGCCCAGCAGAGGACAAAGAGTATTCAGACTGGACAGAGTTCAGGCCATGGATTCGACTAGTGTAGACAGCATTCCAAGGAGCACTTGAAGTCCAGTCCTGAAGTCAGAGAAGTGTAATGGTTCAGTAACAATATGGAAACCATTTATTGAGTTAGAATCATTAAACATTACAGTTACTAAAAGAAAGATATTGATTTGCTATAGATGCTCTTTCTTTGCTGTCATAATACACATTTTGTTCAAAAATTGATTTTTCATTTTCTTGCTTTTATATAGCGACTCTTCCATGCTCTTATAGTATGCTCAGTGCACTCAATATATTTTGCGGAAAGGTGGGTTTGGGATATCTTTATGTACTCAGCAAACACAACTAGGCCTGAGCCAAACCTTGAATTAAAAATCCATAGTCTACATCAGGATCAAACTTGAGCTTTTTTTTATGTGGCCAGGTTTTTTTTTACCAAATATCCAATTTGAAATTTACATAGAACATAATAAACTATAAAGTTGGGGGGGTTTTTTTGACAGATTTATTTTTCATTATCAATTAATTTATGTTTCTAAATTTTATTTTCATCTTCCCTTTCTTCTTCCCTCTGTTTTCATATCCTATATATGACCAACATGAAGGTAACAATAATACAGGCTTTGAATATGTCTTTATGTTTATGTTTATGTTAATCAACTAATAAATTTCAATGAAAGATTATTGTATCATAGCAACAGAGAGCAACAGATTCAACATGTTTCAGGATCTGCAAACGTTTCTTATATTAAATATTTAATTTAATAATAACATCACTGCCTTGTGCTTTTGGAAATTAAATTACAACACTCAAGTTACTCCTTTATGGAACCTGGAACCTTAACGCTGATCTCAAAAACGACTCTAATTATTTTCCTAGATATTTAACAGTTGATGTATATTGCTGAGAAAAGAATTACTAGCTCGTTGGCCACACTGGGAAAAATCTAGTTTGACCGTTATAATTTATCAAGTAAAAAATTAAATAAATGTTTTATTTGGCTGGAGACTATATCTAGGTCTAGAGCCAACATGGCTTAGTCAGCCGTATTACCATATAACTGAGTAAATTTAAAGTTACTTCAATTTTATTGAAGTTCATAAACGCTTATATTTTTATGTCAATTAGATCTAGACTGGATCTTAAGAGATCTAAATCAAAACTTTAGATCTTGTGTTAGATCTAGATGTCCATATAATGAGCATACCAATAAATAATCGCATAAATATACCTTTTATTCTGGCTGAATCAGAAAATGCGTAAATTCTAGCAGATAAGGATGTCACGGGTTCTATACCTTAATTGAACCAAATATTTTTCTCATTTTTTTAAAATTATTTTACATTTTATAATGTTTGAAGTTTAATAATGGAGGTATTGTCATTTTAAAAAATATATTTTTGTAAATGTTTTCTTGTTTTACTATTACTGAGGCTTTCCCATTGTTCAAGTGGGCTGTTATTTCCTTAACTTTAGGGCTCAATTTAGCTGTTAGTAAATTTTAATGGATCACATTTCATGAAATGTTAAGTATTAACCAGTTTTCATATATATCTGCCTGAGCTCAAGTTTCTCTCCAAGATATGTATTACTTTAGTTTATTCCATACTCTTGTTTATTGGCTTTGAATGTAATATTGTACGATGATCCAACAAGGAATACCTGACATATATAATGTGACAAGTGCTGAGAGTAGCAGGACAACAAGAGAGGGCTCTGTGTGATGGGGAGATTCATGTGGCTATGCAAGTTGATCATGTCAATCAGCTCCTCAGGGTCCAGCTGAGAGTCCAGCATCTCGGAGTCATTGTCTGAGGTGGCTGAGCAGTAAGATAGGGTACTGGCCAGGGAAGACACACTTGAGGTCGCTGAAACAAAGCCCCCGTTCCCATCTTTCGGTTTTCTCCTGTCTCTCTCTTTCATACTTTGGGACTGGGAGAGCCTCTTAACTGTACTAGGACAACTCTCATCATCTAGGAAGGAAACAAACAAAAAAAATTCATTTATATTCGTACTCATCAGAAGTTGAACAAGGATTGTTGTTAATTCTTTTAAACATAACATTCTAAACATAACATTTGTTACCGACAGGCTGAAAGTGCTAATTATTGATCAAATGAAACACTGATTCTTAAGTTGGCATCATCTTCAAAGATTAAGGATGAATGCAGTATTTCACACGGCCATGCAAGATCAGTTGAGACCTGCATGTTTTGCCACATGTGGTGCAGACAAAGCTATTGTCTACTGGGGATCTCCTATTTCAGTTTTCTTCTTCTGCACCCCTCTTTAACATTATGGCTTTTTCAAAGGCCATCTGCTGCCAGCTGCTTTCCTCTATGCCAAGGCAAAATAACACCTGAGTTTCAGGGGAAGGGCACCTCTGTTGCAGCATTCTACTTCAAGCTCACAAAAAAAAAAAAGATTGCATTTGGAAAACGGTCATACCCCAAGTTGGATAGGTGTCGAACGGTAAATCCACACAGGACACCAGTAGAATTATGCTCTCTTATTAGCAGAAAGCAGAAATGGAGCGAAAATACCTTTGATGGAAGCATTCAAGGAGCTGCCTCTTATACAGCACCCAGGCTGCAGTGCCATACTAAAGTGTATTGAGAACCACTGCTCAATAGACATTGATTTTTGTTGGTACGCAAGAAACTAAAATACCTAATAATGTGTGGTAGTAATATTATCTTAGTAAACTATTGAAATACAATTATAAAGTAGCACCAGCTCATTATCAATGTCTTCTATCCTACATGAACATTTCATTCAAGGCAATAAATGTGCTTTGTTTAAGTTATAGTTTAACATTAAGAATTAGTTCATATATTGGTAAAAAAAATTAATAAAAAAATTGACAGCTTGCAATGTTTGAATTGGGTGAAAATATAAAACAAAAAATATTTTAAAATACTTTTTAAAAAAAAAGCTTATAATAAGCGTACTTGTATCAATTAGTTTTAGTTCCGATCAATCATATAATTAAATTTGTAATAGATGTATACAAAAAAATAAAAAAGCATTTATAAAAATATAAAAAAGGGGAAATGATCTGAATTCGAACTCGCTCAAGCTTTCTCAGGCTTCTCAAGCCAACACGGTAACCGCTCTGCTAGTGGAGAGTTTATGAACATGGAAGATTGAATAGTTTTCTATTGTTTCTATAGTCTTGTCCTATTTTTCAGGTTTGTGTTAACTAATCAGACCACGACTAATTCAGATTATACCACCATTTCAGTCAATTACAATTTCTTTCCCTTGTTCACGATATCAAATACAAATTTATTACCAATAGTTAATTAACTAATTGGTTAAATTTTTTAAAATTGATTCTAGTGTTGTGAGGTGAAAGAAATAATTGTGCAAAATTTCAGCTTGATCCGAGATTGGGTTTGGGAGAAATAAGGTGTACAAACTTTTCACCAGACAAAGTTTATATAATCTTTGTAAAAATATTTAACATTGCTAGAAATTTTAAATCCAGACTTTGACCAGTCCATACATTAAGTCAGACTGGCCAGGATGAAGGAAAGGTATAAGAAAGTATCAAAAGTCACTGAGTTTCTAGATAAGTTCATTTACATACTATGAAAAGGAGACGAGTTTTTTTTTTTTTATATCAGCTGAGCTTTGGTAAAGTGCTCATGTTCCATTAGAGCACTGATGCCCAACCTAATTCGACCTGCGGGCCAATTTAATTTCCGACACTCGTGTCGTGGGCCGCATGACCAAAAATGCATAAAACTAAATGAAAACAAGTTTATAAGAAACTTTTACATCTTGTACTTACATTAATTAATGGGATATTGGAGGTTAATTATTTTTTAAGCGTCGGAAACTGGCATCATTCCTCTAGTTAAAATGTGAGCAACACTGTAGATTGTTTAACCAACCACTCAAATTCTTGTCTCTTGTTGGTAAATATTCCCATCGATCCTTCAAGCGTAGTTTAATCATCTTTAATTGCCCAGTCAAAATAAGAATGTTTTATAATCGGTTGTTGTTGTTGTTGTGCCTTAAAACATCCACACTGTACAAAACTAATACGTTGGTTATGTTCCACAAAAAAAAAAAAAGTAAAGATCAATTCACTTTTATTTGTTTCTTAGGCTCTCAAATTGCATAAACCTGCAAATTTGAATTGTCATGGTAACCAATCCATCAGAGAAAAAGTCTGAGCCCTAACGGTGGTCAAGTATATTATTCAGCTTTTTTTTTTTAGCGTCGGGATAAGGATTTTCTACACTTTATACCGACGTTTTGGCAGGCCTGATGAAACCACGTCGCGGGCCGGATCTGGCCAGCGGGCCATATTTTGGGCATCACTGCATTGGAGTAATGTTATAACTGTTACTGTGATTTTACTGTCTCAATATTTAGATTTACATTGTTATCACTGTGTTCATTTAGGGGTTCAATATTTATTGACTACTGCTATTAGCTTTCACTTTTTATCTATCATTTAGTTGAGATTAATAAAAAAAAAAAATGAAGGCGCCATAAGATAAAGTCTGCTACTAAAAAAGTAAAATTTCTATCCTACAAAAACATTTTTTTTGTGCTCACCAGAAAACATCCCTCTCCTGGCACCCTCCCATGTCAGCGTGCCACTTCCGCTTTCCAGGTCTGAGTCATCAGCCTCGTTAGCTGTGTAGTAAATGTCACTCTCCATGCTAGCTTTGGACATCAGGCGACGCAAGTTGGCAGGAGACATGGAACTGGCTGAACTGGTCTGGTAGTGCCCTGTGAGTGTCAGATCTGATGACACAGCACTCCTGGGTTTACTGTTTGAAGGACTGGTCTGATTGGAATGAACTTTACTCAATTTCTTTCTGCTGCTTTTGCGGTTTTCTGTTTTGCAAACAAAAAAATATATATATAAAAAACAATACATTTTTCAATTAATACATTTTTCAATTAATACATTTTTCAATTAATACATTTTTCAATTAATACATTTTTCAAAAAAAAAAATTGTTAGGTAAAAAAAAAGTTCAACATTTTTATAATGTTTCATAACTGTATGCCGTTACTAAAGAAAATACCTTTTCTTAAAGAGCAGCTATTGGTGATTCAAAAAGTTACTAATAAAAATACTCCTCAAGAAATGCATTCTCAGATAATCAGATATAACAATAAACTACTATAGTTATCTGTAAAGTTTAATAAACTTATGATTGCCACATTTGATGCAGACAAAGCCGTTGTCCACAGGGGGTCTATTTAAGCTTTTATCTGCACCCATCCTTAACAAAGACCTCAAATGCTATCAAAGGCCATTTGTTGCCAGCTGCTTTCCTCTATGCCAAGACAAAATGGCACCTAAGTTGATTGGAGCTTCAGGGGAAATAATCTTTTACTGCATCCTTCTTCAAGCTCACACAAAAAAAATTGATTTTTTGGCTAATGGTCATTCCCCATGCTGGATAGGCCTGACACCCAGCACTGGTAAGTCTTGTCCACACTGGCTACCAGCAGAATATGCTTAGTTGTAAGGTAGTCTTACCAGTTTAAAATATAAAAGGGACCATCCAGAACAATCTCATCAATTCCACAGCACCTTAAAGAAATAATTGGTCTTACTATATTAATTCACAACTTCACAAGATATGGCGGTACGTAGAAAATAGTTCCTTTGGTTTTCTTCACCAGTTCAACACTAAGATAACTTATTGCAATGACCCTGTACAACACTGAGTGCCTATTTTAATCACAAAGTAAAAAAAAAAAAATTGATCAAAACCAACCAATGGAATGATGGTGATGCAGAGCTGATATCTTGTCTGCAGAAGGGAGAGAACTTTGCCTGGTGAGTACACTCTCTTTGCTTAGCCTCCTCAACTCCTCTTGTCTGAAGCCAGACATTAACATCTGTGTGTCACTCAATGCAGACTTTGGGACCATGTCTTCAGTAGGAGTGTCCTTGGGCCTCATTGTAAGATTTCCTAATGTAGTAGAAGATAAAACATAAAACTTACTTTCCAACCGTACTCTTTCTTAATTTCAAATACTTTTTTAGATATATAAATAAACATGAATGTAACTCTGGTTTCTCGATCCAATGGCTGCCTAGTCTTGCAGTATGTGTCCCGGACTGTCATTCAGTCACCTAAATGGTTCAATTTAAAATTGTCTTTTACCCACTTTGTTTGTTCATTGTACATGTTTCCAAAGATCCTTCAGATTAATGTCTTAGCCCAAAGTTCCAGCATGATATTAGGGGATGATGACAGGCAGGCTTAACTCTTTCTCTCCTTATTGACGATGCCAACGTTGATTTGACCCCCATTAAAATAAATTGATTTTTGAATTTATAAACTTAAATTTGCGTTGTGTTAAAAGAGCATTGCTTTCTCTTACAATTTGACACAAACTGAACATTCTCTGTTAACAAACACAAAAGTTATTGAAGTTTAATCATAACAGGACTGAAATACAAATGAGCAAAACGAATAATACTATCGAAACAAGGAAAATAATTACGGAGAGAAAGAGTTAAAAGCCAGGACCATGACGATGAGTACATACCACACAACCAAGTATTTCAACACCAATTGTTGAAGAAATGATTTAGATAATGCATTTCATCTCTATTTTGCATTTGTTTATTTATATTTCCTATAGATAAAAGGTGTAAAGTAAAGAGTCAGTACTGAGAAATGACATCAAAGCCAGGGTAGAAAGCTTCAATGCTGCTTAGACTTCCGAATGTAAAGATTTTTTTTTCTTCCTAAACCCACTTTCTTCCCTTTTAATTTTTTTGTTTATTATGTTTTTGTTTGCACTTAACTTATAGTTGATACTTATGTATTGTAAATTACATCCTAATATTATGACCTATCATCGCAGACATTGTGATTCAAGTGTATAACAAGATTCTAAATCATTGAAACAAAACACCCTGTGATAGTCCTGCATGAATTGCGAAGGTCCTGTTCAAGATGTTACCAAGGAGAAGCTCTAGACATACCTCAGTCTCAAGAAATGTATTATTTAATGTTAATGTAACAACCCAAAAAATAACTTGAATTAGTTAATATTCTAGACTTGTACACATAATTATTACAATGTGAATAACCAAAGCATAATCAATCAACTCTTTGGATCTAGCTTAGAATGAAATGAAGGTATTGAGCTTACCATCTTCATCTCCCACTGGACTGGTCAGTTCACTCATGTAACCTCTAGTAAAACTAAACCCAGTCACATCAGCAGGTGCTTTGACTGGAGATACACGAAGGGTCAACTGGCTGGTTTCAAACACTAGCTTCCCAGCATGCAGCAGGCTTTGTCCAAATCCTGGATCACTGCCGTCTTTGCACACCTAAAAACAGAATTTTATTTGGTCTATAGCGTAATCCATTTTTTTAACCAGCTACAAGGTCAATGACATAGATAACATCCTTTGAATTAATTAATACAATACAAAGCACATTATTCTCATGATTCAAACAGAACTGAAGCTGGCGGGTCAAGCATGGGACAAGTTTTGGGTGTTGTTTGGGACTAAAGAGTTTAACCGTAAAGTGTGTGGTGCCAAATTTCAAAGTTTTGAATTGAATCTCAAAAGAAACATGAAAGCTAACATTAACAATCTGTCCCCAGGTTAAGTGTGGGTAGTCAGCTACCAGTGACAGATCTTTGTGGAGACAGCTTGCCGCCCAATGCACCGAATGGGGCAGGAGGATCTAAGTCTAAGCAATTAAGTCAGCTACCAAGTACCAAGATAAATTTTACTTGCCCAAAATATATGTCATTCTAAGAGAACAAATGTAAGTAAGTTACCTAAATGTTAGACAGCAATTAACCCTTTAGATGCATGTGGTCGTTTAGCCTCTACACACTAGAATTGTAATTTGTATGCACTGGTTGTAAAAAAGCTCAGCACTTTAAGGGTTAAAAACCTGGTAAAATACCTATCAGCACTTCGTGTTCTAAGAAGCTGACACATTTCAGCAAAATAGGCTAAGACCTTACTGCATCTATATTCAACTTTTTATCAATATACCCAAGGCATTTTTTGTGACGATACGGCACCTTTTTTGAATGTGGGAAAAAAATTATTACATTTATTGTATTGTAACGTTTATTATTAATATATTAGTAGTTAAAAGTTAGGCAATCTATCACTGAGTACCAGCACCTAATCACTGAGTACCAGCACCTAATCACTGAGTTCTGCATCTATTTTTTTTTTTACAAAAAAAGCACTGAATGTACCTGTGGTATTGCCACGACTTGTGAGCCATCTCTGTGCCTCTTAAGTTTGAAGAAGGAGATCCCATTTTTATTTTTACCAAAGAAAGCACATCCGCCCAGGCAGCCACATTTGCCATACACAGAGGAATGGATGGGAGATAACAGTTCTGACTCGTTCCACAAGAACCACAACCTTTTTGTCTTGGCATCATGCACTTTAAGGAACTTATTTTGAATCTGGAAGAAACATCAGAACACAGTTTTCTTTCTGCAGTCTTAATGAAGAAAAACACTTAAAAACATTAATATTTATAAGAAGCAAACAGAAACAGTTGTTTTTTTCTAATCCACTTAAACAATAATATTTTGCAATTTTCACACTGCAATCCAGGGCTTGACGCTCTAATATCTCATTGGAGATTTAAATCATTAAACAAAGCAGAATCTAAATAACTCTTAAATTTCCATCACGCACACAAAAACTTACCAATAATCGAAAAAAATCATTTTGTTTTGATTCACAAACAGTGAATACAAATAGCAAAATGTTATTCCCTAAAATTCATCTACCTGACAAAGCTGCACAAAGGCTAAAGCCACAGCAGCCTCCAACATAATGGGACCAAGACTGAATCCCCCTGCCTCTAGCCAATTCTGGAGATTGGTTTTGGATGGGATGCCGCAGACATATTGCTTGAGTTCAACTCTCTCTATCATTCCAGTGATCCCTGCACGTGTGCTAGGGCCATGCAGGTTACAGTTGGCTATGCGTACAGGATGTACCTGTCAGAGAGCAGAGAAGACATTTTCTTTCATATTCTTTCATAGTTTATTTAAAAAGTAAAAAAGTAAAGTTTTCCTTTCAGACCTTCTGGTCTATAGAGCAGATGACGTAAAGGTCATCTGTTTCTGTGGCCCACGGTTATCAAGGGTGTAATGTGTCCAGCACAATGACCAAACACCTTTACTTTACCCAACTAATGTCAGGTACCCATTAGAGCTGGGTCTACTCAGAGGCACCAAAAGATCCCAAAATTAAAAATCCCAGTCTTCACCAGGATTCGAACCTGGGACCTCAGCCACCGCGCTCCAATGTTTTATTTACTTATATTAATAATCTATATTAAACAAAAATATAAATTAAATGCATTTTAATTGTTTTTACAAAATGTCTAAACAAACAAGAATGTCTAAATATTTTACCCGTATTAGAAAGCAGATAAGAATTTTTTTTTCTAAATGTTTTACCCCTAACTAAAGTGAAATACAAACATTTGTTTAAACTAAAAAGCATAGTTATCACACAAAAATTCCATATTTTGTTTTCACAGTAAAATATAGACCTAGTGTAAGTCTGAAATGTCTATAAATGTCCTGACTATACAGACCTGAATGTTCAGAGCTGAACAAGGTTCCACAAGGAAAATGTTCACAAAGTCCACAGAGAACCTGCTCATCTCATACTTGATGTCCTCTGAACTTGGACAAGGAAACGGCAAGTTTTTGGTCTCGTAGCAAGAATGTTGTGGCACTATATGCTGACACATTTTGTGTGTTATCGGACTCTGTAGCTTATTCTCTGCATTTTCAACCATCATGATGAAGGTCTGAAGGAACTCTGCCACATTCTGTACCTGATCAGACATTGGACATTGACAGGAGAAACAAATTAGTTCATTTAATTACTTTTATTTTAATTTTAATTTTATTTATTCACACAGTATGGCTATAAAATGAATGCAAACTTCAAGAGCACTAAATAGACTAAAGAGAGTTAAGAAGGTATAAAATAAATGAAATAGCTATGGCTAAAAGAGTGATTTTAAACTTAAACTCCTATTGCAGCAGAATATAGCGTTTATGGTAGACTACAAGACTAAGACTTCTTTACTGATCCTTATGGAAATTTGTTGTGATTACAAGGACTGCTTTCTCATATAAAGACAACACAAGAGAAACATAACACATAAATAGAAAAAAACACAACATAAAGAGTTCATTCAGCGACTACACACAGACATCTTCGTCCTTTTCATGTTTCCTGATCAACGAGTGGACTAGATATAGTCTGACCGAGTAAGGTACAAACGAGTCTTTGTACCGCTCTGTTCTTGTTTTGATTGACAGCAGTCGCCCACTTCACGATAACCTGATGTTGTTCTGATGGAGCGGGTGGCTGTTGTCTTCCAAGATTTTTTAGATTTTTCTTAGACACTTTTGTTCAAAAAGTTCTTTTAAATATGGTAATGTTGTGAGAGTAATTTCTGAAGCCCTTTTTATGATGTTTTCTAGACTGCACAACAGTTAGATGGAGAGTTGCCTTGCCAACAAGTTATTCAGTATGTTGGCAGATTTTGCATAGTCAAACCATAAAAAGTATCTAGGATCTTTTCTAATTTAGTTTAAATCTATTGAGTTCGTATGGAAAAAAAGTCGCTGGGCTGTTTTCTTTGTCAGAGTTCCAAGGTGGTCTTCCCACAAAAGCTTGTTCTATAGATGTAGTGTTTATCTGCAGTTCGTGGTACAATGTCATACCATGCCTTAAGAAGTTACCATGTCTCATTCAGAAGATAAACTTATTATATTTATTTTAGTAAAATCAGGATGTCCTTAGATTTTTTTCTTTCATAAATTTTTTTAAATAAAAGAATGAAGATAAAAGATTATGTGTTATTACTATCTGATGAAATCGCATGGAAAAATCTAATTTTGTTAATGGCCAACCATCACATTCTATGCTGCGGGGATTACCCACCTGTGGAGTGGTTAGTTTGCCAGTGAGCTCCCCTACAATCACTTCAATCAGCCAAGCATATTCCAAAGTCTCATAATCCAAAGGCAGGCCTTCTAAAGAGAACATGGCATGCCCTCTGACCTGTAGCCCAGACAGTGCCAAGTGCCCATCTTTCAGGTGTTCTTGATCTGTGTCTCTCTGAAACAAAATGGTTACAAATGAATATTTACAGTATGTAGGCACTGGCTAACAGTGGCAGAATCAACCTGGGGGGAAGGATGTTTTAAGTTAAAATCACAGTTATTAATAGACTATTTAATTGCCTTACAGTAAGATATATATACAACACCCCCAAAATGAAGTTGGAGGTATAGTTACTAAATGTAGTTCTAGGCTTTTAAAGTTCCCCTTTCAGAACTTGCTAGCTATAGGGCAGATGATGTAAAGGTCATCTGTTTCTGTAGGCCTATGGTTAACAAGGGTGTGATGTAACTAGCACATTTACCAACAGTCTTTACTTTTCCCAAACAAATGTCAGGTACTCATTAGAGTTAAGTTAAGGGGACAGGAGGGGCTTGTTAACCTTGACTGGCTACCAGCCTAGAGAAAGGTGAATTCAAACCTCTTCCCAAACATGGGAAAGGCTTCAGGAGTCAACCGTGATGAAAAATCAGGAGCCAGGGACCCTTAGTTAACTTGCAACACACAGTGCTACAACCTGGCAACCTGACTGCAATATTGCTATCCCAAACTTGTAGTTCCTTTGAATCAGCTAGCTGTGTGGAGAGGGGGGGAACTGCTGTGTGGGTGAAATCATTCCAACACCAGCTAATTTGATTTCCCTGAGATAATCCAAAGTCATTTTTCTACAGAAGGCTTTTAAAGATGTGCAGATCTGTAAGTGTAAGTTCTAAGGGTTTTTTTCTGTTGTTTTTTTAAGTTTACAGTTTTGTAAGTGTAAGTTCTAGGACTTTTTTAGATCTAGGATGAGAAAAACAAAGCTCAAAATTGTGTTCAAAAAATCTTACACTGTTGCCATCTTTGGCCAGCAAGACACAAGGTGATAAAAGCAGCTGGAGCTTAGTTTCTCTGAAAGATTTATCCAGTTCAAAACAAAGTCTTTCAACATAGGCACTTGGACAGGGCTGGTCATCTGAGGTGCAGTTCTGAAGAAAGAAACACTACTGATAAAAACATCTACAGTACAATCTTCATAATAGAAAACCTAAATAAAAACCACGAATACTTTGTAGTATGTTTCAGTATGTAGAAATGTTTCAGAAAGACCTTGTATTATTATTTCCAACTTATGACTGCTAGTGAGCAGATGTTTTCAGGGACCAGATAGCAATGTGTCACGTAGCATAAAGCATTAAGTTTATTTTTAGATTTCTGCAACCATCTCCATAGCAATGTCAAAGTTGGTTGCCAATGGGTTCTTGCAGCAAGCATGCTATCATAGAACAGAAGGGATTCCATGACTATAAAAGGAGCAAAGATTTAGCGGGGTGAAAGGCGTGGTTTGTTCGCAAATGCAGAGAGAGGTTCATGAATAAGAAGTTTAGGAAGGGACAGAAAAAATCAGTTGTAGATTGAGTTGTGGAACCAGAACGAGTTGTAATTTATGAGCTTCAGAAGATTATTAACTTAAAAAATTATTTTGTACAGTGTGTATTTTATTCAAGTGATTCCTAGTTCCAGAATTCAAGCTTTGTATATATTGTTGAATTAATAGTTTGTATATTGAATCTCCGGCATAAAGATCTTATTTGAGTGCTCAGTAATTGTTTAAAATAGAAGTCTACACTAAATTATAATATCAGAAATGCATTGTCTGATCAACACAATTTCATTGTAACATCAAGACATCTCCACATCAAAACACTCAAAGAGTTACACAATGCATAATGGGCAAGCTTTTTCCTGCAGGCTATTTGATATGGACATCAATGTGGTAGATAAAGGTAATGTCAGCCTAGTAATTGTTTTTTATTGTTTGTATCGTGAAGGTGTACAAACTAACAAGTTTTTTTTCCCCCAGCAACAAAGCAGTGACTCATTTGAATGTCCTAATGGATGAAAATGTATATTTCTACTTTCAATGTTTTCTGTTTTATTGTTTTTAAATTTTGATTTGTAGCATGGTTAATTGTACTCTTGAGCATTGATATTCATAATAATATAATTGGTTCAACTTTGAGCGTATTAATGATGGAAAGAGCCAGCGTTGAATAGATAAAATGCGACATATATAATACACATATTATGTCCCGAGCTTATTCTAATTTCTTTTATAAGGTACAAATTTTAAAATATACCAAGTAGTGGATAGATCAGACAATGGCATGTTTACCTTGGCTAAATGTGCTTGGATGTCGTGCAGGGTCACTGAGACAGTGACTGCAAATGGACGGTACATTCTGTAGTCAAACACCTCCTCGTCATCTGGTGCCTCCAGATGCACATAGCTGGCTTCCACCTCTTTCATTTTGTTCTGGCTCTCTTCATAGTCTGTGGCTTTTTGAAACTCACCAAGATAGTTCTCCTAGAATAGAGTTTAGATTGGTTTCAAATAAACATCTCCAAGAAATGAGATTAAATTAGTTAGATCAGTTTAAATAAACATCTAGAAAAGAGTTCAGATTAGTTCAAATAAGCATCTCCAAGAATAGGGTTTAGATTAGTTATATCAATTTAAATAAACATCTAGAATAGAGCTTACAGTAGTTCAAATAGACTTTATCTTATGAGTCATTTTAAAGGCCCTTCCTTCCAGCATATTATAAAGCAACATTAGTTATAGATTTCCTTTCTTGTAACAGCTATTAGGTTCCTTTTTTTTTTTTCAAATGCCAGTTAAGGAAAAACAATGTACTTCAGCATTAAATTATCTAGTTTTATAAATATAGCCCAAGGTTATATCAATTTAAAAAATCTACTGAAAAGACTAAAAATGTATTTATAAAAAAAAAATTTCAGCCAGAATTCAAACACATGAGATGGTTAAGTGTTTAATCACTTAGTTACCACACTCATGATAAATATTATAAATTATTTCTTTACTTTACAACAAAGAAAATGTCTGAACCAAAAGATTAAGCCACTAAACTATATTCAAAAAATCATATATATATATATATATATATATATATATATATATATATATATATAATTATCTTAGCAGCTCACAATTTAAGTTTTCTGATCAAGAGGTTTTATTATTTGCATATAGTTCTTAGATTTTGAATAAATGAGCTCACCTATTGCCAATTTATTTTAGACTAACCTTTAAATTGATCAGATTTCTCAACAAGGATCCATAGAGCACAAGGGTAGATGGGGAAACTTCCAGCTCCACTTGGATAAAATCAGGCTTTAAATCTCCTGGATCAAACAATGTGGACTCCTCTTTGGCTGGACCTGAGATGCCTGAGCTAGCAGGCTGTTCCAACAGGTTAACATCCCCCTCCTCCAGGTCCTCTTTGAATTGATCCCATGGCTCAGTTGTTGATTTGATTACAGGCATAGGGAAGTAGGTGTAGGTCACAGAGAGGAAAACATAGTTAGTCTGCCAGCAGTCAACCCAGCCATTGCTAAAACAAACCCAAAAGCAATAGTTTTAGTTTTTTTTACCTAAGTTGACTTCTTTTTTTTAAATGGAGGACAATCTTAAACAAAAACTTTTGAGAATCAGTTTGAAGTAAAAGTAAATTCTCTTTTGTTTTTTTTAAAGTTTTCATCTCCCCTTCATTTTCATTGTTATCAAGTTTGAGGGTTCAATTAACTAATTACTAGATCTGAAATGAACTGTGCAGTAGTGTCCAGCTCTCCATATAGTTTGTCTTCTAAAGGGTGGTTCTGAGGAATGTATACTGTATAATGTTGGCAGCTCTTGACAAATCTTTCAGCTTTGAAGGATGTCTTCAGCATTCTTTAATTTTCCTATTCATGTGTAGTCTGTGTACAGAGGCCAAACATTTGATGGTGGTTTTCCTGAAGTTTAGGTGGGAACTGGTCCATCTTAGGATTAAATTACTCTCTAGAATTCTTTATAATATACATTTTATATTCCTTCAAAAAAGAAGAATATTATATGCTGCATCTGGATAGACTGCTTGCTCATTCTTCACCGCAGTCTGTTTTTTTCATTTCATTGCCTTATTTGCATTTCATCAATTTATAACATTTGAACCCAATTCTAAAGTTAAACCACTTTCACAACAAAGTGAAATGTCTATTTAAAGCACGATTGAAAAGAAGAATATGTTAAGCTACCCAATATAACTAGCTAGCCATTTATGCATACAAAAACTTGTGCTGAATGGAGGGGGGGGGGGTATGATTTTTTTTTTTTTACCTTTTCAATGTTACATTCCTCCACTCTTTTTTGTTTGGGTAGACAAATGGCTGACAAGTCACATGACCTTCCCTGTCAACAACTCTGATATTCTCAGACAAGGCAATGACAACATGTTTCATGGTATTGCTCTCTGGCAGATAAAGGCGACAGAAGACAGTGTCTCCCTAGACAAGAAAAAAAAAAAATTTAATAATCTTGACTAGAAAGCAAGAATAAAATTTAGGTTGTTTTATTATATGACCTATGTTGCTATAATTATAATTTTGTTTACAATAAACCAGCAGTTACATTCTTGGGATACTTTTATTGTAAAATCACAAAACTAGCTGAGAGCTTGGTATTCATCGTGGAAAAATAATATTTAAAAAATCAGTGAGTTGTAAACAGTCAGGCATTTCAATCAATGCGCTGCAGTATTAACCTAAATCTTTTCACGTCCAAACAATCCGCAATGCCAAAGTCCAAGAATGTCTAAATGTATTCACAGTCCAATAGTGTCCAAATGTCTACACTGTCCAAGAATGTCTAAATGTATTCACAGTCCAAGAATATTTTTTTAAAATCTTTTTTTTTGGGGGGGGGGGGGGGGGGGGGGGGGGGGCAAAGCGGAGATTTTTGTTAAATAAATAAATAATTAAATTATAGCTTTTATATAGCGCTACTTTCATGCTTATAGCATGCTCAGAGCGCTTTGGTCCAATCTCATTTGTGGACCAGTGGGAGGGAGGGGGTATCTAGGAGAAGGCTTTTCCATGCTGCCTTTAGGCGCTCAGTAAACACAACTCTGCCCAAGTCGGGTGTCAAACCTCGAGCCCCCTTCATAGGTAGCCAAGCAAAGTTCAAGCGCACTAAGCCTCTTGACCATGCTTCGCACTTTCTAAAGTAATATGATGAATAAAAATTCTGTAAAGGTAAAACCGTATCAGGGTATGAAGGTGTTTACAGAGAGAATCAGAATTATAGCATAGTAATTTCAACAATAACTTTGTTATGTTCTGAATATTTTAAAATGATTTCTTTACCAAGCTGGAACATTACAAGATTTTACGATGTATGTATCTAATACATTTTAGTGTACATTGATGTTTGTTTTTTTCTAACAGATCACTGTTCTAAGTTTTATGGTTTTATGTCAAGACATTTTCAAAGACACCATAACATTTTTAAAAGATATAGTGTCTTCATCTGCATCCCATCAATCATTGCCTCTACATTTCCACAATCATTGCCAATCTACGTTTTCACAATCATGCCTCTACATTTCCACAATCATTGCCTCTAGATTTCTACAATCATTGCCACTCTACAGTTCCACAATCATTGCCTCTACATTTTCTCAATCATTGTCTCTACCTTTCCACAACCATTGCCACTCTACAGTTTCACAATCATTGTCTCTACGTTTCCACAATCATTGCCACTCTACATTTCCACAATCAGTGCCTCTACATTTCCACAATCATTGCCACTCTACATTTTCACAATGATTGCCACTCATTATTCACTCTAAATATATATATATATCATAACAGTATAGGTTTATTAAGACTACAGAGATGTATGATCAACAACTTCTTGAGAACAAGACACTCTACAATATTTTGTCAATCTTTAGATGAAATTGATTCTACCTTGATAAGAAGCTGCACAGGTACAGTCTCAGGAACAAAGTCACTAAAAGGAAACGTCACACACAATTCAAACACCTCTCCACAGAATGCAATATGTGCTGAAAAAAAATGTAGCTCACAGCTGGATCCTGGTAGCAAAAAAAAATATGTCAATATTCCTAAATCTTAAACCCGATAGCTCCTACCGCAGTACAGTGAGTCTTTTATGTGAGTCTTACAGCAGGATAATGCATTGTGAACTGGAAAGTTTATAAAACTTTCCTATATGAAGAGCTCATCATGTCTCATTTTGAGCAAGAACTAGAGCGTGGTTACAATTTTTATTATTGAAAACTGGATGTGCATCACATTTTAAAATATTTTTAAAAGAATATTTTAAACAAAATGACCCATAGTCACATTGTATAAGCCCCCACCCAGAAAATGGTGTTTTTTTAAAGCTTTTTTATATTCTAAAGGTATTAAAAGTATCTATTTTTTAAAACTAGATATATCATTCTATTTTTTAAAGTTTGTTAATTATTTATTAGTTTTAGTTCTAAAATTTTATTATTTTTTTCAAAATGTTTATTTTTTAAGAATTTTTTTTATTCAGAGTCGCCCCTCTTTGCTTAGTGTACGGGATGAATTTTTCAAACCAGTAATAGGAGCTTTTAGCTACTTTAATTCAGTACTATCTTTGGTGTGACTAAGCTAATGTTTATAGTCCAGGACATTTAGCAAGCACAAGCGAGTCTGAATAAACCTAATTCTGGAACAAGGCTGAAGAGCTTCAGGTCACTCTTTTCAAGGAGTGCATATAGTTACAGTTTTGGCCCTATATCTTTCTTCAGTACTTTTAAGTCTAGTTGCTGTCTACAAAATTTTATGACATCTACATGCTTCTTGTTCAGTTGATTGTTATTCCAAACTACACACATTATATGAACAAACCATTCTCTTGGTGCTGTGATGACGTATCCACCCAGTTGTTCTCATTAGCTAAGGTCAGGATCTCAAACTGCTTCACTGTCAGATTTAATGTCCATGTGTATGGAACAAAGGTGTATAGGTCAGGGGCAGACTTTGAGGACCAGTCCCCAACCAAATCTGAAACAAAACAAAAAAAAGGAAGAGTAAGGACTGTCTCAGAAAAATGTAAAAATGCAATAACTGAAAAAAAAAATTTTATTATTTTTCTTAAGTTACTCAAACCATGCTGCTTTTACAACTACCAAAGCTGACCATACTTACATTGTTAATATGATATATACTCTAAACAGCTACCATTTGACTGAAGTATTAAGGATTATATTTACTTTCAGAAATATATTTAAATGCTAAATCATATACAAGTTAGCATTGAGTTAGAGTTTCCTGGCTTTATTGAGAGTACGTAAATGGATAAAAGTATCCCTGATCTATAATCATTTTTGATGCATTGATCATGAGGTGTGTATGCTTACTTCTAAATAAAACAAAATGTGAACAAACATTTGGTGGCAAGTTAGGAAATGAGACTATAAAATACAAATACCTTTTGATTGTCCTAACTTATTCTGAAGTTAACTCTGTCCTCTCCCAATCACCAATACCTCCACTACTTATATTAAGGCCTAAGCTAATCTTTATGTGAACAAAAATTTGGTGGCAAGTTAATACAAAGTTAAGGTTGTGAGGTATACAGAAATAGAAAGGAGAAATGAAACTATAAAATACAAATATCTTTTGATTGTCCTAACAGCTATCTTCTGAAGTTAACTCTATCCTCTCCCGATCTCGAATACCTCCACTACTTATATTAAGGCCTAGGCTAATCTTTATATATATGATATACTTCTTAACTGGTAAGCATGTTGAGCCACAGCTTATTGTTTAAGACTGATAGCTTTTTGGAAATCAAGGTATCTTAATACTGGTTTGATTTGATTTGATTTTGATTTTAGGCACATCAGCACAATTTAGGCCATGTTGTGCCTGCAGTCCTTTAAGGACTACTCTCTCTCTAAACAACAAGGGCCAAATTCTATACAGTCATATCATTCTTAATACTGGCACTTCATTCGAGAGATTTATGTTTGATATTACTTAGATTCATTCTTGAATTATTAATTTCCTTCATTTGAGTTTGTAAATGCTACACTTTAATAAATTTAATCACAAAGTTTCTTCAATGTCTTACTAAGAACCTACAAGTTTGTGGGTGAATTGAGAGATGACTACTTGTATTGTAAATATTGCCATTCTTTAACTAAACTGAAATGAACCCACCACAGTATAAAATATATGCAAAATAATTTTACTTAGTTTTTTGTCATGGATTTTAATATTGTTAACATAGATAATTAACCCGAAACCTTTAAACTATAATGCAAAGTCTAAAGTTTAAACAATGATAATTACAACATATTTATAAGCTTTTTGATCATGATTTAGGGAATAATTCTTATAAAGTGGTAAATTGTAGGTTCCTTCATATGAACATAACAACATTAACTGAATGTTCCATTAATAGTTTCAAAAAAAAATAAAAGTTACATTTATGATAAGAAGATCAAATGGAGATATGCTAGTCACAATAGCAGCCTTAAAAGGAGACTAGCTCCAATCCTAAATATCCTAAATAAATATATATGTTTTATATATAAGTATAAACATTTATCGTTTAACATTAAAATTTAAATACCTGAGAAAAACTGTTTCAGGTCATAGATCAGATAAACTAAAGCTTTACAAGCGGTAAAGTCACAACACCAATCTTGACAGGCATTCCATTCTCTGGGGTATTTAGCAGTCACATCAAACTGAAAAGTATTTTGTTGTGAGACAGGGGAAGACAGGCTAATAAACTGCATATAAAGCTACAAGAGCTTGTACATTTGTAATGACATAAAATCTCCAAAACAAAATGAGTGGTTCATAAAACTGAGGATTTAATCTTGAAATCTTACAGCCTACAGTCAATGTATGCTTGTTCGAGTAGACAAATATATACACACAACTTTATCAATTCTATGCTAGCGGTTTATAAAATAGAAAAATTATTTATATTTGTATGCAATAAATGATATTGCAATAAAAGGCTGGACTGAGTTAAAGCTATATATAGCAAGCTATATTCAATAGGAGAAATTTTAGAATTTTAATGCACTATATTTTATTTCACTTTTTTTTTCTTATTTTGTCAATACTCTTAAGAGGAAAAATAAAGTTCACCATTTTCAGCACCTCAGAGTTGTATAAATCTTGGGAATTAGATATTTTGAAATTGAAATCTGGGAAAAAATCTTATAGTTTGAAGTGTATCTGCACTATTTAACTCCTTTCATGCCATTCTACTATAAATTCATACAAGTAAGTCAACAAAGGGCTCCAATTACAAATAAAAACAACTAGTTAAGAAACTACAATTTTTTTTTTTAAAAGTCTTGTCAAATTAGGCTTTTAATGAAAGCCAACACCTAATACTTATCTAAACTTAATGAAAGCCAACACTTCATCACTTATCTAAACTTAATGAAAGCCAACACTTCATCACTTATCTAAACTTAATGAAAGAGTATACTTACTTCCAATGTCTCACACTCCAGCAGAGATCTGAAGGGCATACTCGTTGTGGCATCAACCAGCATCAGTTGACCTTTCACCTTTGTCATATAGCCATCATCCTCTATAATGTAGGGAACAGTCACTTCAATATAGGAACCTTTGCCAGCATTCATGTGTAGAGCATGTGTTATCTGTTAGATGGAAGATTACAAAAATGTAGATCATCTCCATCAACAAATAAATCATCTAATCAACTCAAAGTTCAAGGAAGCTGTTAAGTCAGATAGTCAACTAGCAGCTAATAATCCTTATTCAGCATACTAATACTTTGTTGGGAGGCACGGTGGCTGAGTGGTAAAGTGCTTGGCTTCTGAACCGAAAGTCCCTTGTTCAAATCTTGGTGAAAACAATGATTTATTTATGATACCAATGAGTCCACCCAGCTCTAATGGGTACCTCACATTAGTAGTGAAAAGTAAAAACAGTTGGTTGTTGTGCTAGCCACACAATGCTTTCACTAACCATACGCCATAGAAACAGATGACCTTTACATCATCTGCCCAATAGATCACAAAATCTGAAAGGGGAACTTTACTTTTTGTAAGGGGTACTTCTTGGACCTGCCAAGTAAGCTTTTTAACTGAAAAGGAGTATCAGCTGAAATAAAAATTTTCCAATTTATGATGTAAGCACGGGTGCACATCGGTACGTCTGCTCTGAAATGCGCAAAACATAGCAGACAGCTAGAAAGGTACAATACTACAAGTCAGTGCTGTCTTTAAATAAGGTTTCTTAAGCACAAAGTTTCTCCTTTTCTGTTGATTATTATATCCTCAATATGCTTTAAAATGGATCTCTTCATATCTTGGGTATAGATAAGTACTTTTTATCAAATGTTTAGTCAAACAATCTGCTGTTTACCTGCTAACCCTAACAAGATATAAGATGGGGTCCAAAAAAAAAAAAGCATTCACAATTTCTCTGATATAAACAGAATGGACCCCATAGCCAAAAATAATATTTAAGTTCTCAACACTTAACCAATGTCTTAAATTAATACTTAACCCTAACAAGATATAAAATGAGGTCCAAAAAAGCATTCACAATTTCTCTGAAATGAAACAGAATGGACCCCATAGCAAAAAAAAAAATATTTAAGTTCTCAACACTTATCCGATGTCTTAAATTGATACTTACAGAGTTTTTAGTAAAGAGAATGTCAATTGCGGATATGGCATTGATGGTCATTTTGACCTCTAGAGACTTAAACTGACGCTTCTCTCCAGGCTGGGCTCTCTTGGTGGGCAGCAGTGATTGATAGTCAGGAGGAAAAAAGAATGACCAGATCAACTCTCTGTAATAATGAACACATGTTCAGGTTATGTTAAGGAAAAAAAACCTTAAGTAGCTTTGAGTCTATTCACAATATTTAAAAACCAAAATACACAAAAAGAACTCCACACAACTTTTTAGGGTAATAATTACTAACAAAAAGCTATGGTATAATAGAATGTAAATTTATTCCAAAATCAATTTTTATTGAACAATTTATAATTTTTGGAAATATGAAAGATACATTTTGTGGTAACTTGTTAACTAAGTCAACAGAAAAACAAGCAAAATATAAAAAATCCTTTTTTTAAAAAAATTCAAAAAGCATATCTAAAGAGGAAGAACTCTGTCCATCTACCAATAGTGTACAAGTTATTTCCCTTATCCTATTTAAAACAAAATAATTAATCACCAATAATTAATTGACTAATTAAGTATTTTAGTTAATTGATTCATATTTTGTTGGGTACAGAAAATAATTGTTTAAAGTATCAGCTTGATGGGAAAAAGTGTGAGGGAGTAATAGCGTTAACAATTATTTAAGGGGACTAAACCCAACAAAGTTAGCCATACCTGTGAATACTGAAATATTAGTTTTCCGTGTTGCTATTAAACAAAATAAATTATTAATTGGCTAATTGGTTTTCTTTTATTGATATATGTTTTGTCTATGTCAATGATATTAATTGTGCGAAGTTTCAGCTTGATCCGAGAATGGGTGTGGGAGAAATAACATGTACCCACTTTTTACCAGGCAGACAGACAGAGTGGATAAAAGCTTTGTAAAAAAAAGAAAGACATAGAACTAGAAACCACACAATTAGCATGCCCACCTTTGTCGGTCAACCCAAGGGCCGTAGTTGAAGTCTGTATTTTTACCACACTTTATGTCAACACCAATGCAAGGGAATGTTCTTTTAACAAGCACCTCACCATCCGCCATTTGAATCTGTTCCAGCTCATGTTGAACTATTCCTGTGAAAAGGAACAAATGCTTGAACAAAAATATTCAAATCTAGTTAAAATGATGTGTTGTATAAAGGACTAAGTTGTCTATAGAACCAAGAAAGAAGCCCACAAAGTCTTTCTAAACTATAAATTACCTGGCTCATCCTGATAGTAATATATCTCAACATGATTCGACAACATTACAACAAAACCTTCTCCCATGAAACGTGGAGGTCTGAGGAGAAAATTAAGTGTTCTTAAGTTATACAAATGGTTGCTAAGCTGTTATAGGTTTAGAATAAGGGTAATGTGATCGGGAATTTCATGGAATCTTATCTTATCATATATAATACAGACATAACTTCAAAAAAGAAGATGATTACTTCCTACGCGTCATGCATTTAGTCATGCATATTAACCAATGACTTAAATTCTGCCAAGTCACTGGTTTTCCTGGCTAGCTCAGGCAACCCATTCCATGCTCTAATAGCACTAGGGAAGAAGTATTTGTACAAATTTGTCCTAGCATATGGGACAAGGAATGTGCCTTTATATTTGTGTCTTTCAGAGTATTTTATTAAATTTTGTTTTTGTATTTGAAGATTATGGTTCAGTGTTTTATGTATAATTGCTACTTTACTTTTGAGTCTTCTGTCCTGAAGGCTTTCTAAATTTAGTGATTTTACTATAGGTGTTACTGTAGTCAAATGTGAATATTCATTTGTTATGAATCTCACTGCTCTATTTTGTGTCTGTTCCAGTTTCTAAATGTTTTCTTGAGTTGAGGGGTCCCAAACGGTGGATGCATATTCTATTATTGGCCTAACCAAGGTTAAATAACATTTTAGTTTTATGTTCTTATTTGATTTATAGAAATTTCTTTTAATAAATCCTAATGCTTTGTTTGATTTTTTTATAGTTCCGGTTAGGGTTAAGGTAATCAAGACTATAAATAGACTATTTTAGACAGAACTAGGGAATGATTCAACAAAACACTACATTCAACAAGCAAAAAAAGAGTTCATATTTAAGAAATAATCAAAAAGATTTATGGATATAATACATTCGGTGAGGAGGCACTGAGTGGTAAAGTGGTTGGCTTCTGAACCAGGGATCCTAGGTTCCAAACCTAATGAAGACACAGATTTTTTAAAATTTATTTAAGGATCTTTAGGGCGACACTGAGTCCACACAGCTCAAATGGGTACAGGACATAAGTTGGAGAAAAGTAAATTGATAAGTCATTGTGCTGACCACATGACATCCTAGTTAATCATGAGGCACAGAAACAGATGACCTTTACATCATCTGCCCACTAAATCTCAAGGTCTGAAAGGGGAACTTTTACTTTTTTCTTTACACTAGGAGAAGAAATCAACAAGAGTTTATCTAGATGCATGTCTACACTTAGACATACATACTGAAGAAGCTCTACATATTGTGACTCAATGAAAGCTGACATGTTCAGACACACCATTAGAAGAGATAACTTCATCAACTGAGATAATCCTTAAGAGTACAGTAACAGAAGTATGCAAACAGGGTCAGAATTTGGTTGGATAAAGTGAAGAAGTGGATTACTAATGCGGACAGCTTGTGTCCAGGAGGAATAAAGAGCTTTGATAGTATATACTCCCACACTTTCCCAACACGTACACACAATGCAAGTGATGGGTTCAATGAAGATGAAGATGAATAATTCTTTAGGTTTATTTGTTTTGAGCATTTGGTTAATCAAACTAGTCTTTTTCTTCTAGCCAGCTTTTTGCTGCTGAGCTGTAAGCTCTTTTGCAGACTGTGCCAAGGAAAACTAGTGTGCTGTTCTCTTCAGTTGTTCAACACTTCCATACAGGGTGTTGGTTATGTTAGGCTGTAGTGGTACTAGGGTCTGCCCAAGGTGGATTAGGAAGGGGCATTCAAAGAGGATGTGGTTTACGGTTTCATAAGGCTGGGCGCTGTGTCTGCAAAGGGGTAGGTGTGTGGAGTTTATTTGTTAAGATGACAATTTAACAGAGGTGTGTGTCCTGTTTTTAGTTAATTGCTCTTTGCGGGTGAGGAAGTTAATACTATCCAGTTTGTTTGGTATGGTCATTTCTTTGTACAATCAACCTAGTCAAATTTTGTAATTGTAAGCATAGGTTACTATATAATTAGCATTTAGTACATATCCTGCACACAGGTAACTAATTGCTGATGTCCTAGTTGCTTATCATGCCAGCAGAGTTAATTACATATGTCATGACTTACTCATCCTGAACAGGTCCATTGTATTTCGGACTTGGCACCAGCATGATCCTAGTGTTCTCTAAATCACATTTTAAGATGTGCATAAACTTATCAAAAACTGTAGACGCTGGCTTGGTGGTGTACACCATATTGCACTTATCAAACTTCAACAGACAACTGTAAGGCATCAAATAATTCCCAAACACCCAGCGCCCCTGCAGACAAGAAATCAGTTGAAAATTGATTGGAAATAAAGTTTCAACTCTCCTCTGTCACAAAATGATAATGTATAATTGTGAGGTAATTATAACTGTGCCTAATAAGATATCAAAAGAAAGTCAGTCATTTTATTATGCCAATGATGTGAAATTTCTAAGCCAATGACTATCTGAAAGGTAATGTGGCTGTGAGGTTAAGCACTTGGCTTCTGAATCGGGGGTCCCAGGTTCTAATCCTGGTGAAGACTGGGATTTTTAATTTTGGGATCTTTGGGCACCTCTGAGTTATTCCAGCTTTAATAGGTACCCGACATTAATCATGGAAAAGTAAGGTGGTTGGTCGTTGTGCTGACCACATGACATGCTCGTTAACCGTGGTCCACAGAAACGATGACCTTTACATTATCTACCCTACAGAGCTAAAGAGCTCTGAAGGGGGAACTGAATCAAAATTTTTTTAAATGACTATCTGCCTATTACTTCATTTGAGTCATGCCCTGTATTTGTTTTAAGATAGATGGGCCAGGTACTTTATTACCCAAAAACATTTGCATAAATCTTCATCTCCACCTAGACTCAAACTCTTAGCCTCAAAGTTTTTTTTAAGTTCAAGCTGCATCACTTGACTATAGATTAACAAATTATTTTAAGAACTGGTGCTTTAAAAGGGGAAAGATTTCACATCTATTAAAAGCATCCCTGATCTGAAGCTTCATAAATGATAAGAAAATCTCATTTTCTATGTACCAAAGGTAACAGATAGATCCAATTGCTGTTTTAATAATTATATTTGGGGCAAAGGTAAGTGGGTCTGATTACACTTGATTTTTCCTTAGCTCTGAGTTTCAGGCTTATCTGCCTTACTAACATTTATTATTTTCGCTACAAAGTAAGAAACTCCAAAACTGGCTTTTTCAAACTAAAAGAATTAATGTTGAGCTAACTTCTCCAAAGAAAAAATTCCAAATTCTTTAAAGAAAACCTTTATTGTATATTAAGAATAATGTCAGGAATCCATTAGATCTGAGAGGCCCCCTAAAGATCCAGAAATTAAAAATCGCAGTATTCACCAGGATTCAAACCTGGAACCCCGGTTCAGAAGCCAAGTACTTTACCACTTAGCCATCATCCAATAAGACATTAGCTTACAAATAGTTAAACTTAAAAGGTAGTGTCAATGAATACAACTTACAGAGGATATTTCTATTTTTGTGACTGGAATCAAATCTCTCCAATGTATGTCTTTAAATCTGAAATTTAAAATACATTAAATGAAAATATTCATTAATGAAACTTGTACTTGGACTCTATTTCAACCTAAACATAGCCAAATGAGAAGTATGATTTCAGCTGAATATTTCCATGTAGCAAACTTGAGCCAAGTTTATACAAATAACAAACCTTCCTTTAGCCTTGCTGGTGTCAGGTGGCAGGGAAGTCTGACTACTGTCATCAGTTTCTCCTCTAAAAATTCTTTCTAACCGTTCATAAACTTTGGATTTATTGTACACATGAAATTCAAAGCCCTCCAAAAACAGGGACATCCTTGTCTCCATGTGTGATAAATCTGTAAGAGCAGAATGTTCACAAATCAAAATGCATACAGGTACTCTCCCATGAGATAGCTTTATATATGCGTTGCACACAGGCTTGGCAAGAAGTTTGCTTTGAAATTACAAGGTAGGAAAAAAAAACATGCCTAGAGGTTATATGATTATATTATTAATATAAAATATTTTTCAAGCCACTTAAAAAGACCAAAAAAAAATTGATTTTTAAACTTTGGTAATAGTGATGAGAATTGGAAAAGTGAAGAGCCCTTACCTAATAATCATAAGGCAAAATAAATGTTTAACAAAGGCATTTTATGGCCATCTAAACAGATTTTACTTTTCACCACAAATTCAAGTACTAATTGAAGCTATTTAGATTCAGAGATGCACTACCAAAGGCAAGATGCAAGTAAAAATCTGTAATCTCCATTTAGGATTCTTTCAAGAATTTCAGTTAGCATCCTATAACTTTGACTTTTACTAAATTATTATAACTTTTCTAATCATTCATTCATTAAGATCTCTCATAATAAAACAGAACAGCCATGTGTATTTTCCTAGTAAAACAAAACAGCCATGTGTATTTTCATACTAAAACAGAACAGCCATGTGTATTTTCCTAATAAAACAGAACAGCCATGTGTATTTTCCTAATAAAACAGAACAGCCATGTATATTTTAATACTAACTAACATTACATTTAAATAACAAAAGATGGTTATACAGATGCCAATGATTTAAAACAAAACATAAGTACTACTCTATTCATTGGTACTAACTACCTTCAGTAAGTTCTTTGTAGACATAAGGTCTCCACCACCTGAAGATGAGCCACCCATACTGCACTCTGATAGAAAAGTCTTCAGTCACAAGATGCACATCTCTAAACATAACTTTACCCGACAGTAAAGAAAAGGAAAATGAACCTGAAAAGTATAAATAGTTTATTAGAACCGAGATCACTGATCCATGTTTGTTTATTTCACTCTAAGGGAAGGGTAAATTAACATAATCAATGTGAAAGTAAAGGTAAGAGTACCTGGTTATGGTAACTTAGTAAATATATACTATACACATAGCACATTTTAATGTCAAACATATAGTTTAGTTTTGTTGCCAGGGTTATGAATACAGTTGAATCTGGTTAATCAGACCAGCTGGTAATTAGGACCAAAGTAATCCCATCCTACTAGAGTCAACTGTATTATCAAAGAATAAAGAGGACACATAAAAGCTCCTTGATCTGGATCTGTATGGAAATATACATGTATTAGGCACAAGTGGAGGGTATTTTAATAAGGTCTCTAAAAAGGGGAGACTAACTCATTCAAACAAACGTTAAATGTTGATTACATCAAAATAAGAAAAAACAATTTAAATTTCTTTTTGTTAATTAGAATTCAGCTTTTGGTAAGTTCTATATTAATCTTAGGCCATGATTCTTTGTATTATCTTGATAGTAAATAGAATGCCAGAAGGTCAACTTCCACAAGACATTCTGTATGGCGAAATAAAGGAAGGCAGGAGAGCTGCTGGTCGCCAACTTTTACGGTATACGGATGTATGCAAATGTGACATGAAGCTCTTCAAAATCAACACTAGCAGCAGCTAATATAGAACTAGAAGGAAATGAGAAGGCTGACACACTCACCAAGAGTGGGAGAACTAACACACTAATAAACTCTGCACTCTATCCAGAAGAATTGAAGAAATTAATCGTAAATAAAATAAACGAGAAATGGATGAGGTCTCATCCAAATCACAAGAAAGTTGACGCTTACTATAAGCTATCCCGACAAGACCAACGTCTAATCTTTCGATTCAGGACCGAACACAACAGAATGCGACAACACATGTACCGGAAGCTCAAAATTGGAACCAGTGAAATCTGCCCATGTGGAGAATCACCAGAGAATCCAGACCACGTCCTCCAAAACTGCTCTCTATACCAAGAGGCCGTATAAGACATTGGCCCCAAATAACCCCAATAGAAAGGAAACTATATGGAGAGCTCCCTGATCTGGAAACCACTGCGCAGTTCATCTCATGTATTGGTCTAGTCATCTGAACACTCCAACATAACAATGAGAACGAAGAAGAAGAAGAAGAAGAAGAAGAACACTAGCAGCTGGGAAAAGTGATACTGGATAGATCCACATGTAGAGCGAGCATAAAGGAAGGGTCCCAGATTGCAGATGCCATACACAACAGTAGTAGAAAAAGGGTGAAAATGCAACTGCGCCTGGTGATTACATATGCCTAACCTGTGACTATCAAAGCTTGGCCTCTTTAGTCACACAAGAAGTTGTAAAGGGAAAAAATTGTCTCAAGAGGTAAAATGCCACAGAGATAGTAAAATAAAATGGTGACTAAGGATAACTTGCCTAGTTTAATGTGTCCATATCTAGCTAGTTTGTTGATGATTGCGGTGATAATCAGACCTAATACTCGACTATTATAGTATGTCAGATAAATAGTCCATGCATAGGCTGCAACAATGGCAATCAGCATAAAGTAGCCAGATGACTCAGGAAGCTCTTTCTCCAACCTGTTTCAAAATTTGAACACATATTTTAGCATCACATGAAAATATATCTAATAATAAATTTATTGTTTTAAAACAACTATAACAAATATTTTTTTTAATTACACATAAATCCTTGTAAACTATATGTACCTTGTAAGGATGGACTCATTGCTTGATGTTTTCATCATTTTTGCAGACTTCTTTAACTGCCACTGATGTTTGAATTTAAATTATACCCATTTTTACTAGAATCTGTACTCACTATTTTATTCAAATCTGTGAAAATTATAAAAATACAATTTTTTAAAATTATTATGTTTCCTGCATATGTGAAGAAAATAGTAACGGAAGTAATCTGAAAAGAACAAGTTTTCCTACTTTCTAAGCTTCTGAAATGCATTTTCTTGGCATCTACAAAGCCCTTTCCCTCATAAATAGTTAGAAAAACCCAGGTCAAATAAAGCTGAAGTAAGAAAAGGTGGAATGGGCCAATATTGAAGCATTTTTCTGTAGAAATGCATTCTCCTGGCCAAATTAAGGATGCAACACTGGTTAATACATTAATGTAAGGGACATTCAAGGTGCATAGATATAGCCCACTTACATCTGTAATGGGTGTTATCACTGTAAATTTTTTTTTTGTTTTGCGAAAAATGGCAAAAAAAGACCCTGCTTGTTAGCTGTTGGCTATAGAAGCATATGACTTTAACATCAGCTGCCCTATAGATCACAAGAGAAACTTTTTTCTAAGACTTCTATAAGATAAAAACTTTTATCAGAATGTTTCACTAGATTTTTATGTGCTATGAAAATGTTGGTCAAAATGTTTCACTTTAATTTTATAAGCTAATATATCCTTATTAACATAATGTTTTACTAGTCTTTTATGCGCATAGAAATGTTTGATCAGAATGTTTCACTAGACTAGGTTATTGTTCTAGCCACATGACACCCTGCTTGTTAACTGTTGGCCATAGAAACAGATGACTTTACCATAATCTGCCCTATAGTTCACAAGATCTGAAAGGGAATCTTTTTTTTTTTAGATTTCTATAAAATAAGCATAGTTTTATCAAAATATTTATATTTGTATGTTTTATGCAAAGCTTTGTGAAAATATTTCTCTTGTTTCTTATAAGCTGTAAAAAGTTTTATCATAATATTTCAATTATCTTCTATGCACTTGACAATGATCAGAAATTTTCACAAGACTCCTTTGTGCTTTACAAAGTTTGATTCTTCTTCTTCTTCTTAAACTGTCAGGTAGAGTTGAGCCTTCGGCTCTAGGAACTCTAGGCCAGCAAAAGTGAACAAGAGCTCCCTCTCACCGGCCTGTAAGAAAACAGTGTACACTGTTTTGTCTGGTGGGTGTGTCAGACTTGCAGCAAGAGGCAGTGTATAGATCTACTAAGACCACGACATTTTTCTTTTCAACACCAGGCTAACCGTGCGGGACACGCCATTTATTATGTAATGACCCCTTGAGGAACAGCGCCTGGATTGTGACAAGATTGTGGGAGCTTTTTTACAACTCTGCGCAGTGCAATGAGGATGCTCTCGCACCCCCTTAGGAACCCCTTAGGGGAGTCTTGTTTTGCTACCCTTTAGCCTAATCGTTTCTTCCTACGATCGTTTCCACCCCGGCGTCACTAGTGTTATGTAGAGGGTGTGTGTTTGTGCATTTCTATGGTGACAATGGGAAAAAGTTAGCAATTGGTTGTGAATGATGCAACATAGTTGGTATTGTCATCATTTGGTCTTAGTTAGGGGAGACGACTCCAGAAATTGAGACTGAAAGGTTGTGCTATTGTAATGTGTTAGATTTTGTTTACAAATATTATTACTCAAGTCTACTACATATATTTCATTTTATCACAAGTTGATTTTGCCTGTATATAAATAAAGTTATATTTAGCATTGTTCACAAGAAAATTATCAAGTTATTTGAGATTTCATTATTTATATAACTCCTACAATGGTTTAGTTATCTACCAGCAGTTTGGTGCTACAAGTCACCGAACAACAACAACAACTAGACATTTGTGCACTTTACAAAGATTAATAAGAATTTTCCATTAGACATATATATGCGCTAAACAAAGTTTTATCAAAATGTTTTACTAGTCTTCTATTCAATATAGCATAGTTTGATTAGAATGTTTCACTAGATATCTATGAACTTATCAATGTTTAATCAGAATTTTTCACTAGGCTCCTATGCAACTTACAAAGTTTGATCAGAATTTTAAACTAGATGTATTACGCACTTAAGAAAGTTTAACCCTTACCAGTTCTTAATATTTTTTTATGAGTTGGCAGCCTGGTCTGAATTAAATTCTAGCTGATTCATAGCATTTTACAAGAACGCAGAAAAAAACAAATCCAGTTAATTTTTATGCAATATTTTATTTAATAACAAAGTTTGATTAGAATGTTAGACAAGATTTTATGTACAAAATGCAATTCACTCCGACCATTTCTTTCTTTATCTATTTTCTTCTATCAATTCCAAGGCTTTAAGTTTAAATGTAGATCTAATATCTATGTTACTATTTTGTTAGTATGTTATGTAGATCAAATTATGCCTACACACTTACAAGCTGCTCTTTCCTCAGGGCCCATCAGTTTGTCATGAGTGCAGGGCCCATCAGTTGACCACTATTGTTGTTACCAAGAAATATCAAGTTCAGGCACCATACATGGCTCTCATACATAAACCCCTCACTGCCTTTGTAGAAAGATAGAACTAGATCTAGATCATAGACATCTATGTATAAATCTAATTCTAAGAAACTAATAGTCTAATTAGATCTAGATAGTATTATAATTAGTCAAGACTTCTTATCTTATAATGCTTAGAAAATGCAGACAGTACTTCAAAGAAGAAGATGATTACGTCAAGAGTATAATAGAGAGGACCCTGGGAAGTTTTACCGAGAATTCTCTTCTAAATCGTCTCTGTCTGTGTCTCATTTAATTTAAGTGTATTTTCTACTATTTCTAGGTCTAGACTCAGTCTGAGACACTACTATCCAGAGTTAGTCTTTACATTCTTAACTCTTTACTTTATGATTTTATCTGTGTAACAGTGTGTAACTTTAAACTTACATTACAATTAGTAAATTACTTGAATTACAATCATAACAATGAGTTACAATGTGAATGTAAGTTGTAACAATTACAATTAATTGAATTAATTTAAAATAGACTATACTATAACTAGCCAGGCTAGTAGAATAAGTAGATCTATTATTATCTATAGTATAGTATTCTGTAGGCTGGCTATAGCCACTATACTTCACTATACTGACTATAACTATAGGTAGAGACTTAGAGACACATACTGATACTCAGATGAGATACTCGTACTCACATACTTTTCACATAGAGTCATAGACTAGACATCGTCTAATTAAATAAAAGTCATAGACTAGTGTCTTTAGAGTTTAGTCATTGACTCAGTTCAGTGACTGGAAGAGAGAGTAAGAAGAGTCTAGACTAGAAGTTAAAAGTTAAGTAGAAATCTAAAATAAAAAAAAGTAAAAGATCTAGAATATCATTTTGACCATTCAGATATAATAGATTAAACTGGTTCAAAGATTTGATAGATTATAATGTTGTCTAGATCTATCATTTGGTAGAATCTATTACAAAATTCATTTGTCTTAAGTCTATGAATTCCCTTTAGTCTATTATTTATAGAATAAGTTTATTATCAAGAACAATATCAAGAAGACATATTGATAAAAACCCAGAAAAGTAGGCGTGATATTGTTGATGTCTAGATATAATGCTTCTATTTTGGATCTAAATACAGAAAAGGTGCGTTTGTTACTTTAAAGCTTTATAAATAGTTTAAATTTTTACAAACATTTGTTTTTATTTATTTAATTTTTTTTTTGCATGTTTCGGATGCTTCTTAAATTCAGAGTTGAAGTCAAAACCTCCCGCAGGACGACGAGTGATGGCAGTGTCAGCGGGCAGGAGGGTATGAACCCTGAACCATCAAAACGATCATAACTGTGAATAACGCACGACCAGGCAACCATTTGTTTCCTTGTATGAAATGACTGAAATGTATGCACCAGTACAATTATAATTTTTTTTTTTAAAGTCCAAAAATGGAATTTGCTTTATTTATTTTTAACTGTATCCTATATTAATCCTTAATTTTATTAGTTTTTCCGGTTAATTAGTAACTAGAGGATCATCCTGGCAAGGCTTAATTCCTGTTATCTTTCTTATCTTATATAATACAGACGTTACTTCAAAAAAGAATATTACGTCCTACGCGTCATGCATTTAGTCACGCATATTAACCAATGACTTAAATTGTTGCCTTTTATATATATATTACAAATGCCCAGCCTGTAACTGCAGTTGTATATCAAGGATTGGCCTCTTTAGTCACACGAGAAGTTACAAATTTTAGACAAATTAACCCCGAGCAAATCATTGGAATCGTCTTTAAGTAATCTTCAAGGTGGTCACAACTATTGGGTTGAGAGCCGCTGGACTAGGACACTAGGTGTTCAGAATCTATCGTCTTTTAGTCATACCACTTAGCAAAGGAGGATCACTGAAAGTAAACAAATCAGACAAATAAAGTACAAGCACGTCAAAATCAATGTCTAGAATCTAGACCTAGAGGTAGGTACTTCGATACAAATTTCAAAATGAACACAATTTAGTTAGAGCTTGAGTAATGCTTTCCAATGATAGTTGATACCAATTTTATATTGCTGAGTTAATTGTGAGTTCAAACAAAGCATTAGATAAGAATTTATTAAAAGAAATTTCTATAGTCTATGTCTATATAATAAATCAAATAAGAACATAAAACTAAAATGTTATTTAACCTTGGTTAGGCCAATAATAGAATATGCATCCTCCATTTGGGACCCCTCAACTCAAGAAAACATTAAGAAACTGGAACAGACACAAAATAGAGCAGTGAGATTCATAACAAATGAATATTCACATTTGACTAGAGTAACACCTATAGTAACATCACTAAATTTAGAAAGCCTTCAGGACAGAAGACTCAAAAGTAAAGAAGAAATTATACATAAAACACTGAACCATAATCTTCAAAAACAAAATTTAATAAAATACGCTGAAAGACACAAATATAAAGGCACATTACGCGTCCCATATGCTAGGACAAATTTGTACAAATACTCCTTCTTCCCTAGTGCTATTAGAGCATGGAATGGGTTGCCTGAGCTAGCCAGGAAAACCAGTGACTTGGCAGAATTTAAGTCATTGGTTAATATGCATGACTAAATGCATGACGCGTAGGACGTAATCATCTTCTTTTTTGAAGTAACGTCTGTATTATATAAGATAAGATAAGAAGTTATTAAATTTTTAGTGGCCAAAAATTAACCTTCTTTAGCCTTTGTAAAGCAAAAAAAAATCTGTGACAGAAACAACTGACAGTTGAACTTAAATTAACTGTATTTTAAAAAGTCTTAAAGATATGGGGTTGAAACTTCACACTCTTTTACATTAACCAGTATTCTGTTAAAAAAAATAAGACCAAGCAATAAAATCTTTGAAAAAAAGTGAATTGATATATTTAAAAAAGCCTTCGACAAAAAAAAAATATATGTGATTTTGTCATCATATGAGCCCAAAAATCACAAATAAAACAAATCAGAGATCTGTATTGTGTTTTATTTTGTTTAATTATAATTCTACTGTATTTAAATAGCTATTTATATGCATCAGATAGATAATTCTTATAAATTATAAATGAAAATAGCTCTGCGCAGAAAAATATTTCCTAAAATTTAATGACTATAAGTTTCATAAACTTCATAAAAAAACAGTTGTAACCTTTTTGTAGAGCACTGGCAATTAATCATTTTAAAATGCCTGAATTTAAATGCTTTAAAAGTTAGATTGTAAATGAAAAATTTCTTGCATCGGACAATAAAATAAAAAAGAAAACTTGCGATTTTTTTTTAGAAGTTATTAAAAGATTTTTTACTTGAATTTTTGTGCAGTAATAGCTCTACATTTTAAAAATATAATGTACTCTTTTATTAACTATTAATTTACATGTATACTAATAGAAAAAAACAACACACAGAAAAAAAAAATTAATAGTTCACTGAGCTAAAAATATGAAAAAAAAAAATTAATATTTAATATTATTATTTTTAAATACTTATTTTTTCTTTAAAATTTGCAGATTACAAAGTCATTATAATAAAGACACATTCCCTGTCCATAATCTAGCATTCAAACACTATAAAAGTTAATCTAAATGAAAAATTCCTATGTATGCTTCTAAAAATAGCTCAGGATAGACAGAAATTGACCATTTCCAGTAAATCATAGTGTTGGTTGTTACTAAAAATAGATTTTAACCATCAACTTTGAAAATTAATATCTAAAGAGTGCGCCAAGCTACAAAGTTCAAACTTAGCACACAGATATATATTAACATGCTAAATTCAATAGAATTAGTGAGATTGTTGTAACTATAAACACTTTTATTTTATTTAAAAAAGAAAATTTTACCCTTCTTTGTCTTTGTTAATTTTAATATCAAATATCTTTAAAGTGCGCCAAGAGAATTTAATGAAATTTGAAATATACACATTTCATAATATGATAAATTATTGTAGCAAACAGTATTGTTGTAACTTTTATAGGAAAAAAGTTGTAAAAATGTCAACTTTCACATAAACTTTTGTTAACAAAAATTAAACAGATTGGCTTCAAAAGCAAATAAAAATGATCTCTGCTATCTTATGTTTACAAAAAGTAATCTAGAGTAAAGTAATCAAGTAATGAGTTTAACTTTAAGTTTAAATGAGTAACTTCAATACACATAGTGTGACATAGAACATCATTGATAATTGACTTGATTGACCATTCAGACCATTGGCATTTATGATTATCCCCTTGCCATTTTATTTTTATCATAGATTCAAGATCTAGATTCTAGAGTAAAGTGCGAAGTTCGATGACATTAAGCCCGCTGGCAGCATTTTTCACGTTTGGATTTTTATAGTACCGTAACAGTCTGACCTATGAAAAAACTGATGGTATAGAATCTCTGAATTCCTTGTTCTTTTGTCTATAAAAATAGATCTGATTTAATGTATCACTAGGCTTAGTTAAAATTAAATATGAGGTCAAAGAGGTGTAGGGTGGGTATCGCCAAGTATATTTTCCCTCGATCGAATTTCTCCCCTAGTTAGTAAGCTCGATCGGGCTGATGGAAGGCTCGATAAGATCAAAGAAAATATATCTAAAACATTTTAATCTTTAATTTTCACTATGTTTAGTCATTTTCTTTTTACTCCAGCGCAAGAACACCATCTACTGCCACCTTTCCCATGCTCCACAACTTCAAGTAGTCTCTTTGAGCTAATGAGCCATCAGACTTAAACATAGCCATAAGCCCATAACCCATCTCCTTCACTACCAGCTAGTAAAAAATAATAATTCCACATCTCTTGAGTTTGACCTCATCAACTTAGCCTTTACAAGGAAAAGGAAATAGTATGTTAGAAGTGAAGAAAAAAGGTGCATGCGCAGTAGCAATATAGTAGCAATTTGGTAAACATTCAACTAAAAAGTTTTAGCATAAAAAATGAACTGATTGAACCTCTATACAAATCGGGGCTGTTCGAACTTCGCACTTTACTATAGGTTCTAGTTAGTCTACAGACATTTCCGCCAATTCAGTAAAGAAGATTAGCTGTAGACATATATTGTCTGGATCTAGATCTAATAGATATACATTATAAAACATTGAACCATAATTTACAAAAATAGAAAAGCAAAACCTTTGTCAAAGTATAGAGTAGAGGCACATTTCAGTTCTTATTTCATAGCTAGACCAAATTTGTACAAATGCTACTTCTTCCCAAGTGCCATCATGATTACAGCATTAGAGAATCATTATTTATGATTATGGGTTTTCTGAATTCAGCCAGGAAGACCTATGACTTAGTAGAGTTTAAGACATTGAATTGATTAACATGCTTGACTAGATTGACACATGAAATGCACAGGACTCTAAGACGTAATTGTCTTCTTTTTTAAGTAACGTCTGAAATATACAGATAGGACTAGGGCTAGAACTATATAGAAAGATTATAAAAATAGATACTAGATGTCAATGTCTAGAGTCTAGATCAAGGTTAACATTTAAATTTAAATAGTAAATCTAACTTTTTAAAAAATCAATTCATTCATCATTGATTGATTCACTGTTAAATTTCAGATTCATTTACAAAAGTCATGCACATAAGAATTCTAGAAACTAGACTGTGTAGAGTATAGTCTACATATTTAGATAGATCCATCTAGAATAATCTAGATTATATTGTAGATTTAGATCTAGAGTCTATACATATTGACTTCTAGATTATAGATCTAGAGTCTATACATATTGACTTTTAGATTATAGATCTAGAGTAATCTAGATTCCAGAAATCTAGATCTAGACCAGTGTTTCTCAAACTTTTTGTCTGGCGGCACAGTAAAAAAACTACAAAGATTTCGAGGCACACCACGAAGAGCAACAGTTGTTTTATAATAAGAAGAAAAAAAGATTTTACCTGTTTTTAAGTATTAAACTTAATGCTTTTCTCTGCAAAACTTGATTTAAGAACTGTATCGTTTTTAAAATCAATGAGCTGCTCTTTTCTTTTAGTTGTAAGATTTGTAGATTCATTGTTTCCAAATGGATAGCTGACCAATCCATACTCATTACTTCCAACTGTTGGAAAGTAATGCTGCAATGCTGAGTGCAGGTGTGTCAAAGTGTCCAGAATTTTGGGGGTGATTTCTTTATTTGAAGCACATTCATTGTAAGTAGGAAAGCAGTCGAAGACTCCTTTCGAGATCTTACTTTGCAACAAAGACAATTTTTCACCATGAGCAGAAAATCCAAAGTCTTTTTTTTCAGCCTCCAAGAATGAAATCAGCTCAGCCTTAAGTTGGACGACACACTTTAACACTTTTCCCCTGGAGAGCCAAGGAACGTTGGTGTGATAGAGGAGACATTTGTAGTCTGAATCCATTGCTTCATAAAGCTCTGAGAAAAGTCGGGATGCAAGCAGTCGAGATTTGATGAAGTTTACAACTTCAGTCACTTGATCCAGAACAGACATCAAATCTTTGCCGAAAGATTTGAAGGTAAGAGCTTCTCTGTAGATCATGCAGTGAACAACTAATACATTTGGATTTTCTTGACGCACAAGAGTGAAGAATCCCTTTCTATTTCCCTGCATTGAAGGACAGCCATTGGTGCAAACGTTGACAGTTTTTCCACTGTAGTTTGAATATCAAAATGTTTTTGTTCACCACTTTGAAAATATCTTCGTCTTTGGTGGTAGTTGGTAAGTTTTTGCAAAATAAGACACATTTTTCATCCTTTATGAACCGAATAAAAGCTAGCAGCTAGGCTTTGCTGCTAACGTCAGTGGATTCATCAACTTGAAGAGACCACAGCAGAGACACTTCATCGTCAGTCTCGTCGAAGTGTTCGCAGATTTGATCTTGTAAATCTGACGATAAAACTGCACGAGACAGTATCATTTGACAAAAGAACTTTATTAACTTTTTCGGCGGCATCGGGTCCTAGAATTGTTTCAACAACTCTTGCTGGTGCAATGACAGATGCAGCCTCTGTTTGTGTGCTTTCTTGCGCTTTGCTAATAACTGAGCAACCTTATGACTTGCAATCAATCCCTTTTCTGGCAGCTTTAGGTAGTTCATAAGTTTCTTAGCTTGTTTATTTTGTTGAGCCCTGATGTTTTCCAAGTATTCCTTTGGTTGCGCCTTTACAGCTGGATGTTTTGTTTCCAAGTGATCTTCAATTTGCTTGGAACAAGCGCCTCATTCGACAGAGTTGCATTGCAGATCAGACAGAATTGGAATGGAGCATCTACAGGTCCCAAAGATATGAAACCATATCCGATGTAATATTCTTTCTACCTTCGTTTGTTTCCTTGCTTTTCATTTAACGCTTTCGCAGTTTCATTCTTGCTAACGTATTTCTCCATGGATAACAATGAATAACGCTTATTGATAATTTGTTATTATTAC
Source organism: Biomphalaria sudanica (assembly GCA_036873155.1). NCBI lineage: Eukaryota > Metazoa > Mollusca > Gastropoda > Planorbidae > Biomphalaria > Biomphalaria sudanica. The sequence continues at coordinate 204,399 of JAZGLO010005497.1, read as the reverse complement.
CTAAACAATTTACATGAAAAACATCGCTTATTATTATCGTTACCAATTCAAGAACTACTATGCATCTGCTAAGGCCGCCTACCTACATTTGAGTCATTATGAAAATATATGTATAGTGCAAAATTCCATAACCTGAATAGCTAACACCCCTTTCTGTCACTATGGAGCGATCCACTTCTATTACTGGTCGTTGCAAGTGGGGATGTAGGCAGACCTGCGTAACGCTGCACGCGTGGCGTTCTGAAAACTCCCGCGGCACACCTGCAAATCTTCGGCGGCACACTAGTGTGCCGCTGCACACAGTTTGAGAAACACTGATCTAGACATTATATATCTCCAAAGGGATCTATCATTAAAATGATAAATTCTTCTAGATTAGATCTGTCAAATATTAAGTCATGTTTTTTTGGTTTGGGTGTTCCTTCAAAATTTAAGATTATATGTACTGAGTATACATCCTCTAGCCAAAATCATCCTAGTGTTCTGTTGTCATAGTTGAATATTAACATACTGTAGACATTAATCAATAATAATAACAGACTTTGTGTTAATACCAGTAGACATAGAAAACTATCTTTTTTTATTACGTCACATCCTACTTTCTCACAAAACATTCACAATAAACAATGACGCAATATAAACGTATTAGCACACCTAGTTTACCATCATCAATCCATCATCCATTTGATTGAGAGTTAGAGGCTCAAATCCGTTTTTAAAAGCCCTTCAAACCCAGAGCACCCAAATTATCCAGCTGAGTATTACACAAATCTCACTATACACAGGTCAAGAACTTTTGGATTCCCAGACTTGTGTTGTAAATCAGCAAGTCTGGGGCAGTAAAAACAAATATTTTACACACGGTTACCTCTTCCTCACTGCAGCAGGGGCACAGTAAGTCAAAATTTGACATGTAATGTGCAAAATATGAACCAATAGGACAGTGGCCCATCCTGCTCTTTACTATAAAATGTTTGTTCAGGCCTGGGCAGCCTCCTCCACAGGAAGGCGTGGTCAGGCACATCAAGTGCTTTCAGACTCCACAGGCTTTTAGGGACTTGTCCCAGCACTCAAACCATTTTTCCATTTCTAACATTAAGATAGTTGCCATAGCATGATGGAAACTCACCGCCTGCTTGGTAGGTGATGTAAGCCCTCCCTGGTAGACCAATGAGTCTGCAATATTGTTGCCAGTCACACCTGTGTGATGTGTTGTCCCATTTTGTTATGTTATGTTCGTTGGTGAAAAATTATTCCTTGCTTGTATTTTACATTATTTTTTTCTGAAGTCACTAATAAAAGATGAATAGTTTGGAAACTTAACTGACATTTCTGTGTTCCAAAAAAGGTGTTTATGTTGTATTTTATTCTTTTCAACAGGTAAATAGAAATGAGTAAGGAAAAGTCAGAACAAATTTCAAGCACCTTTGACTCTCTGACTATATCTGGTGAACGTTTGCAACAGACCTCACCATCCAATAGTTCAAAAGAGTCCAACAGCGTGAGATCACCATCAAAGTCATTGAGCTCATCATCCTCTACCTCATCCGAAAACATGCATCCCCATGAAGCTAAGGTATACTACTGAATCGGTTTGATAGAAGTAAAATTTAAAATGTTTTGTTTTAGTTCAGCTGGAACATTGCAGCATTGTTATGGTACATTAATACAAATGTTCTTATAGAGAACTATTTTGTGAGTGATTCTTTAGTATGGTATTAACAAACTAAATGTAACTTAAAGGTCTTTGAGAAAATGAAAAACATAAAACAGAACCAGCTAGTTTTGAAAATATACATGCCCTGTTAGATTAAATCACCAAAATGTCTGTGTAAAAAAAAAATATTCAGAAAAATTACTGATCATGTACCTATGGACTCTTTGTAAATGATAGTTGTTGTTTTTTTGTCATAAAGTCAGTAAAGTTTAGGTAATTAGATGGAAATTTAGTTTCCACAATAGCTGTGATATGACATATGAGCTATGGAGTCGACACTGTATGTTGAATGTTCCACTTTTATAGTAGCAATATATTTGACACTGAACAACACAAACTCTTGGTCATTAGACTTACTTTGATATTACAGAATCATAAAGATGGTAAAAAAGCAGCACAAAATGAAGACTGTCCTCTTCTTGAGGGAGAAATAGTCAAGGGAAAAGGTTAGTAAAGAATTGGTTTGATGAATAATGTTCATAAACTTTTGATGTATATATGGAATTGGTGGCTATCCTCTACTACAAGGTCTAACTTGATACATATTCACTAGAATCGATCTATTCAACAATGTCTAGCTTCATAGAGAGATTAGATCTTTTGTAGTCTGAAAAATTACAACCTTTATTTTTTTCATCCCACAAAATTTGGTTTGGTAAATGGTAAATACCCAGTACACAGATTTTGAAAGCAAATGTTTTCTGTTAAATAAATAGAGCTCATCTGTGAATTTTAAGCATGTTTAATTATGTTTAATTGTCTACTTTGTTCTTGTTAAAATATGTAGAAGCAATTAGTTACATTTAACTAGTGTAATGGGAATTTTTTTTTTTTCACAGCCCCAGATGTGACCTACCTGTGTCCATTCAGTGGACCCATTCGTGGAATTCTAACTGTCACAAACTATAAACTTTACTTTAAAAGTATTGAGAGGGTAAGTTCAGAGTAGGTGGTCCAATTGGTTTGAATTATAGACGTGGACCATACATTTTAAAACCTATGAGAGAGTAATTCATAGCAAGTGATTTTTAGTACATTTTTTAAAACTTTGTTTAAGACAATAGAAATGCAGTCTTCTCTTTTCTTTCCATTATAGGAACCTCCTTTCATTCTAGATGCACCTTTAGGTGTCGCTAGCCAAGTTGAGAAGATAGGGGGCGCCACCAGCAGAGGAGTGAATTCATATGGAATTGATATTTTATGCAAAGTATGAGGATTTTTTTCTTTAATACATAACAGATTGCAGATCTATTCATTAAATTGTTTTAATTGCCTGAACTTTCTTTTTAACTATGGCATTTTATATCTAGTAAGCATAATTAGAAATAAAAAATATATATATGTAAGTTTTTGTAATGAAATTTTAGCATTAATTAATTAATTTTAGCATTTTAATATTAAAAACATATAAGATTTGTTTCATGATATTAAATGATCAATAGATAGTTTTGGCTTCTTATATTAATGCCAATCAATATTGATGATAGATCATAATGATCATATAAAGAACTTTCATATCAAGTTAAAAAGAAATGTATTAAGATAAATAAAACTTTTTTTTTTGAAGGATATACGCAATTTGCGTTTTGCTCACAAACAAGAGAATCATTCCAGGAGGCAGGTGTTTGAAACTATCCAGCAGTTTGCCTTTCCTATTACTAACAAATTAGTAAGTCATACAAACATTTTTTAAAGTTATTATTGAAATGTTATTTTGTTTTATGATCTATAAGCAGTCTCTGTTTTGAAAATGAGAAATTTTTATTTGGAAGATTGTGTATTTGCATCTTATGGTCTGAAAGTAATGCTGGGCAGGGCACATATCCTGTATGGAGACGAACATATGCCAAAAGCAGTCTTTTTTGGTGGTTGATGTAACATAGGTGCTCCAGGGAAACACTTTAAGGACCAGCTAAGGCGCCAACTTGCTTTAACTGACATAGAAGAGAACACCTGGTTACATGTGGCTTCAGTTACATGTGGCTTCAGAATGAGACAGCTGGATGTCGCTCACAAAGGCAGGGGGATACACATTTGAGACCAAAAGACCATACGTAGATGGCCTAAAGAGAATCTAAACCGACCACCCATGGACAATGGTTATGCCTGTGCTTGATGTGGCAAAATATGTAGGTCACAGCTGGGACTGCGTAGCTTGGGAAAATACTGCATTCTTCATTAATATTCGGACTCGAAGACAAGCCTTATTATTATTATTGTCATCTTTAAATAATAAAATAATGATGCTTCTTTAATGTTTCTATTTTCTACATAGCCTTTCTTCGCATTTGAATTTAAAGAGAAATACGGTCAAGAAAATGGCTGGAAGCTGTATGACCCAGCTAAGGAGTTAAAGAGAATGGTATTTATTTATTTATATGTGCAAAAGTTTCTTTGTTTTCTGCTTTCTGCATGATCAGTAAGTTTGTAATTGAAAGATTCTCAGCAGTTTAATGAATGTCTCATCTATTAAAGACTTTTGAAAACGTGTTCCGTCTGTTTGCAGGGAGTTCCCAATGAAAGTTGGCGGATCAGCAAAGCCAATGAGAGCTATCAGCTGTGTGACAGCTACCCAGCATTAGTAAGTCTTCTTAGTCATCTATACAATCATTGACTAATAATTTATAAGTTTGACTATTTGTCGAAGCAGTTCCAAGTACCTAGCACCACAGTAATGATATTTTACAGGGGTATGCAAAAGTAGGTATACAGTACTTTAAAAAAATATATATATATATATATATATATTTATATGTTGTTTGTAAAATGTTTTACGTTTCGGATGTACCTTCAGAGTTGAAGATAGTTTACTTTCTAGTCCAAACCTCCCACAGGACGACAGGATGGGAGTGGGCAAGGTTTGAACCCGAGACCATCAATAAATCCGAACGACAGTCCAGCGCGCAAACCGCATGACCAGGCAGCCATAATTACTGCATTTATAATAAAAACAAACTAATGTCACATAAATTTTTTTTTTTCAAATTAAGCATTAATTATGCCTTGAGCAAAAATATACTTTTAATCATTACTTTTTATGCTTTCAGTAAAATAAATGCAGTAAATTATATACAGGTTTTCTCTTTTTTTTATCTCTGTATACCTACTTTTGCACCCCCCCCCACGCAAATGGCTTTAGATCACGTATTTGATTTGTCATGACAGCACATATCTTTTCAACTTCTCAGATTGCTGTTCCAAAAACTGCAACAGACCAAGATCTTTTCAAAGTGGCTGAATTCAGAAGCAGACAAAGAATTCCAGTAAATCATTTTTTTAAATTTGTTTTTCAGTTTGTTTTTGTTTTTTTGTATAAATACAAAATTATACTTTAGAATAACACATGGATATGTATAGAAAGTGTGTTTTTTTTTTTGTGTGTGTTTTTCTTTTTAAGAAAGTTTTTAGATCATAATAATAATTGGCTCTATTTTTTTTTAATTTTATGACTTCTTTTCTTCTACCATTTATCCAAACCTCTTTTATCAGTCTTAAACTGGCAGCCGTAAGCTTGAACCAAGTATGTTTACTCAATTTACCCTTTATTTTTTTTATAGCTTATGAGATGCTCCTGGATTTGATAGTTTTCAGGGGTTTTTTTTTTTTTTAGGTGAATCGGGGTGTGAAAAGAAACATTAGCTAGTTGATAGTGTTGTTGTGTTTCTTTGGTAAACATGCCACATAGTATGAAGCTGTTGTTTCAAATTCATTCCAATGATGTATTGAAAATTTGATAAAAATTGTTTATGAAGAAAAGATAATATTTGTTTTCCTTTAAGTGCCAATTTTGTTTGTTTCCCTTGTAATCCTTCTGTAGGTGTTGTCATGGATACATCCAGAAAGCCAAGCCTCTATCACTAGGTCCTCTCAGCCTCTTGTAGGCATGACCAGCAAGACAAACAAAGATGATGAGCGCTATATCCAGATGATAATGGACACCAATGCACAGTCCCACAAACTCTACATCATGGACGCTCGACCATCAGTCAATGCTGTTGCTAACAAAGTAAGTTTCAAAACAAAAAAATATTTTTTTACAGATAGTGTAAGAAAGCTTTAATCACATTGAAAGTAGTAGCAAATTAATTTTATGCTTTATATTATGCTTTATTATGTTATAATAGCTTTTTGCCATCATTGCTGTGGCGTAGCTAGGGTTGGGGGATATTTGAAAATCCCCCTGGGCCCGCATTGAGGGGGTCCTCCAAATGAGTGTTTTGTTTAATTAAAAACGAAATATTATGCAAAATGCAGGTCCCTCTCCCCCCGACCCCCGAACGATGGAGAATTCCTAGCTGCGCCCCTTCATCATTGGTTCTTTGTACTTCTTGTAAAACTCTCTGCCTCTATGAAACCATGGCCATGTATTAAGCTGCAACATGATCTAGAATGTGTTTATCTGTTTGATGTTATTTACTTGGCTTGATGTTAACATGATCACTTTGATTGTTTGATCAATATTACATTATTTCTTGTATATAAACTTTACACATTCAAGACAAAGATTTATATACTTCATAAAATCCTTTATTATTTTCTGCGCTCCTACTCTCCAATGTCACAAGTCTGTGTGGTCACAACACTATTTCTACCATTGCTAACTTAAGTGCACAATTTCTATATTTAAATTACTCTACTCTATAATCTAACCCCAAAGTAATTATAGTCCTATAATTATATAGGTTATAGTCCTATTCTTAGCATTTTGCCCTTGAAATTTCTCTACTGTTTTAAATTAATGATGTTCTAATTAGTAAATGAAATACTTCCCCATTGGTTTTAACTTCTTGATATAGAGCTAAAAGCCCAGTTATTTTTACTGTTTTGTCAGTTCTCCTAATTTGACTGTTTGTATAAAGTATTGATCATAATTGATGAAGGTTCTAGTTCTTACTGTTCTGCTCTTTAGGCCAGGGGTGGTGGATTTGAAAGTGAGGACGCCTACCAGAATGCTGAGCTCATCTTTCTGGACATCCATAACATCCATGTGATGAGAGAAAGGTAAATAGTGAACAAATTAATTATTGGCTTGTAGGTCATGACAATGTGTAGTGTATGCAGTGGTATGCAGATAGATTTATGTTCTTACACAATTCTGTAGCTGGCAGTTGAGATATAATAACCATGTTTTAATTTAAGATTTTTAATATTTGACAAGTTTAAAATGTAAATATTAATATTTTTCATCTAACATGAAAATAATGTATTTTTTTTTAATAAACAAGCTAACACTCAGATGGTACAAATTGTCTCTTTTTATAATAGTTACTAGTCTCTTACCAAAACACTGCATGATGTACATGCCAAGCTAAGTCAGCTAGTAAAAATGCTTTAACTAACTATCCCATGGGTTTTTTTTTAGCCTTTAGAGCTAGTAATAGCTGAATAGTGCCTATAACTAGTTCCCTCATTCACAAGATTACATTTGATCTCAGCTCATCATTTCTAATTTTTTAGACCTGATACTTTATGCTAATTGGATTATGTTAGGTTTTAAATTTATAGGTCTCTGTTTAAGTAGTGTAATTCCTGTTAGAAGTTATTTTTGTTTCTTGTTACTCTACAGTTTACGCAAGTTAAAGGAAGTGTGTTTCCCTACCATTGATGATTCTCATTGGCTGTCCAATATAGAATCTACCCATTGGCTGGAGCACATCAAGGTGAATGAACAATGGCTTTACATTTTTGAGGGATTTGTTTTATTGCTGATGAAGATTATTTTTTATTAGCCAAGCATCATTTCAAGACCTTTTTTTTTTATTATTTAGTTTGGGCCACTGTAAATCGAATACATTAGTGTCTGTGTGATTGTGCTTTGGTCAGATAATTTAGTATTTACTCTAGGTTAATCAAATGAATAAAATAATGTAGACATTGATGAACTGACATACAGCCTTCTTGTGCTGTGCTATGTTAAACTTATGTATGTATAATTAAGTTCAAGTAGTAAACTTAAAATCAAGTCTTATCATTTGTGGGCATGACATGGCCTAAATTGTGCAGATGTGCCAACAATCCAAAATATCAAATCTTTTCATTTGTAAATATAATTTTGATTTTAAATAACTCAAAATACATCTATAACAAGTTTATTATATATATTTTTGTTTTTAAGTGAAGTACCCTTTTCTGCAATCTAAAGGACAGATGATGTAAGGTCATCTGTTTCTTTGGCCGATGAATAATGTCCAGTGCCTATTAGAGTTGGGAGAACTTAGGGGATGGGGGTCCCAAAAGTTCAAAATCGCAGCCTTCATCAAGATTTGAACCCAGAACCTTTCAGTTCAGAAGCAAATGGCTTTACTACTCAGCCACCATGCCACATTTTTGTTGTTAACCATGTAGATATGTGCTGGTGATCCATTTGTAATTGTCCAATGGAATGAGCAGCTTAATTGTGTAATTTTGTTCTTAATTTGCATAAACAATTCTGAAATTTAATTTTAAACTTCTTTTGCCGACAGATCATACTAGCTGGTGCTTTAAAAATAGCAGATAAAGTTGAAAGTAACAAAACCTCAGTACTAGTCCATTGCAGTGATGGCTGGGATAGAACAGCTCAGGTACTTACACCTTTTACAATATAGTACTTTACACATAACAAGATATTACAACCATGTAAATGTACATTCATGCATCGGTTTCAAACTATCAGAGTCAACATTAGAGAGTTGGAATTTAATTGCTAAGGGAACAAAAGAGTTCTTGCATCTGTTTTTATCATCATGGACTTGTATCTTGATGATAAAAGTTTGAACTCATGCCCCAAAGCATTTTATTTTATGTTTAAAATCTTTTTTTGACTTGATAACCAAGAGGAACCTTCTTTAGATTAGTGAATAAATAAATTTAAAAAAAAAAGGTTTATTAAAAAATTTAGAATGGAAAAAAATATTCATGATTTAAAAGGCGTTCCAAGGCAAGCATTCTGGGAACTTGAAAATGTTTTAAAATTAGATGGTACAGACTTTAAAAAAAAATATTGTTTTATGTTTTATCACAGCTGTTTTCATTTTGTGTCTGCTTGTTACTAATGTCTTATTCTCCACACTTTTATTGTCCAGCTGACTTCGTTATCTATGCTGATGTTGGACCCGTACTATCGCACTATACGAGGCTTTGAAATTCTAATTGAACAAGAATGGCTGAGCTTTGGTCACAAATTTAAAACAGTAAGTAACTAAAGCTAAAACACTGATACCAATCATTCACTTTTTAAAAAAACAAAAGAAGAGTCGACTGTTGTTAAACAAAGTACAGACTTATTTATTTAGTTTTTGTCACAGTTGAGATTTAGCTCCCCTCTCCTCCTTTATCCTGAATCTTTTCTAACATAATATTGTATCAAAATTATACTAACATATTTGGATCTGATGATTGTTAAAATTTTTTTTGTTTACATCTGTAAATTATAAATTAAGAGAATCATCATCATCATTCTTTTGGGTTCCTCTATGGTCTCTTGCTAGTTTTTTGATGGCTTCCCACTTCTTTCCGGTCCTCTCGGATTCCTCAAGTATATTGCGTCGCCATGTTCTTTTTGGTCTTCCTCTCGTCTTGTTCCCTGGGGGTTCCACTCTAAGGCCTGCCTAGCTCTGTTGCTGGTATCTTTTCTAAGGGTGTGATCAATCCATCTCCACTTCCTCTCTAAGATCTGCACTTCTATATTTTTCTGTCCACTCATCTCCCACAGTTTGGTGTTTTCTACTTTGTCGTACCAGTGTATTTTAGGATATTTCTCAGACATCTGTCGATGAAGGTCTGTACTTTTTTTGTTGTTGTGGCTTCAGTTGTTCTCCATGTTTCAGAACCATACAGTAGGACCGCCTTGACATTAGAGTTAAAGATTCTTATTTTAGTCTTGTTTGAGATGTGAGGAGATTTCCAGGAAATCTCCTAAATAAATTACGATGGCAAAGACTCAAGCAGGAAATAAGGAAATGTGTTAAGATTCAAAGAAAATTTGTTTGGTAGATTTAATAAAGGAACCGCTTTCTATTTTCTAGCTCATTTAGCTGGATCTGTAGATTATAGATTCGATTGTTTTGTTAATTTCTGTTATTCTTCTTTACCATTCAGTAATGTAATGTTTTACAATCATAGAGATCTTGTGACTGGAGTTGAATTGTTGGTCTCAGTTATGTTTTTCTAGGTATAATTAGAATTAATATATATGTTAATTTACCTCACGTAGAAATGTTAAGATGGACGCTCTGAAATGTCTTGTAACTATATGTTTCCTCAGCGTGTGGGACATGGAGAAGATAAACACTCTGATGCAGACAGGTCTCCAGTGTTTCTCCAATTTGTTGATTGTGTTTGGCAGATGACACAGCAGGTGACTATTTTAAACTACTCCCATTACTGCTGCCTCTATATGCCAGTTTTTTTTTCAATATAAGAGAAATTCTCAAGAGTTTTTTTTTTCTATATCATTTAAACATAAAAAGTTTTTGTTTTTTTAATTTATATTTAATACTGTTAGTATTGAATATTTTTGTTTAACCTAAATTGAAAACAAGAATTTAAAAAAAAGTTGTCTTGTCTCTGTTTATTTTCAATTGCAGTTTCCTAATGCTTTTGAATTTAATGAGCACTTTTTGATCACCATTTTGGATCACTTGTACAGCTGTCTGTTTGGAACTTTTCTATTTAACTGTGAGAGAGAACGAGTCAAAGAGGTAAGAGACTTTGAATCTCAAGTGGACAGAGTTTCATTTCCTGTGGTCAGTCCTGGTCAAGCTATTTGTAAAGGTGTTTAGACATTGTTATTGCCTTGTTAGTTATTATAATTTTTTTTGTTTTTTGCTTTATCATTTTTATAATCATGAAGCTGATAAAAAAAATGTTTATTGACCTTATTTAATTTTAATAATTTAAAGCTTTACTTACGTTCGGATTAATGTGCTATGAATGGTGCTTGAGATAATAAACTTGGATAATGTTTGACTTCTGAAACTGAAATCTTTTTTTAGCCTTGTATTTTTTGTATATGTTATGTGTCCTCTAGAGATCATACTCACTGCCTTATTGTGTGTCCCCAGCGTGTGCAGGAGTTGACTGTATCCCTGTGGTCCTTCGTTAATTGCCAGCTAGAAGAGTTCACGAACCCCTTGTACGTGGCTCACATCCACCAACATGTTCTGTTCCCAGTGGCCAGTGTAAGGAGGATGGAAGTTTGGACTGGTTACTACTGCAGGTGGAATCCCAGAATGAAACCTCAGGTAATTTTATCTCATGATGTCGGTCACTTGAGTTTTATCTGAGACTTTTGGTTTCTGCTTCAGCAGAGCTTAAATTAAATAGGACATGGTGACTGAATCAGAGTTTGCATGTTTTATTTTCTATTGGGATCGTAAATGTTTCTGGGTATAGACATCTCTCTCAATAAATAATTCCTAAAAACATAATGTTAGAAAGCATGTGTATAAAGTAAGTATATACAACTTAAGCTGCCTGGTCATGCATTTAGTATGTTGATCTACGCCTGTTCATGCCCTGACCACTGTTGTCCCTTGCATGAGGGCTGGGCTAATACTATCTTCATTTCGGAAAAAGTCTTCAAAACTATTACAATAAATAGTTATGTGGTGGGCTTAAATCACAATCGCTAATGATTTAGACTAAGAGTTTTTGGTGATTATTAACACAACCTATGTTTACTATGATTACTAACACAACCCATGTTTACTATAACTAACACAACCCATGTTTACTATGATTACTAACACAACTCATGATTAATATGATTACTAACACAACCCATGTTTACTATGAGAACTAACACAACCCATGTTTAATATGATTACTAAAACAAGCCATGTTTACTATGATAAGTAACACAACCCATGTTTAATCTGATCACTAACACAAGCCATGTTTACTATGATAACTAACACAACCCAGGTTTAATATGATTACTAACACAACCCATGTTAACTAAGATTACTAACACAACCCGTGTTTACTATTTTATGACATTAGTGTATAGAGAAGTTTTTAGTTTCATGCTGAAAATTAAATGATTTTGGTTTATCAAGTAAAAAGTTGATAAAAAAAATATCTATCCTGTTTCTTACTAACCAGGAGCCCATCCACATTCGCAATCGTGAACTTTTGATACTAAAACTACAACTGCATAGAAAAGTAGAAGAGTTGCAGAGAGAGTTGGCAACAAGGAACAGGCTGAATGTCCAGTCATCACCTCCGAGGTTTTCCAGTGCTGTAGATATATGATCCAAGGAGGAGTTGTGCTTGTGGCAACAGACACTGAGTACTGCAATGAACTTTTTTTGTTGAAGGCTATGTGATGTAATTGTGGGCAACCTAATTGTTGGGAGGACTCTGAAACACATGATTTGAATTATTGACTTCTGCTTGTCTTGTAGCTTGTGAAAATAAAATGTACTTGCCTCTTTGCTCTCTCTACAAACTAGAGATGGGTGGGAAGCGGGGAAACTTGGGGAAAAAATAAGAAGTATTTGCCGATGTGAAACGTTGATGATTCTACACAATTGATCTTACAATAAGATCGGACAGAAAAAAAGTTTATTGGGATGCTCCTAATATAATCATTATTTTAGAAGTAGGCATTGGGAGGTATTCCTTGCCCCAGAAATAAATCTGACATCTGAAATTTTTACACAAAAAAAAAGGGACTCGTATTATGTTGTCCTATGAGAGAATTGATGGACATAATGTTGAATAACATTTGAAAAAGATAGTGTTTGGATTTTAAAAGCTATAAACTTGATTTCATTGCTAGATTGTATATTTGATATGTAGAAAACATTCACTAAACTGAACTGGCCTCTTGTTTTATTCATGCTGAAATGTAGAATTCTTTCATCATTTTATGTCTAAAAATAAAATAACGAGTTTATTGCTTCATACTTTAAGCTTTCGTTGAGACTTTGTTTCACCTTTTATTTCCCCTGTACGCTAATATTGACTCCATAAACAATAAAATCCCAACAGTTTGTCGTTGGTGCATGAAGCTATTAAGTATTACGTAAATGTGCATTGCACAAGATTTCATGTTCATTCTTGATTCATTTCATTTGTATATTTTGTCAAGCGGTAAACTTGTGAATCTAGTGAACATTTCATTGACTGTAGTCTATAAGATTTCATGGGCTCTTGACATTTTGTAGCTTTACAGAATGTCTTATTCAACGATACTATTTATCTTTGTTATGATTTCTTTGACCATAAACTAAAAAGGCTTGGCCTCACAACAGATTATTTGTTATGCCACAGCTGCTTGAGAAAACATGCAAGTCTATGTCATTGAAATTGAATCATCTTCTCTTTTGAAATAACATTTGTAATCTATAAGATACTGTAAGAAATAGTAAAGAAGAAAAGTCACATTTGACTTTTCAGTGTCTTTGCAGGACAAATTTTGTCTTAAATTATTTTGTTTTTTTGTGTAACTATTGTAAATTGTTATTTATTGACATTGCAACTGATTAATTACTTTTTGGTTATTTTGCTCTTTTGTTTGTTTGACTTCAGTTATGCTAATGCCTGACTTTTGCTGTATCATATTCAACTAAACATTACTCTCATTTATTTTTTGACAATGTGCATGTACAATACATTATATGAACGTAGCAAAAAAAGAAAAACTACTTTAATGCATGTGATGTGTAAGCTAAAACTCTGCAGTCTGCAAGTTATTTGAACTATTAGAAAAATCTTTTTTTTTTTGTTACTTATGTTTAATATCAAATTAATTTTTTGATGACATTTTTGTTCTAATCCTAAAAATTCAATTTTCCTTGTGATAATTTTAACCACAATTCTTGAGAGACTTCAGATCATTAGATTGTGTGATTTTCTTATGTAATATTCTTAGTTCTGACCCCTGTCTCGAATGGGAGATGACTGCATACCAAAAGTGATCTTTTTTTTTGTGAGCTTAATGAAGGATAGCATAACAGAAGTGCGCCCCCACACCCTTAAAAGCACTTTACAGATCAAATCTTGCACTATTTCACTCTCACTGGCGTAGAGGAAAAGAGCTGGCAGTAGATGACCTCTGTAAGAGACATCTGGAGAGCGCTCACCAGTCATGGGACACAATATCCTAGAAAGGTCCTTGCTGATGGCAAAAGCAGATGAGAAAAAAACTTCCACACCCCTTGTGGACAGCCGCTTTGTCTGAATTAAATGTGGCAAAATATGCTGGTCACAACTGAGTTGTTTTCAGATATTGGTTAGTTCATGTCAAGTAACCCAATGGCAATTATTGAATGGCATCTGAACGTAAGTCTGCAGTAAGTACCTGGTGCTACTACAGTGTTAAATATTCTGGGACAGTGTTCAGTATAGACCAGGGGCCATCTGGCTATATGGGCATTCAGGCAAGGCCTGGTGGGCTGTTACCCAAATGAGCTGGTAGGACCACAGTCATCATCTTCTTTTTCGAAGTCACGTCTGTATTTTATAAGATAAGAGCCCTCATGGATGCTACTATGGCATGTATTAAATTGTTAAAGGCTTTATAGTATTATCCTAAAAGAGGGGCCCTCTGAGCGAAGTATTGAAAAATCTTCTACTGACTACTAGTTCCCTACTAATGTAATCTTCATCCTTTTAGGGCCTAAACACTTTGCGATTAAAACAACAACAAAAGGCCTTATTACTTATAAGGATATAGTGTTCACTGTATGCATGTGTACAGATATCGATACATTATCAAACTTAACATAATGATTTTGAGGACAGGCAGACCTAGAATTGGATGTCCTTCATATAATATACAATTTATGGTCGGACGGTATAGAATGCCCAGGCCAACCCTAGTATAGGCCAGTGATCTTTTGCTTTAAGTAGTTGTAGACAAATTTTAAGTCTTGTATGAAGCTATGTCTCTCTATTTGGCAAATGCCATATTGCCAGATTGTAACTGAAATACCTGGTATAATCATTAGTTCAGTGTCATGTTTTTAAAGTTTTTTCCTGCATTTCATATAATTTCATATTACTTGTGAGAGTCTGTTGGATGACAGAAGGGTTAATGCACTAGCAAACCAGAATTATATTAGTACAATTTTATATTAATTGAAAAATATATGAATTTTAATGCCACCAGTTTGTTGTTTATTGATACATAACCTCTTAATCATTCTCCATTAATCCATAAACATAGCCTCTGAAATCATTCTCCATTATTTCATATTCATACATTATCATTAGTTTGAAAAATCTTCACGTAAAAAAAATCACATATATTCTATGTGGTTGACATTTGCTAGTCCTCAAGGCATGCTTTGTTTCAAGTCTTATTTGACTATGTTCCTGTAATGTATAACTTAAGTATTGAAGAAAGTGTCTTCTATTAAAATATTTTTTCTAAAACATTTGATTTTTTTTACTTTTGAGTTACTGTGCCTTATACCAGCTAGCATAAGTCCAAAGCATTATCATGTCCCTCTTACTTTAGAACCTAAAGACTTCAGATCATCAAGAAATTGATTATTACCCATCAACTTTATAATTACAAATATTTACAACGGTTTTACTATGGGAACCTGTTAGCATTTAAAGTCTACATCTTTCTTTACAAATCCTTTATTCCAAGTATTTAGCTCTACTGATGAATATTGACAATATGTAGAGTGGAATAAGTTAGATGAATACTTAACTGCTCCTCGTCACATAATTGTCTTGCATTATCAAGAGCCATATTTACCGGTATATTGTCTAAGACTGAAATAAATCCCAAAGCCTCCATATCATTTTTTTTTGTGGCATAATGGTTTGTGGTCTCTAAAAACAAATTCTGACCAAAGTAACTTTCCAGCCATTGACAATTTCCTGCTTATCCAATAGGATGCACTCATCAATCAACCTCTTATAGCATTACGAAATGCCCCTGTTGATGCATAAAACACTTGGTCTGGTTATCTTGAATTTGAAAAACTATTCTTTAAATCCTCTCTATATAGGCCTACTTGGCTTTTGATTTCACCTTTTGTGGTTGTCCTTTAAGCAGTTCATTCAATGACTTGACTATCTCTTCTTGGATTTTAAGAAATTTCCTTTAGTGGTTACCAAAACTAGAAAAAAAATCCAAAATACTTGAATTGTTTACATTAGATCCAACACAGCATAAAACTTTCATGAATTATTTGCTAGTAAATCCTCTTACATTGACGTTTATTGAATATATGATAATTGAAAATGAGATTTTACTTCTAACAGCAAGACCTTATAAGACTTTTGAGTTTTATTAGCACCTTAAATTTTATAATTCTAGAAAGTAAATCCCTCTTGGACTTGTAAACTTTAGATCTAGAAATAAAATTTTCCTTCTATAAATCTTGGTTTTAGAAATATTATTTTTACTTTATTGACTGATTAACGAAACAAAAATCTCTCAACCAGGAAATGTATATATAGATCTATACTTAGTGTAATTCACTGGTAACAATAATCTCAATTATTTCAACTTCGAGTCAATTGTAGGAATGTGCTAACTAACAAAAGGGTCTTTTTTTTTTTTTACTACAGCTTATATTCTCCCACTTCATTTGGTGCATTGGCCAGCAAGCTATTTCCATAAAAATTTATTTAAGGCCTCTTCCACCTGGTGTCCACTGATCTGAGGTCCTCCATGAAAGTGTGGCGCCAAATTATACAAAGGTATCCCGGTTCGATTTTTTCATGTATTAGCCTCCATGTCATTGCATCTCTTGCTATGAATAATTCATCCCAAAAAACTTGTGATGCTCGGTCGCAACCTCATTAAGTGGTCGAGTCCCAGATCGACATAGGATTTCTTTGCTTTGAGACACAGTCTCTGTGACTCTGACGCTTCTTATAACAGCAAGAGTATGTTCAACAAAATATACCAGTGAAAAAAGCTATTCTTGCATTCACTCCATCTCCAGTAGGGTCAACAAAATATACCAGTAAAAACAGCTATTCTTGCATTCACTCCATCTCCAGTAGGGTCAACAAAATATACCAGTGAAAACAGCTATTCTGCATTCACTCCAATCTCCAGTAGGGTCAACAAAATATACCAATGAAAACAGCTATTCTTGCATTCATTCCAATCTCCAGTATGGTCATAAAATTGACTAAATCAACACAATTTCTAGTTAAGGAACCATCTAATTTGAAAAACTTGTACTGTATGTTAAAATAATGAAACTAGTAAAATATATCAGTAATCTTTATTATGTGAAAAACAATTACAAAAACTTGGGATTTTAAAAAGCATACAACTAGGTTTTAAACATAAAGGAGATAATTGAATGGATTACAATTGATAAAGAACAAAACAAGACAGTATACAATAATTATTTAAGGCAGGACTCTTTCCTAATGAAGTTTCCAAACCCCAAGTCTATGGAAAAGTGTTCAACATTTATAAGGCAGTGAGGTGAAGGTCTTTCTAAACAGTCATTAGACACACAATACAGAGCTAGCTATCTCATTTTATAATGCCTCCTTGAGTCCAAACTGTAGTTATAGAAAACATTTTAAATTAACTCATGGGTTTTAAAGCTTTAGTAAAAAAAAAAGTTAAAGTATATATAGAATTAGTTTTTAAAAAATAAAAGCGGAGACCACAAACTGCTGAAAGCGTTAAATGCATTGTATTCTCTTATCTTATAAAACACAGATGTTACTTCAAAAAAAAAAAAAGATGATTATGTCCTATGTGTGTCCATTAGTCAATCTAGTCATGGATAGGTCAATGTATTTTCTTAATTCAAAGACAAATAGCCCACATGTAAAAAGCAGACAAAAAAACTTGATTCAACTCAAGAAGCCCACATGTAAAAAACACCAAAAAAAAATGAGACAATATTAGAAGCCACTACACAAAAGACTCTCACTGGATTCAAATCATAAAACAAAAAGTATGTGTTCTGCAAGTTATTCAATTAACAAAAATGTCTTCTATGACCTTAAGATGAGGCTGAATTCTTTTTGTATTACACATGAACTGAATGCCCAATAAGAGCAAAAGAGATTGAGTCAGAGAGTGTCGACATGAGCATGGCATCAATGTTCAAATTATTGCATTATGTTGAACAGTTAGCCCAAAAACAGATGCATACACATGCACAAACTGTGGCAAACTCTGCCACATCAGAATCAGCTTGATTAGTCAATCCAGATTCCGTCCCATCTCAAGAGGTAACCAAAATTAGTGACTCATCTGGGCGCATCCATTGCCTTCCGAGACAAAAATATATCTTTATTGTTACCACTGATTTACATTCTAGTTGTGATTCAAACCAGATATAATTGTTAACTAAATAATTAGCCCCACCAAATATACAACCTTATTTACAAGTTTATATTCAAGAAAAATGGACAACTTTTTAAAAGTTGGAATGTTTGAAGCATAGAATAGAAAATTAATTAGAGAAACAAATATTTTATCAGATTTACAAAACTGCTAATTTCAGGTATCCATTAAAACTGGGTGGACTCAGTGGCACCCTTAAGATCCCGAAATAAAAAATCCCAGGATTTGAACCCAGGCTTCCTAGTTCAAAGCCAAGCACTTTACCACTTAGCCACCACGTCTCCTATTTTATTTTTGTTAAAATTGCTTTTTTATAACACAATTTTTCATGCTTTTAAATCTTAAAAGTATTTTTTTAAAGAGATAAATCAGTTTTCAACTACAAAAATCAATTTAAAGCTTGAAAATTTCTGTGCTTTCAACTTGAGAACAGGATGGTATGGAATTTCAAAAAGTACACATACGTGCAACGTAACATTCCAACAAATAATCTCAACTTTATTAGTGCAAGCAACTTTTAAAAGTGATTTTTTTTTAAATAGCACATAATGATCTATACACAATTTGTTCAATTGAAGATGCAAAGATGAAAAAAAAAATATAGCTACAAATCCAAATTTCTCTCCCAAAATTAACCAAAGGAAATGGAACTGACCATCTTTTTCTTATGTCACGGCAAAATGCGCGATTGAAAAATTGGCCAGTCTTAAGATTTGCTAGCTTACTTTTAAGACCGTTGAAAAAAAAAAAATTCTGACTCAGTAAATGAATACCTAACAAAGTTTTTTTACCCAAAGTGTATAATACATCATCAGTGGATTCAAAGTCAATCAAAGCATTTAAAGATGTGAGCAAATGGTTCAGTAATACAGTCAGTGCCAAGATAAACAAATATTCACAACACATCTCCATTTTTGACAATGTCTTGTTAGTGCAACATGTTTTTTGTTGTTTTTTTAATTTCATTGCTAATCCACTCCTAGAGCTAATTTGAAAAAATTGAGGGTTATTAAATTAGTACCCCCAAAAAAAAGATAAGTTAAAAGATTTGGATACATTAAAGGAATGAAATCTACGAAAAAACTTTGAATGTATTAACATAAGTTTTCATATCTAAAATGTTTAGCACTTTGTTAAATGTGAATATACAAATATAAATTATAAGTAAATAACTTGTTCAGACTAAATCAGTAACATATATCCAAAATAAAAAAAAGTTCAGTTTGGAATAATTTTTCATACCAAATAATTGTAAAATATTTATCTTATCTTAGTACATGAGAACATTCTACAGTGTCAAACAATGTTGGTCAGGAATCACTTTATTGTCCTTCTTGAAATTAATTCAGACTTGCAATACATAAACTTATTGGTTTGGTAGATTAGAATGTTATCACTTTGATGCTTATAAAAATTCTTAAAGGCTAATAACTTTCAGTATTAATTTGCCAGGTTGGCTTGTGACACATTTAAAAAATGAACAAACAAAAAAAATTCTTCAACATTTCTGTAAGAAAAAGAACTAAGTAAACTGTAGGCAACCTGTATTTCTAAACTTGTTTAAAAACTACAGCTGATGTCACTATTACAGAGGGTCAGCTATGAATAGAAATATACTTGTGGGCTCAATGTATAGAACAAACTGCTCTGTAAGTGAATAGGAACCCATACTTTTGCCTTCAAATGCTTCTGTCATAGAATAGCCATTTACATTCTTAAAACCAAGATCAGCAAATGATGTTTTGTAAGGTATAGGGGTGCCTTCATTATCTTTGTTTAGTACACCGATAGCCACAGAGCCTGGTTTAGAAAGTTTCTTCAGCCACACTGAAATGGAGCCTGGCACCTGAAAATAATTTTAAGGAAAAAAAAAAAAAAAAAGAAAGATTAAATAAAATGAAACCCAAAAATTTGTGAACATTTAAAAGTTTGTGTTTTTTTTTTTTATCAGGTAAGAAGATGACTTTATTAGTAAAGTGGGATGTGTGTCTGAGAAGCATAAACCATTCGGCTACCTATCAAGGGTCTTTAGTTCAAATATTGACTCAAGCTGAGTGCTGTTTGTTGATCGCCTGTAGGAACATGTAAAACTTCTTCCAGATATCTCCAACCCACCCCACCCCCCGCAGACGTCCACAAATGAAAATGGACCATAGGGTACTGAGAAAATACGGGCAATACAAATATTTTTTTTAAGTTTATTGACACAAATATTGTTTTTTTAAAGCTTATGGACACAAATATTGTTTTTTTAAAGTTTATGGACACTTGTATGTAAGAAAATGACAACCAAAACATCTAAAGCAGACTAAGAGAAATCCTCATCTGTCCTTTGACTTTGGGTGTAGGGGTGCTATGACTGCTTGCATAACCAAATCCCTCCACTTTTCCCGTTTAGTTGTTCTTATTTAACAAAAACTTGCGATAAAACTTGCATCTACACAGAGGTGGCTGAGTGGTTAAGCGCTTGGCTTCCGAACCTAGGGTCCTGGGCTTGAATCTCAGTGAAGACTGGGATTTTGAATTTTGGGATTTTTAGGGCGCCCCTGAGTCCACCCAGCTATAATGGGTACCCTGCTTATTAACCGTTGGCCACAGAAACAGATGACCTTAACATCAACCGCCCAATAGATTGCAAGGTCTGAATGGGGAACTTTACTACACAGACTGCATCACATTTGAGGAAGAAATAGAATTGAAAATTAAACTCTGAGGAACAAGCATGTCACTAGATCAAAAGGCTTTTCTGTGGGGTACAATACCCTATTAAAGGAAAGAAAAATGGAGCCTTTTCAATACTACTACTTCAATTACCACAAACTGGCTTGGGATAATTTAAGTAGTAATAATGGGCTTCCCTTTCTGACTTTTAATATGGTAATGTACAATGATGACAATGAACAAACAGATTATGAAGAAATAGATCAGGGATTTTATGCCTGATGTAAATTAGGCATTGTATGTATGTCTGGTGTAAATTAGGCATTGTATGTATGCCTGATGTAAATTAGGCCCTGTATGTATACCTGATGTAAATTAGGCATTTTATGTATGCCAGACAACCTTTCATTCTACAAAATTGTTAGATATCTCCAGCTAAAATGTCTTACTTCTGTTCCAATTATTGCACTTGCATATATAATGTTTTTATTAGGATGCAATCAAAATTCTACTGTTAAGACGAATTAAATAACATTGTTAAAATCTTACCTCAAAAAGTCGAGTGGCTTGATTGCCTAATGGATCTTGATTGATGGCGATAATGTTTTTGTTCAGTAACAACGCTTTGGCTTGCGGGTCAATACTCCTCAAGTCCAAGGAAATCATGAGTGGGGAGGCAAACAAAGCCCACATTGCCATTTGAGCTTTCTGCTGATAAATGCTCAGGCCAAAGTCACCCACAACAAGCTAGTCAGGGTCAGACAGTACGAGAGAAATACACAATAAATACAGAAGTAAAAATTGTATCTTTATATTAAAAAAAAAATTGGCATTTGAATGAAACTTAACTATAACATAAAAAACATAAATTATGGAATGCAAGTAAAAATAAACTTAAAATAATAATTTAAATTTACTTACAAAACCTGAAAAGATTAACAAAAGATATTTAACATTAGAATATCTAAAGGTTTGGTATACTAGAGAAGTATTCTAGTCATGGAATTGGTATGCTAGAGAAGGATTCAAGGTGTAAGCTACAAAGGCTTCATCGCTAATGAGGAAATCTCTGCAGCAATCGGGCGTCATGATGAGAACTGTCAAAAATGCAAGCTAAGACTGAACAGCCATTTCACAAGATCCTCAGGATTCGCAAAGACCTTTCTGCAGGGAACAGTACCAGGAAAATGAAGGAGAGGCAGACAAAGCAATAGAAAGACAACATCAAGGAATGGATGGTCCTGTCAATGAAAGAGACTCTTAACTGGGCTAAAGACTGAGAGGAATGGAGATAGTTAGTTAACAGAACATGAGAGGTGTCCAAACGGTTCAACAGAATTGATTTTGAATAAACATAGTTGGAAAAAAAAAACAACGACATAAGTAGGCTATAAATAGTTGTAAATTTAAGTTAAATTTTGTCAGACTTCTAGTTCATTACAACTTAAGTAAAACAGAATGATTTACAGTTTTAACAAAACAACAAAAGTAGAGAGAGACAATCAAGGTTTATTAACTCTTTCTCTCTGTAATTATTTACCACATTCTGGTGGAATCAACGCTGGTAGCGTCTGTTAGGAGAGAAAGAGTTAATATATTGAGAAAAAAAAAACAGTCTCACCATATCAGGATCATTCCAAGCACCAGGTTTAGCATAGTAGCTAAAATTACCAGTATTCTGTCCATAAAAGTCTATTATAGAGAGGACACTCTCCCAAGAGTCAGTGACATCAACATAGTTTCTCCACAAGTTGCAGACCTTGGCAATGTTTCCATAGTTGGACTACGATAGGGATTGGGGCAAACAGTCAAATTTAATGAGCACTTAGTTCAATAGAATGTGCCTCTTTTCTGAAAGTGTCCACTAGGTGGCAGCAGGTGTGTTTGGCTCATTGTCAATTTGCTGCCAAACTTTCACAGCCCGCAAATTTATTTTTTTTTAAATTGGTTCACTAGAAAAGATAATTAAAACCTACCATGTCGGGATCATTCCAACCTCCAGGACCTGCAAAGGATGCAAAGTACCCATCATTCTGACCATAATAGTCAATAATTTTTAAGACTGATGCCCAGCTGTCCTGGACATCGATATAGTTTCTCCACTGGTTACAACTGGCTCTTATGGCTGTGTAGTTTGGCTGACAACAGGAAGCAGACAGGAAGAGATTTTTGTTTAAGATGTTCAATTTTATTTAGTTCCTAGCATTTGTATCAATCATTCTTTCAAGTTTGATTTGCTTTCAGCTTAGTCATATTTGAACTTTCATTTAGGTTGACTCTTGATAGTCCAACAGTTACGGGACCAGGAAGATGTCAGATTACTGAAAATGTCATATTACTGAAAAGGTCATATTACTGAAAAGGTCAGATTACAGAAAATGTCAGATTACTGAAAATGTCAGATTATTGAAAATGTCTTATTACCAAAAGAAAGCTGTCAAGGAAATTCTCTTAATCTCGAAAGGGCTTAAATACACAATAGGTGAAAAAAAAAATTATTATCTAAAAATACAAAACTTTCAGCTCTCACATACTGCATTAAATTATTATCTAAGCCTACCCACAGTGTACAAATATAGTTACTCAAGTATACATTAATTTACATGAATTTATATTGATGCCACATCAGATTACTGAGTGTGTCCATTATGGAGAGTCGGACTATAAGGAGTCAACTGTATTAAATTGTATAGATGCTAACAAGCTGCACCAAAAATTTAAATTTAATAATATCAATTAAACTTCTTTATGGAATTAAATTATAATTTGAAATACTTCCTAGCCTAGTACTAAACACAACTCTAAAACTAAAGATTGGTTAAAAAAAAATTGTGCTCCTCAATAATTTTTTAAGAAATGCTCCATGCAAAGCTGGAAATTTTAGACGTCATAGTTGTTATTTAACTATTCATTTCACAGACAATAATTTATAGTCTAACATTTAATTTTTACAAATATTTTTGAAATAGATCTACATATAAAAAAATAAATCTTAAGAAGGTATAAAACCGTTTTTAGCTTTTATGTTTTTCATTTTTAAAACTTCCCCAAATCTTAGTCAGTCACCACTTAAAATTGTTGAGGGTTACTTTGGATCACATTCAGCTTGCAATTAATATAGATCGAGTATTTATGGGTGTTTTTTTTTATGCATAGTAAGATTTAGGTTTAGAAACTTCGATTTGCTAATAAACTTTTGAAAATTGGGACTTGATCTAGATTTATGTTTTACAAAATCCATTTTCTGTGGCTGGACTGGTTAAAAAAAAATTGGAATTTATTTATTTCACTGGAATGAATCTAAAATTAATGTGTTTATTTTCAGTTAGAATCTGCAGTTAGATGAGGATTTTTATAATACAGATATATCCAGATTTATAATTTTGTTATTTATAATCTATATCAAAGAATCATAATCTTCCTGGCCTCTGCTTCCTGATGCTTCACTACATTTAGTCTACTGGAGTAGAGCAGAAAATGGTTGCTTATATTATAAAAAGCGAATTATCAAGTGAACAAATCAGTTAAAAGCTTCTCTGTATAATGCAGATAAGAAAATATGGCAACAAAATGTTAAACAAAATCCAACCTACTGTCAGTATGAAAGGCACATTCTATAAATTATTAACTATGTTTTCATAATAAACACAAAAATTGTGCAAGTTCATTTGTGAAAGTATGCAGAGTATGCACAGATAAACAATAATTGTGTGACTTACCAGCTGTTGCCAGTGTTGTAACAAACTGCAGGCTACTCTACATAAAATTCTTCTTATCTTATATAATACAGACGTTACTTCAAAAAAGAAGATGATTACGTCCTACGCGTCATGCATTTAGTCATGCATATTAACCAATGACTTAAATTCTGCCAAGTCACTGGTTTTTCTGGCTAGCTCAGGCAACCCATTCCATGCTCTAATAGCACTAGGGAAGAAGGAGTATTTGTACAAATTTGTCCTAGCATATGGGACAAGGAATGTGCCTTTATTTTTGTGTCTTTCAGAGTATTTTATTAAATTTTGTTTTTGTATTTGAAGATTATGGTTCAGTGTTTTATGTATAATTGCTTCTTTACTTTTGAGTCTTCTGTCCTGAAGGCTTTCTAAATTTAGTGATTTTACTAATAGTGTTACCCTAGTCAAATGTGAATATTCGTTTGTTATGAATCTCACTGCTCTATTTTGTGTTTGTTCCAGTTTCTTAATGTTTTCTTGAGTTGAGGGGTCCCAAACGGTGGATGCATATTCTATTATTGGCCTAACCAAGGTTAAATAACATTTTAGTTTTATGTTCTTATTTGATTTATAGAAATTTCTTTTAATAAACCCTAATGCTTTGTTGGATTTTTTTATAGTTTCATCAATATGTGGATTCCATGACAGTTTTTCATTTATTATAACACCTAGGTATTTTGAGTTTTTAGTCTGTGTTACTGGTTTGCCATGAATAAGATAAGTGGAATTAATTTGTTTAATTTTTTTTGTTACTCTTAACAACTGACATTTTTCTGGGTGGAAAGACATGCTCCAATTTGATTCCCATTTCTGTAATTCATCTAATTCTCTTTGTAAAATATCTGTGTCTTGTTTTGTTTTTATTGTTCTATATATTATGCAATCGTCTGCAAATAATCTGACTTTTGTTCCTGAACTAATGCAATTTGGTAAATCATTTATGTAAATTAAAAATAGTAGTGGACCCAAGACTGTTCCTTGAGGTACACCTGAGTTTACTGTTATTGGTGTTGATTTAGAGCCATTTATTATTACAGTTTGTTCTCTCCCTATCATAAAATCTTTAATCCACTGATGCAGTGGACCGTTAATGCCAAAATATTTTAATTTTTTAAGCAAACTATGGTGGTGAACTTTGTCAAAAGCCTTGGAAAAATCTAGTAAGATAGCATCTATTTGTTCACTATTATCTAAACCTTTTGAGAAATCATCAATTAGTCCTATTAGTTGTGTTTCACATGATCTATATTTCCTAAAGCCATGTTGGTATGGGGTGAGGACATTATGTTTGTCTAAGTGGTTTATGATGTTGCTACATATTATGTGTTCTAGTATTTTACATGTGATGCTGGTAAGTGATACTGGTCTGTAGTTTCCTGGATCAGATTTTTCTCCTTTTTTAAATAGGGGGGTGACATTAGCTTCTTTCCAGTCCTTTGGTACTCTGCCCTGGTTAAGCGATGCCTGAAAGAGTATTTTGAACACTGAGGCTAGCTCATTGCTTAGTTCTTTGAGTAATCTAGCTGGAATACCATCAGGTCCAGACGCTTTATTTGGTTTGGTGTTGGCTAATAGTTTTTTAATTCCATTTTCTTGTACTACTAAATCTTCTATGTTGTCTACTCTGTTCAAATTAAGAAATATGTCTTTGTCTCCTGGGGCTGAGAATGCTGATGCAAAGTATTTGTTTAGGATGTTTGCTTTAGTTTCATTATCATTATGTATTATGTTATGTTCATCTTTTAATGGCGCTATGCCTGTTGTTTCCATTTTCTTAGACTTAATGTATGACCATAGGTTTTTGTTGTTATCTTTAGATATTACATTGTTTATGTATTCACTCTGCAGCTGTCTGCTTACTTTTTGGGTTAGGTGTTTAATTTTTATATACTTTTTGTAAACTCTTTCTGCCTTGGTTTCTTTAAATTTTCTATATAGGTTTTCCTTCTGTTTACAAAGCTTCTTTAGTCTATTATTAAACCAGCATTTATTTATTTTGTTTGATGTGTATTTAGTTGGTATATGATTTTCTATAATGCTTTTAAGATGGTTTTTAATGAAATTCCAGAGGTCATCGACTGGTTGGTTAATGTCTTTTTCTAATAAGAATGTTTGTTGAAAGTTTAATGCAGCTTGGTGTAGTTGTGTTAGGTTACATTTATTCCAGAGTAAGATTTTTCTTTTGGTTTTTGTATTGGCTACTGCTTTTATCTGACTGTGTATTTTTATGATCTCATGGTCTGATAGACCAGGGATAATATCATAATCAACTACTAATCCAGGTCTGTTGGTTAAGAAGAGATCTAATGTGTTGTTTAATCTAGTTGGCTTTTTAATGATTTGATCTAAACTTAGGTTGTGTAAAGTTTCTATGAAAAGCTCATTTATGTCCTTAAGGTTTTGGTGTTTATCTATGGTTAGTGTTTTCCAATTTATATCAGGTAGGTTGAAGTCACCCATAATCCAAAAAACTGCATTTTTATTTGTCTCTTTAAGTGTAGTAATCTGATTACATAGTTCCTGCATGTATTCTAAACTAGAATTTGGTGGTCTGTAAATGCTGCCTATTATAAGGGATGTTGAGGTGGTATTAATTTTACAAAATGTAGATTCTATGTTTTTTGAGTTAGGTAAGGTAATTTCTTCAGCTATAAGAGTGTTTTTTATTGCTAAAAGAACTCCTCCATGATTATCAGCCCTATCTTTTCTAAAAATTTCATAATTACTATTGAAAATTTCTGCATTATAAATTTCAGGATGTAGCCAAGTTTCTGTTCCTGCAATTATGTCTGGTTTCTCACATTCTAATAAAATTTCTAAGTCTGCTGTTTTGTTCCTAATACTTTGAAAATTTATTACTAAGGTTTTAAGGTATTTTGGTATTACTTCTTTAGGAGGTTTGTTTAGTGAGGCTGTTGTATTAATTTTAGTAGATTTAGGTTTAACAGGAGTGGATCTGGCTAGTGGTTGGTGAGTTGGTTTTGGGATGGTGTTTAAGATGTTGTATGGGTTAGAAGTGTCCGCATCAAAGGAATCAAACAGTCCTGATGTAAACTGAGGTAACCCACACGGTACACAGTGCCATGATGCATCTTTGTTGCCTAAGGCATAATACACAGGTGTATTCATATGGAGACATGATGCATGGTACCATTCATCGCAGGTGTCACATTGAATGGCTTTCTGTTTCATGGTGCATACTTTTTTGCAGATGTTGCATCTATCTTTAGATCTAGGCCCTGGATTTGACTCTACATCTCCTGCTATTAATATTAACAGTGAAAGGTATTTATTTCTACTGTGTCTGATTGAGAACTTCCATTTGTGATGGGTAATCTTCTTTAATGTTATTGATGTGTATGTTAGGTTATTTTTGAAGTTGCATTGATCTAAAGTGTGATGATTGATTATGACTGTTGTTTCATTTTTAATGTGTTTCTTTTTTTTTTCAAGAGGTGACTGGCTAAGGTCAAGGTTGGAATAGTAATGTGGTAGCTGTTACAAGAAATATTAGATCTATTGTGTTAACTCACTACCAATATATTTCTTCTTGCTCTCACAAAAGTTATTACCTGGCCAGTTTTTATTAAGTAATATGGAAATTAAGATTTAAATTTCTTTGCATGGAGCATTTCTCCTAACTTTTTCACACTAGAGACTCAAAAAAGTATTAATGGCATAAGCAAACACACCTTTATTCCAACTCCTACCAAATAGCCAGGCCACTGACATAAAAACAGAATGGGATGTCCTGTCATGTTTAGGAACCTCTCCATAACAGGATAGCCTGTCAAATATATCTAGACATTTATAGACAACTTTTACGATTGTTCACATTTTTTTTTTACTAAATAAGAGCAGCAGAACAAGAAATATCGTCGACATTGAGATGTCAATACAAAATGGCCCAATTTATTAAAATTGTGTATACCATTTTTTATTATTACTGTCTAAAAGATAATTGGGTTACTGCCATAATTTAAAGACAATGAACTCCAATGGTTCACTACCCAAAAGTTGGACTTAAGGTCAGAGTCACTAGTACATTTTGATGATCATCTAGTCATATGTGAATATCAGGAGTGTTCAAGTTTCAGAAAATTTCCTAATAGTCAAATAAATATTTAAAATGATAACCCATGCTTAATTTTTGTTTTCACTTGAAATCTTTTAAACTTTTGTACTGCAATGTTTGGAAGAAGATGGAAAGAGATAGATATAATCATATTAGTAAATGTTAATAGTAATTCTTTTTTTTGTTCTTTGTTTTTGGCTTTCAAGTTCTCATGAAATTCTGAAAATTTTGATAAAGACTTAAGTAAAGTTCCCCTTTCAGACCTTGCAATCTCTGGGGCAGATGATGTTAAGTCATCTGTTTCTTTGGCCAATGGTTCAAGAGCAGGGTGTTATGTGGCCAGCACAATCACCACCCGCCTTTACTTTCCGCAACTTAAGTCAGTTAACCATTAGAGTTTGATGAACTCAGGGGTGCCGTAAAAATTGAGAAATTCAAAAATTCACCAAGATTCAAACCCAGGAAGGACTTTAGGTTCGGAAGCCATATGCTTGACCACTCAGCCACCATGCCCCCATTGAAGACTAAACTGGTATAAACTTTCTAGTATCTTTATTAGAAACAGGTTAAAAGCTCTGGAGAGGATTAAGGCTAAAAAAAAAAATTTGTTAAAGTGGTATATGATACAGCCTGCAGTGGTTAACACTGACAACATAAAAAATTAGAAGCTGTGGCCAGCCTTTCACGCACCACTGGGAGGCGATGGGCCCACTCATACAATGGCCATTCACAGGAGAAGACCATGGGATGTCCAGTCTTGTTCAAGAAGAACTGCATAACAGGATATCCTGTACAAACCATTTGGTCTTAACTTTGATTTTCATAGCATTATATCATAGCATAATTTTTAAAAATGGCATTTCAAAAATATACATTTCAAACACATAGAAGATTTCATGTAGGATTAATCAACGCTGTAGCTCAACATTACTATATTTTTTTTTTAGTTCTAACGCATGCGACCCTGATTAGCCTCATAGGATTCATTTTTCAGCTAAATCTAGCCTAATAAAGATAAACCATACTTTACATCTGTATTTTGTACTGAAGTTTTAGCTTCTTCAATTTGTTTTTAGCCATGTGTTATATAGACTAAGTCAGCTAGCTGACAAGACTTCCACAGAATACGGTATGCAAACAAATACCGAAAATACTCAAATTATGACCAATAGCCAAGGGTGCTTTAAAAGGGGCATCAGTATTGAAGGTAACAAAGGCCACCAGTGGAGAACACTTTGAGCTTGATGTTCAAATCAGTTCAATCTAGTCAGAAATACAGCATCCCAACAATGATTTCATACAATTAAATCTATTTCAAAAGTGATGAAAAAAATTGATAAAGTTTAGTGATTCAGGTCATTCACCATTACCATGAAGTTTGCTAGAAACTATTTGAACATGTGGATCTGTACCACTATTTGAAATAAAAGTTTGATCAAACCTAATAAATAGCTGCTTTATCGCACATTAGAGCCTGGTAGAGACTTTTGAAGAATGTCCCAAATAATAATGAGATAAAATAAAATAAAGATATTGAGCAAACATAACACAGGACATAACGTAGTTACCATAGGGCATATCTTTAGGGTCACTATTGCAGCCATCAAATTTCAGCATGTCCACATCCCAGTCGGCAAATGTTTGGGCATCAAGTTCCATATAAAACTCACTGCCAGGATACCCAGCACATGTCTTGGAGCCAAAGTCTTCATAGATTCCAAGCTTTAAGCCTTTTGAGTGGATCTGAGAATCAAAGCATGGCAGAGAAGTACATTAGCATAAACTAAGTCTCTAAATGTTAACAGCTGTAAAGCAGTAAATGTCAGTAGATGTTGACAGCTGTAAAGCAGTAAATGTGTGTAGATGTTGACATCTGTAAAGAAGTAAATGTGTGTAGATGTTGACAGCTGTAAAGCAATAAATGTGTGTAGTTGTTGACAGCTGTAAAGCAGTAAATGTGTGTAGATGTTGACATCTGTAAAGCAGTAAATGTGTGTAGATGTTGACAGCTGTAAAGCAATAAATGTGTGTAGTTGTTGACAGCTGTAAAGCAGTAAATGTGTGTAGATGTTGACATCTGTAAAGCAGTAAATGTGTGTAGATGTTGACAGCTGTAAAGCAATAAATGTGTGTAGTTGTTGACAGCTGTAAAGCAGTAAATGTGTGTAAATGCTGACAGCTGTAAAGCAGTAAATGTGTGCAGATGTTGACAGCTGTAAAGCTGCTAAAAGCAGTAAATGTGTGTAGATGTTGACAGCTGTAACTAAGTGTCTAAAACCCAATTAATGTCATTGAAATATACTTTATACAGTTTATTGTAAATTGGAAATATACTTTAATTAATGTGTAAATTTCATGATATATCTTATCTTATAAAATACAGAGGCTACTTCAAAAAAGAAGATGATTGCATCCTGCACATGTGCCTAGCTCAATCTAGTCATGCATATTAATCAATGACTTAAACTGTGCCAAGTTGTTGGTTTTGTGGCTGGCTCAAGCAACCCATTCCATGCTCTAATAGTACTAGGGAAAAATTAGTATTTTTACATATTGTTCTAGCAT
The DNA here is from genome assembly GCA_036873155.1 of Biomphalaria sudanica. Taxonomy (NCBI): domain Eukaryota; kingdom Metazoa; phylum Mollusca; class Gastropoda; family Planorbidae; genus Biomphalaria; species Biomphalaria sudanica. The sequence goes on along the minus strand of JAZGLO010005497.1, from coordinate 173,368 downwards.
AAGTAAAAAAAAGTAAAGTTCCTTGTGGTCTATAAAGTAGATAATGTAAAGATCCCCTGTTTCTGTGGCCTAAGGTTAACGAGGGTGTCGTGTGGCCAGCACAATGAGCCACTGCCTTTACTTTTCCCCAACTCATGTCAGGTACCCATTAGGGCTGTGTGTACTCAGAGGCACCCAAAGATTTCAGAATTAAAAACCCCAGTCTTCAAACCAAGGACCTTCGCTTCAGAAGTCAAGTGCTTTACCACTCAGCCACCACGCCTCCGTGTCCTAGCATATGGAACAAGAAATATTTATCTTTGTGTCTGAGTATTTTATTAGATTTTGTTTTTCTATTTGAAGACTACGACAAAAAAAAAAAAAAAAAAAAATTTTATTTCAAAATGGAACAGATTCTATTCTACTCATTAATTGTGTTCAAGGGAACAGTGTATAATTTTGTTTTTTAAGGTTAATATAAGCATTTCTTTTTTTTTTTTTGATAGGCCATACATGGAAGCTTGTACTCTTTCTGTTTCAGGACAAATACTCAAATGCTTTTATGTTAGAAATAGGGGAGTTAATTCCTTTTTATTGTGTACTTCTTTTCATCTCAATTTGTTACCACTTATATTTGTATGGGTCAGTTCTCTTTCTGGTAAGTTTCTATTATGTACAATATTTTTAATCAAACAGATGATAGGGAAAGAGTGATATTAGGAAATATATTTTAAAAATGTATGATATTAGGAAATATATTTTAAAAATGTAATGAAAAAATACAGCTAATATTGAATCAAACAGATGATAGGGAAAAAGTGATATTAGGAAATATATTTTTAAAATGTAATGAAAAAATACAGCTAATATTGAAGCCTTCCTGGCTGATAAATGCACAGCCTCAGGAGTGTCTATTTCTTACAGTTCCACAGAACTGAGAGCTGTAACTAAATCATACTTTGAGTTCATGAGTCTACTGAAGAGTTCATCAAGGGGGGGGGGGGGGGGGGGGGGGGGTCATGGGAACTTGTGTAATAAACAACGGTATGAAAAAACTTTCCCATGTGGATAAAGAAACAAATTGAACTTATTAACTGCATGTGTGTTACTTACATAATTAGCCAAAGCCTTAATACCACTGGGAAATCTATCAGGGTCGGCAACTAGTCGTCCATTGCTGTCTCTTTCTTTAGCTAGCCAGCAATCATCAATATTGACATACTCATACCCTGCATCTTTGAAACCTTCAGAAACCATCAAGTCAGCTACCTTCATGAAGAGACGCTCACTGGTGAGGAAAAAAACGAGACTATAGAAACATCAAATAAATGAAAATAAAGTCACTGGCACAGTTAAACTGTTTTTCATTATATAATTTTTTTTAAAACTATTTTATATTAGTTTTGATATTAGCTAATGCTATTGACTGAATCATAAATTAAAAAATAAATAAAGGTAATTTATTTTGGTAGATGACGTTTCTATACAGAAAGTTTCCCTTTCAGACCTTGCAATTTATAGGGCAGATGTTTCTGTGGTTCGCAGTTAACAAAAGTATTATGTGGCCAGCACAACCACCAACCGCCTTTACTTTCACAAACTAATGTCAGGTAATCATAAGAACTGGGTGGACTCACAGGCACTCTAAAGATTCCAAAATTAAAGACCCCAGTCCTCACCAGGATTCGATCTCAGGACCCCTTGGTTTGGAAGCCAAGCATTTTACCACTCAGCCACTGCACCACCATCTGTCTGTTTTTATGACTGATGGTTAAAAAGGGTGTCACGTGGTCAACACAGCAACCTACCATCTTTACTTACCCAAAGTAAGTCAGGTACCCAATAGAGTTGGGTGGACTCAGGTGATTCCTAAAAACCCAGAAACCCCTGTCTTCACTGGAATTAGAACTCGAGACCTCTCAGTTAAGAAACCAAGCACCCACGTAACAACAGCAACATGATCAACATTAAAGAATATATTATAAACTATTTTAAACATAAAACTTTACCTAATGCAGTTGTCGGGATCATTAACACAGTCAACGTTGCAACGGAAACGTTCCCATGACAGCCAGCCCATTGGTGGCGTCAGTGCAAGCCCATTGTCTAGGGCAATGGCAAGTGGACATAAGAGACAAAACACTGCCGCAGCTTTGAGGATCATGGTCTGATAGAAGAAGACCAACAGATTAGCAGATTAGAAAAAAAAAGGATAGCAACACAACATTAAGAAAAACTTAATTCTAGCAATATTTCTATGGAGACTAGACATGCATATAATTTTGGCAACCAATATTTCTATTACAAGCACGACTAATTCCACACATGGGTATACCTAGGAAGTAATTGCCTTCTTTTTTTAAAGGTCGTTATAACTTATAGATAACAAAACAAAAAATGGGAGTTAATTAGGTCATACATAAATGAAATAAATTTTTATTTCAATGTAATTGTTCAAAGTCTTACGTCTGTGGGCAAATTTTTAAAATTAGATCCATGCACAGCTTTTAAGTCGTATGTCCATGTGCAAGTTTTAAGACTTTTATGTTATTAAATTAGTTTCTAGTATTTGTTATCAAAGCTAGAAATGGATTAAAATTATATGAATTTCAGTTGCTCTTTATCTTTTAACAGCATATCGGGCATGCAACTGCTTGCAAGTTTTATTTACTCTTTTTTTAAAAAGCCTTTACTCTCAGATAAGCCTCATGGCAAGCTAAGTTTTGATAAATAATTGGATATAATTAAAGACCTGGATATCACTGAGTCATGTTATGTTCCAGCTGTCACTAATCTCTTGAACATTACTAATTTTTTAATCAATACTATGTAAACATAGTCTGCACTTTTGCCACATAATCTCTACAGACAGTCACATGCAATCCAGAGCTCCACAGCCTCCAGACTTCCACTGTCTCAATACTTCACACACATTTTTACTGTCCAAAAACACAGGCTTCACATACAGCCCCACTTACTTTAAAAAACAAAGAATCATTAAGCAAAAATGAAAACTAATTTGATTGTAACAAACAATTGACGTCTAAAAGGATTATGATAAATTAAATTACTGTAGGATCATGAGAACCAGGTCAATGTTAAATTTATTATTCCATTACAGCAGAGGTGCAACAAAATGTTCATGCACACAGGGCTGTATCAAACAAGACAATACCTGCTTAAACAATTGACGTCTAAAAGGATTATGATGAATTAAATTACTGTAGGATCATGAGAACCAGGTCAATGTTAAATTTATTATTCCATTACAGCAGAGGTGCAACAAAATGTTCATGCACACAGGGCTGTATCAAACAAGACAATACCTGAATTATAAATAATAATTATAGCTTTTATATAGCACTACTTTCATGCTTATAGCATGCTCACAGCGCTATGGTCCAATCTCATTTGTGGACCAGTTGTGAGAGGGGTATCTGGGAGAAGGTTTTCTGTGCTGCCTTTAGGCGCTAGGTGAACACAACTCTGCTCAAGTCAGGTGTCAAACCCCGAGCCCTCTTCATAGGTAGCCAAGCCAAGTTCAAGCGTACTTAGCCTCTTGACCACGCTTCACACTTAAAATATAATAAAATATTTTTAAAATATTTGGGTCAAGCTTGGTACCAAACTCTTGAACGTACAATGTAAAAAAGTCGGCCAGCGAACAATAATAGTTTATTGATTATTTATTGATTATCATTATTTGGACATCTAGATCTAACACTAGGCTCTAAACCTAGACTTCTGATTAGAACTCAAGAACTAGTCTAGATGTTAATCTACTTCTAGATCTAGAATTAACCTTTATTTTATTAGCTTTACATTTAAAAATATTAGTAAAGTTGAGATATTCTTTCAATAAACTTGAAGCAACTTTAAATTTACTCTGTTATTGCCTAATCAGTACACTATGGACTATGCCATGTTTTTTTTATTGAATAATTCCGAAGAAAGAACTTAATATCTAGACATAGAAATGCGCAAAGTTTTGCTGAACATTATTTAATTGTACTTTTATAAACCTGTTGGTGACACAGATGGGGGTAGTGCTGTATGTGTTTATAGCTGACACAAATCGCCCCAGGCCAGTGTTAGATGAGCAGTCAACCCTAATGAGTGACAGTACACGCCAGTTCGGGAAGGATCTGCTTTGTAAATAGTTTGCACGCAAGTAACATCAAATGTAGTCATGTGATCAACCAGAATGACCAAGCGATGTTCCATCCAGTTCTAGAAGGCCTATAGGGACCCTATATAAGAGTGTATGTGTTAAGAGTCAAGTGACTTCTCATTACCTCGCAATGTCACAAGTACGAGGTGAAGTCAAAACCAGCACCAGTGTAAAGTTGGTCTGGAATAGAAGCAAGGTTTTTGTACAGTAAGTGTTATGTTTTTGACAATTGTACAGTATTGGCTGAGATGTATTTGACATTAAACTGTTACGTTACTTTGGAGCCCTGAGTCGTCAAGTTCTTTGAGTTGGTTGTGTAATGTGGTGCCGTTTGCAGAGAGCCTGGAAAGTGAGAAACATTACAATACTCTTGAAACAATAATGCCTTACATATGGAAAAGCCCAAACACAACAGTCCTTTCAAGAGAGCGATAGTCCTTTCAAAATCAAAGCTGGATCTAGACCAATATTTAATCTCTAGTCCAATTTACATTTATTTATTTTTTACTTTGAAAAAATTATAATGGTCAACTAGAGTTTTCCCCATGTCGCGAATGAGCTAATAGTAATTATTTTCTCAGAGATATTCATCAACTGCTAAATTCCTAGGAAAATCATTAGTCATTTTTTAGATCAGTTGTCCAGGTTCCTGAATCCAGCTTCCATGAAGTTCTGACTTGAATAGAGGTTTTGTAATAAAAACACACAGGAGTATCAGTAAGCATCATGAGAATCCAGAATGTAGTTTGTAAATTTTTAATTTTCTGTCTTTATTTTGAAGTGACAAAACAATAATGAATATTCAGCAAGGAATAAAATCACTTCTTTATTTTTTTAGAAATATAATGGTATTTCAGGCACATTTTAACACATATATATATAAGGCTTGTCTTCTAGTCCGAAGATCATTAAGGAATGCAGTATTTCCCATGCCTGCGCAGCCCTAACTGTGACCTACATATTTTGCCACACCTAGAGCAATCATTGCATAATTTGTCACAGTTGTGACAATTTGCCCCAATGAAGATTAAGCATTTTGAAACAAATTTTAATATTAATATTTGTTTATTAATAATTATTTGTTTTATTGATTCCTTTTTATGGATGATACCTAAATAGATACCTAAATAGTATTAAACGACTTTCTCTTTAAATAATGCTGTTTACAAAGGTTAATACAGCATCAACATACAGAAAAGATGTCCTCTGAGCGCAACATTTATTTAGGAAAGAAGTTACCTAGTCCTACTATTTAGATAGGTTGGAAGTGGGTGCATTGCTGGAAGAAGTGAGCAGATATTTTGCAAATATTATATAGAAAAAAATAAACATTATTTTGAAGAAAAACCTACAGCTTTCCTTGTTAGGTCCTTGGTGTGGGGCAAATTGTCACAACCTCAACCCAGCCACTTTTTTGTTGTATAACTTTGATAAATAAAGAGATAAAGTTTATTTCATTTACTCTAATTGTTGTCTGAATGTTTAAGTTACAGCATGTTAAGTTTGGTGAGAATCAATGAATTCTAAATATGTTTAAAACATCAAAATCTGAAAACTTTGACAACTAGCCCCACCTTCCCCATACTGTAGGCCTATACTCAACTATACTGCCTATACCTATAGCCTATATAAGTATATATATATATATAGTCATTATAGTGGTTATAGCCTATGAGCCCTATGACTAGACAGTCACTATATATACAATACAGTGTTACATCTAGTCATACATAGACAGAGAGAGTAGATCTAGAATGTAGACTAGTTAGATCTAGTAACTTATTTTTAGTAGTTAATTGAGTAATTGACCTCGTTCCTACTATTATTAACCATAGACTATGTCAATTATATAATAATCTATTCTAATAATGCCGCTCAAGAATAAAAGAGAGATCTAGAACCTATAGATGCACAACCTTGCTGCCTCCTTATATTGATGGTATGTTTTTGTTTCCGATAGTAGTATTAGTTACAAATCTTATGATTGTCACATGACAAGCAGATCTATTAATAACATGACGGTGTTGAGTTACAGTTTATACACTAAATTTATATCTGCAAAGATGATACCAATATTTTCATCCACCCGTCTTACTATTGCTTGTATTTCAACATTTTCGACATTAGTCAATGATAATAATAATGGTGTTTTGTTACAAAACTTCTACAAGTCCAGCTTCAATCAACCTTGTCGATACTGTTGCCTTGTCGGCCTTAGCTTTGATCTGACGGACAGTGTTTCCCAAAGTGTGGTACGCTGACCACCAAGGAATAATTTGAAGAGGGTATGTATTGGACCTCAATGCGCTCGTTAACTATGATGGTTTTGTTAAATATCCATTTATTATGTTTAGTTAATTAGTTTAATAGATTATGTTCCACATTTAATAGTCTGCCCCCCCCCCCCAAACAAATCAATAATAATTATGAGTGCTTATTAGTACGCATTAACTAAACATAATTAATGGATATTTTTTAAAAAATCTTTTGGGGGGGGGGGGGGAGAGGTACACTTACCTTTACCCTTTACCTATCCGTTAGTCTGTTGGACCGTTGGGGCACCATGCAAGATTCGTCGATCGTCTTTCTCCATTCCTCTCTGTCTTTTACCTTAGTTAGGACCCTTAGGTACACTTTGCGTTACTAAAATTATAGACGGCCTAACAGATACACACGTTATATATTGAATAAGCCTCTTACGTCACATATTGTTATAACGACCTTCAATTTTTTTTTAAAATACTTTATGTTAATACTTAATTTATTGGTTTATCATCTCTTAGAGTCTTAGAGGCTATCCATACGGCTCTGGATCCCCTCTATCGACATGTGGAAAAGAATTTTATGTCTGAGATGGTTTCAAGCAGATGTATATAATGCTACCGTGAGGTCGGGGGTTAAAGAACCCTTTGAGGAAAGTTGAAATGGAAGAGCTGATGAGGCTTTGTTTCATCTCTGCCAAATGCTATGTAGGCACCCCACCGAGAATCATTACAAAAGTTTCTATTAACCCACTCTGTCTGTCTGTCTGTCGCAAAGTTTGTAAACGTTATTTCTCACACACCCAATCTTGGATCAAGCTGAAATTTTGAATAATTATTTCTTTTACCTGACAACAGAAGAATCAATTTAAAAAATTAACTAATTATGTTATTAGCTTTTTGTTTGGTATCTCGAACAAGGGAAAGAAATGGTACTTGACCGAAGTGGTGGTATAAGCTGAATCATCCCCTTTATAGGTCGTCGTCCGAGGCCTGAATATGTGTTCCACAAACTACTGGAATAATTAACCGATGAAAGGTTGTCTCTAAAAAAAAAAAAAAAAAAAGAAAGAAAGTGGTCCGCCAAATACTCAGAATGTGCGAAGTGTTCCTTGAAGGAAAAAAGTTTGGGAATCACTGCTCTATACAATTAAATGCCTTCTCTGTCGCCACGTTTTGAGACAGGTACATTAAGTTATTAAGATTTGAAACATCTTCCATCTTTTAGAGATGACTTTTACAAAAATTAAGAAAATGAAAGTTTATTAAATAGATTAATCAACATTTAAAACGAAAAATCTTATTTAAATTTCTTTTAATCATGTAGAAACATTTTGTTATAGATCTACAATATTTTTTTGTCTGATGATCACACATACTATTATCTTAGTAGTTAACGCCCAGCCATAGATCCTAGGAATCCACTGACAAGAGAGGTAATTTGCTGTGGAGCCTGAGAAAGAAGTCCAACAGCGTTCGAGTAGCCGCACTTTGTTCCGCAGGTGACAATGCAGTTGGCATAGGAAGCCTCGCAGAGTTCCCCCTTCAAGAGATCTGATGGGTCCTCGCCCGAACATTTGTTCCATTCAGCCCCGCACTGGGCTCCGCAGCTGTCCACGCACCCACAGACAGCGCCACAAGCCATCTGGCAGAATTGGGACCCCGCTACGCACCAGGCGCTGAAATAATCGGGCAGCACGGTGGTTGCGTCGCAGACGAATTTCCCATTCTCGCAGACGGAGCCGCACAGATCTGTACACGGCGTTGAGCTGATCGTCTGCACAAGTGCAAAGGTCACCAGGAGAGTGATCGCTGGGAAATATAAAAAAATGTCTAATATGGCCTATTAACTTAAACCAAGGAGGTTATATTTAGATGGAGATGGCGGTTGCTATCAAATGTTCATTATCGGTTAAAGCCAGTGGGCGGACCCTATTCGCCATATTGGTTTACTCAAAACATTCCATCCGTTTTCATCGCGATACCAGTTTTCTAATTCTCGTAACGACTCAAATTAGCCTCGTATTTTGTCATCATGTTTTTTTCTAAACTCCTCTAAGGCCCAAGTTCATATCTGGTGGTCTAGATTTTCCAATGGATCAATTACAAAGCGCTGTAGAGCATCTAAAGTGATTTATACGATCACCTGATCGAGGCCTACAAAACCGAAATATAATGATTACATCGAAATTAAGCACTATTGTGGGCTGAAAAAAGCACAAAAATGATTTGCAAGAGGTTTGTTATATTTTTGATACTTTTTACCGCACTGAAATCACCACAAAATTGATAAAATTGAAGTGAAAATAGTACTACTACCTACTACTAATAATAATGTTACAGTAATACTAACTAATCTTTCCCTAATTAAACTCTGGCCTACATCTAAAATGTTTAGTATGTAAAATGTGGGAAGATACATTTTTATACAAACATGAAGACATTATATAAGAACACACTGATAAACCATACTGAATATACAAAGTCAATGAGCTAGTGGGAGATAACTAATTATTTACCACTGAAGAGAATTAGTTTTACCGATGAAGCGATTGATTGACGATTTGCCAGGGGTCGCCTAAGACCATCGAAAATATGGATTGTTATTGTCTATTCTTCTATTGCTGGGGGGGGGGGGGGGGGGTCGCGGCAGAATGGTGGATTGTAAAAGGGTTGCCGAGCTTAAAAGATTTAGAACCGCTGACGTAGATAATTCAAAACTTTATTTCTCCCACACCCATTCTCTGATCAATTTGAAACTTTAAATAATTATTTATTTTAGGCTATTTATAGAGACGTGAGTTAATAAAAAACCAATTAGCCAATTAACTATTGGGAATTATTTGGTTTGATATCGAATAAAAACCATAACTTCTACATTATTGAGAGATATAGTTGTAAGTTTTTTTTTATTTATTTTTCTTGTTAACTCTTTGTACTCAACGAACCCAAAATGTTTAAATGTCCATGGGTTATTTATTAACGTTTCATTCTATTTCAGAGATACCGCCACTAGAAGTTAGGCCTATTATTTGATCTATACAATCTTATATAAATTAAAAGTTATAGAAGAGTTATATAAATAAAAAAGAAAGTAAGAGTTTGGATTTTAAATTGTTCATTGTTGAAGTTTATACTCTTAATCAAATAAATAAAATAAGACAATAAAAAAAAAAATCACATCGTCTGCTTACTTACATTTCATGATGTTCTTTTGAAGAGACGGTTACCCAAGGGAGAATACCAAACGATAGCTTACTACACTTTAGATCTACCCAGATTGTCTAGCGGTACAGTTTTTATAGTAAAGTGGGAATACTGTTGGAATGATGGAGAATCGACTGAAACTCAATACCCTAAACACTAAAGCTCATTAGTATTCATGTATTAGACCTGACACTATATTGTGTCATTAAGAGAAAAAAAAGATATGTCAGCATTTTTTAATTAGGTGACTTTTTGCATATATTATGCAAATTGTGATGAACAAACATAGGAAGTTCTGGATTGACCTACATTGATATTTTGGTTAGCCATTGAATTATTATATACTATATTAATTAGTGCCGTCTACCCTCCCCCTGCACCCCCATACCTTTTTCTTATCCCAGTATCTAGTGACTACAAACACACACATTTTCATTTTTTAAAAATTGGTTGACTATTGTGTTGGACATATGATACCCTCGTTATAATTAGCTTTGAAATAGACAGTCTTTATTTAGCTATGCCTCTTAAATCTTTTCGAATTGTGATACCTGGTCACGTGGTATGCTCTCTGGACTGTCATCTCGATGGCCGCCATCCTCTACGTCCTGCGGTTGGTTTGGGATAGGATGTAATAATATTCAATTCTGAAAGAACAGCCTAAACCTGTAAAACAAACGAAACATTCAATCTACACGAATTGCTCTACTTAAAATGATAAAGATACAATGTTTCTGCTAATTTAGAACGGACACGCCACTGCATCAGCCTTGTAATTATTTTAATGATTAGTCCATCTTTGAGATCTACCTCCGGATTTTGTTTCAGTGAATTTTAACACCTCTGAGTTAAGTGCGACTCGTCATTCCTCATGGCTCAACAAGGACCAAAACATACCATCTGGCAATTCGTTCGGCCACTGACACTATAAATATTTGATACAAAAAACGTGAATGAACACGCCAGTGCCTCACAAAAACTTAAAGCCAAATCTAAAATGAGAGGTAAGACAATTGTGTTTATATCTAACAAAACTATCATATATTTTAAGGGATGTGCAAAAACTACTAGCTGTACAACTATTTCTTGGTAGGTGTCAGGGCCGCCGCTACCTATTGTGCAATGTGTGCATTGCACGCAGGCGGCCGACTGTAGGGGGCGGCCAAATCATTATTCCAAGGTTACTTTTTTTGTTTTAATTATTAAATTAAAAAATATTTTAAATAAAATGCTAATTATTCTTTGAAAATATAAACGATATTCGTACATAAGAAATTATTTTGAAAACTAGAACAAATAAAATATGGCAGCGTCCGAGGGATTCCCACTGGTTTTTTCCAAAAGCGCCTACTCATTTCTGGCATTAAATTTTCGCGGGTTGTTTGCAATTTTTGTTTTGAGTCTAAAGGCCCGCCCTGTAAGTAGATCTATTACTGGTAACTTTAAAAAACATTTTCATTAGTGGGGGGGGGGGCATTAGTTCCTCTCATATGGAGGGGGGAGAGCGCAACGTCCTGTCAAAAAGGGGTGTTTTGGAATGTGTGTGTTTCCTAAGCGTCGGTAAGAAGAGGTTAAGTGATTGATTGGTTGGTTACACAGTGACGATGACATTAACGTACCTAGTACAAATGTGAGACGATCTTAAAAAAAGAGTAAACACTTTATCTTTTTTGAGAGCTAGATTTTGTTTAAATCTCAGTTTATGTCATTACTATTAGATCTATATCTCATCTCAAGTTCAATCGTGAATAATAACAGTCATATTGAGTTTTTGTTCAAAAAGAAATTAATTGAAGTTATTCAAAGTTTATTTATCAAAAAATATAAAACGCCTTCATCGGTTCATTTGTACTAGATGCTCGGAGCTACAAGCCAACAACCGACCAACAACAAGGAAGGGGGGGGGGGGCGCGGCAAAAAAAGGTTCAGACCCGTTGCCGACTTGAGCGGAAACCGCCGCAACTAGAATTATATCTCCAGGAATAACTTTTTACAACACTTGAAAATGATGTAGGCAACACAATGTCCGGAAACAACAACAACAAAAACAACAACAACGTTTTGGTGAACTTTCATGGCTTAACTTTGGATTCTATACACGGTGTTCAATTAAATAGAAATGAAAAATAAAAACCTACAAAATTATGACTAAGTTTCTTTTCTTTTTTTATTACATTCTTTAAAAATCTCAAGGGCCTCACTGTCGCGGCCTACATCGCTCCTCTGCATCAACACTTCAATTGTGGGCTTAAACGAAAATGATATCTAGGGAGTCGCCACCTGGGAATGTGAGAAACACTGCCTTACTCTGTTTTTTTATAAGTCATTGTTTAAGTGACTTGTACTTAGGATTATTTACTTTCTTGTAACTCAAGAAAAATATTCAGCGTTTAGTTGATTCATTTGTTGGATAAATTTATAGGCGACCCTGAATCCATGGATGTCAGATGACTGTAGATACAATGCACATCTCTCCAAAATACAATCGTGATGATTATCATGAAAGTGTACAGAACGTTGAAAAAGTTCCACTGTCAATGGCTTTTGTATTTCGAGCTTTTTTTTTTCGAATTATGCTTTATTTTACAATAACAAAAAAGTGAACATATCAGAGTCCAGACCATATAACACTGTTGAGTAGTCAAAGTTATCGAGAAATTGTATATAGATCATGATCATTTCCGCAGTTCATTGTAATATACCTGCCGTAACTCATCAATTATAAATTCATCGTCGCAAATACACAAGCATGGGCTATAAACCTGAACAGATAAATTTATCACAAAAACAAAACAAAACAACAATTTTAACAACAAGATGTCAGATTTCTGTAGGCATGTATGTCCGAAATTGATCCTAGTGCATGATTCATGGTTCATAGTTTTCCTTGAGGGGTACAACAACTGTGCGAATATAAAAGTGAAAAATAGAATGGCCCATAAAAATGGATTTTAATCCAATGCCACTTTTGGAACAGTGTCCATCTCAGTCTTAATGATTTTTTCTTGAGGAAAAAAAAAAGGGGGGGGGGCGGCGTTTTAAAATTTCGCACGCAGGCGGCCACAACCCTCGCGGCGGCTCTGGTAGGTGTATTTATTTTTAAACTATAGTTGTTTTTTTTCATTTAATTGTTTCTTCTGGATGAGTCTCTATGTTACTTTCTACGAGGTAGGCTACTTCTTTTTCTAGCCAGATTTTTGCTGCTGACTTGCAGGCTCTTTTGCAGACGAGGTAGGCTACAAACAAGCTCCATGCTCGATTATCAATAGTCAATAATCTTATCTTGTTTAATTCATTACAGTTCGTTGATACTATAGATGATAGGGTTTTTTTATTCTCTAAACTCCGAAATCAACGCTTAAAACTTTTAGCTGAACAAATGGCCAGAATAGTCTACAACAGCACTTGCAAAACTCAAAATAATCTGGACAGACAAAGGCTTAGCCCTTGACCCTAAATCAGACATGTGCTCCCTCGTCACGGCCACATTCTTATATGCATGCGAATCTTGGACGCTGACCACAGATCTCGAGAAGAGGATCCTAGCAATGGAACTAAGATGCTACAGAAAAATCTTAGGTGTCCACTTACAAACTTACATCAGAATGAAAAGATAAGAAAAAGGATTAATACAGCATTGGACGCCATGATGACCTGATAACCTCAAAAAACGTCTACTCAAACTATATTGCCACAAGGTACTCAGGGCTCGCAAAGACCTTCCTTCGGGGAACAGTACCAGGAAGAAGAAGGAGAGGACAGAGAAAGCGATGGCAAGACAACATTAAAGAATGGACAGGCCCGTCAGTAAATGAAATTCTATTCAAGGCAAAGAACAGAGAGGAATGGAGAAAGACGGTTGACAGTTCTTGTATGGTGCCCCAACGGTCCAGCAGACTAAGGAATAGGTGAAGGCGATTGTTATATAGAGGGCTAGCTGCAAAAGAAAATGTAACTATATATACATCAGAAAAAGAAATCGTAGAACATTTTACGATACTTTTTTTTTTCCAAATTAGTTTCCCTTTTATCGAGGATTTACACGATCTTCATATACACGATCTAGAGACAATCTAGATTTACACGATCCAGGTTTACGAGGTGTATTAGCATACAAAAAGAAGAGAAAGCAATATGAAGGGATATAAAGATTGTAAAGAAAAACAGTCAGTTGTTCTTCTACTTGAGTTTTTTTCTTGTGCTTTTGATAACCTTCCTTCCACCCTTTGACTATGGAGAAAGTGCGAGATTATAATTGGAACTGAAAGAAAGCGAAACCCCCCAAAAAATTCTTTCATAAAAGGATAATATATTTCTACACTTAAGTTTCAATGTTGCGGGTGCTATAAACCAGGTTTACATAGTCGGGCTGTTATATATATATATATATATATATATATATATATATATATATATATATATATATATATATATATATATATATATATATATATATATATATATATATATATATATATATATATATATATATATTTTTTTTTTTTTTTTTTTTTTTTTTTTTTTTAATTTATTTATTTATTTACATGTAACAAACTGTTATGATCTTGTCTAACTGGCCTTCTGTAAACACTGCTAAACAACAATACAGCACATCTAACACAAGAACTCTGTCTCTGGTCCGTGAAGGCTCTCGTCAAATGACCACAGCACGGGCCATATTTGCGTGTATCAGCAGTACTGTCCCTTGTTCAACAGCCATTGACCTGTGAGATTTGCCTTAGTCTCGTGTGTCAGTAGGTCACGCACACATTAATCCCTTTCAGTCCGCCACTAGGGTTATAACAATACAAATTCGATGAAAAATAAACGCCCTTACGATTTATACATTTATACAAAACGCAATTTTTAATATATATTTTATTTCTGCAGCCTTCATCACACTTATCCTCGTAGCCTTTATTGCTGCTGACGTCAGCGCAGAAGGAACTTGTTCCAAGTCCTGCAAAGCTGTCTGTGCCATCAACAAACAGGTCTGCGAGCTCACTGGCCTTCTGGGGCCCCTCTGCGAAGCAGGCTTCGGATTCTGCACCAAGTCCTGCGGCCTGAACTGTGCCTGCATAGACCTCTGCCAGGATCAGTGTGGCGCGGAGCTACAAAAGTGCAAATCGGAAAACGCCAACGGACTCCTGTCCTCTGTCACGTGTCTGGGCAAGTTCAACCAATGCGCCGCCGTCTGCGGGACCCAGTGTGCTTCCAACGCTGCCAGCGGCATTCTGAACCAAATCACCAGTTTATTACCGTGAAATTAACTCACGTTAATAAGATATAAATTAAAATAGAAGGAGGAAATAACTTTGACTTTTATTTGTATAAGAGCTGCAAAGAGATAATGGAAGAATCGAGCTAATAAAAAAATATTTTAAAATTAATTGTTCTTTTTTTTTTTTATGTTCAGCTTAATACTTTTAATTGCTTGTTGGTGTAAATCTTCCCTTCAGTATTTACTATTATGGTGATATATTAGATCGTGCACCCTACTTTTTTATTTCTGCGCTTCTTAATTATCCTAAGAGTTGATGATAAAACTCTTAGAACTCTAGGAGATTCTAGACCTATGGAAGCTTGGCCTCCATCTACCCGTTTTAACAAACAGCTGTCTGAATGAACACATGTCTGAACAAACATCTGTCTGAACAAACACCTGTCTGAACAAACATCTGTCTGAACAAACAGCTGTCTGAACAAACACCTGTCTGAGCAAACACCTGTCTGAACAAACATCTGTCTGAACAAACAGCTGTCTGAACAAACACCTGTCTGAGCAAACACCTGTCGGAACAAACAGCTGTCTGAACAAACACCTGTCTGAACAAACAGCTGTCTGAACAAACACCTGTCGGAACAAACAGCTGTCTGAACAAACACCTGTCTGAACAAACATCTGTCTGAACAAACAGCTGTCTGAACAAACACCTGTCTGAGCAAACACCTGTCGGAACAAACAGCTGTCTGAACAAACACCTGTCTGAACAAACATCTGTCTGAACAAACACCTGTCTGAGCAATCACCTGTCTGAGGGGAGATAACGGTAAGTGTGGCTACATCTGAACGAAGTTTTTCAAAACTAAAGTTGATCAAAAGATTACGTGCGAACATAACTCACGAATTTGGCGCTTTCATAGGCCCGCGCTAATTCTAGGTGTTATTATTAAATTGCAGAATACGAAAAAGTCATAGAAATCTCCTGAATTTATTAAAATCTCCTGAAAACTCATAAAAAATCTCCTGAAAAATAGTCAAAATTGTCATTTGTGGGTGTCTTTCATTGCAAAAAACATCAATCCTACGCGCGATAAAAGAAAAAAGGCATTGTCAACTTTCATGTAATAAAATGTAATAATCGGGCTAATTTTCACCTTAATCGGAAGTTACATTTCTTTATTTACTTTTATAGTCACTGGCATATAAATATGTCATAGGTTGCAAGGTTCGTAAAGTAAAGTTAATTTGATCGCAATTTCGTTCATAGTAAAGAATAAATACAATTCAAAGTCGAATTTTTTTTTCTAATACAAAATCATTATTTTCACTTATTATCCTTATTCCCACCCAGACTAGGCCACGCGCAATCAGTTTTGCATAGGGCCCCGCAATTGTTAGGACCGGCCCTGGCTTTCATAGTGAGAAAAAGTCGCCCAGCATGATCTCACTGCCTCACACAAGATATAATGTCTATTACTTGATGATGCGACGACAAAAAAAATCTAATTTATATGGTGCAGACTTTATAAACGTAGCAAATCTAGCAGGTACACCCCAGGTGCACTTCAGCTTAGGCTGTCAAGATACAACAATGTCGATATTTTATTTGGTTCGATTTGGGTACTTGACACCGCATAATTCTCCTATTTTGATTGCACTTACGAGTCTCACAAGATTTTTATTTATCCAGTTGGCTGTCCAGTTTGAGCAGTACAGATACGGAATGAAATTATGTGTCTGCACCAAGAACTTAATAGCGATCGGCAGGCTCAAGTCAATCAAATGTTTTTTAGTTCCCCGGGACTTTCGAACAAACACATGTACCCACAGGGATTCCCAAACTACGACCCGCGAACCATCTCCGGAACGTAGCTCCCCCTTTCAGACGTTGTGGTCTATAGGGCAGGTGATGTAAAGGTCATTTGATTCTGTGGCCTACTGTTAACGAGGGTGTCATGTGGCCAGCACAACAACCAACTGCCTTTACTTTTGCCCAACTAATGTCATGTACCCATTAGGGTTAGGGTGGACACGTAGTGCGGTACTATCATGCCCTTTGAAGTTTCTGTCCACAGTACATAATGAAGATACAGTGCATCATGGTACCGCTGTACTAGATTTTGTTTTCTGTGATGCGGCATATAACGAGTCCAAAACTTAATCGTCCTTCCTCCCCAGGTTAAAGGAAAAAACGTTTGGCGACACTGGTTGAGCATTCTGTATCTAGATCTAGCAATTAAATGTTATTTAACCTTGGTTTGGCCAATAATAGATTATGCATCCTCTGTTTGGGACCCCTCAACTCAAGAAAACATTTTTAAAAACTGGAACAGACAAAATAGAGCAGTGAGATTCATAACAAACGAATATTCACATGTGACTAGAGTAACACCTATAGTAAAATCACTAAATTTAGGAAGCCTTCAGGACAGAAGACTCAAAAGTAAAGTAGCAATTATACATAAAACATTGAACCATAATCTTTAAATACAAAAACGAAATATAATAAAATAATCAGACAGACACATAAAAGTCATCAGTATGATCCGCCAGTTTTTTTTTCTCCAATAGAATAGATTACATTGCCAACAACACATAAGACAAAAACGTTAGTTCACGGTTTGCACAACAATTAAGGTTAACATTGTTCAGAAACTGTCCAAACTTCACGGTCACTAGGTTGTCCATTGTCGTCTGTTGGAGATAAACAAAGTCATTGAAATTGGGATTCTTTCGGAAGGTTCTGTCCTTATTTCCTATATTTTCCCAAATCACTAGGAGAGAAACCTCCACAAGCTGTCAGACCGGCACCGGTTTCCAGATGTTAACTTTTCGTCAATCCAAGATTGAGGCCCAACAGTAATGCAGTGAGTTCATGAGGAATTTGGAGGACTACATATAAATTAAGATTTAAATGCTTTTTTTTTTTTTTTTTTTTAAGGAAACCTCAGAATTAGCGCTAATCAATTTTAGCTTTATCATCATAGGAATCCTTGGGTCTTAGGACTCTCTTTGTTGTTTATTTAATATGGAATAGATTATAATAAGATTTTTGTCTCCCAGGTATTAATTGGAAACAAATAATATCTGTGATAGGTGCCCAACCAAAAAAAATTGTATGGGGCCGGAAAAAACAAAAAGAGGCATGAAGTGCCCCAAAAGAGGCGTTAGCCCAAAAAAGAGACATAAGCCACGAAAAACAAATACATATAAAATAAAATAAAAATATATTTTTAATAAGAAGCGAAACCTTGTCTATAAGTATTTAGTGTCGGTGAGCTCCCTTGTTTTTGTCAAGCCAAGAGCGAAAACTATATTCAGTGTTTCTATTTTATGGCGTGTGAAGATCAGTTGACCAAAAATAAAGAAAAATCTGACAAGGTGGCAGCTGGTTGACCACTTGGAGAGACTGTATATATACTCATTCAAAACCTCAAGTGGATAAGAAGATAAAGTGATCTGAAGACAATAATCATGAGATGTAAGTCTATTCGTATTTCACTTTTCATTATATGTTTTTAATTTTGTTTTATTTTTATAGTTATAACAGTTATTGTATTGAGTTAGACTTCTTATTAACACCCTGTGTCTCTGCATGTGCATCTATGTGTCTCTGTATCTATGTGTGTTTCTGTGTGTGTGTGTGTCTATATGCATGTGTGATTCTGTGTGTGTCCCTGTATTTATGTTTGTTTCTGTGTGTGTCTCTGTATCTATGTGTGTTTCTGTGTGTCTCTTTATTCATGTGTGATTCTGTTAGTGTCTCTGTATCTATGTGTGATTGTTTGTGTCTCTTTATCTATGTGATTTTCTGTGTGTCTCTGTATCTATGTGTGATTATGTGTGTGTCTCTGTATCTATGTGTGTTTCTGTGTGTCTCTGTATCTATGTGTGTTTCTGTATCTATGTGTGTTTCTGTGTGTTTCTGTATATATGTGTGATTCTCTGTGTCTCTGTATCTATGTGTGATTCTGTGTGTGTCACCTTTATCTATGTGATTTTCTGTGTGTCTCTGTTATCTATGTGTGATTCTGTGTATATCTCTATCTATGTGTGTTTCTATGTGTTTCTCTGTATCTATGTGTGTTTCTGTGTGTGTGTTTGTATTTATGCGAGTTTTTGTGTGTCTATGTATCTATGTATGTTTCTGTCTATGTCTCTGTATCTATGTGAGTTTCTGTGTGTCTCTGTATCTATGTGTGTTTCTGTGTGTGTCTATGTATCTATGTGTGTTTCTGTATGTGTCTCTGTATCTATGTGTGTTTCCGTGTGTGTGTCTATGTATCAATGTGTGATTCTGTGTATCTGTATGTGTGTGAGTGTCTGTGTCATCATACATCTCTGTGGATGTGTGTGCAGTGATGGCACTAATGTTGTTGGTGGTATCGGAAGTTAAAAGAATGACTTCAACAGAATAAATTGCACTACATCTATTGGCGGCTATACATTTGGGCCGGGTGGGGGGGGGGGGGCTGTTTATTCTTTCTTCACTTCCTTTACTCTACCACTAGCTCACAGTAGTGCATGATGACACCGCAGACTGCACAATATCTTCACCTGATTGCACAATATCTTCACCTGCACAATCAACTATCCCTTAGTCCTGTGTTTCCCAAACTGTGTTCCACAGAACCCTGCTGTTCCGCGAGTCCTGAATAGGTGTTCCGCGAACTGCTGGAATAATTAACGAGTAGGCCACCACGCCTGCCGAAGGGAGCTTTTGCTTTTATTTTAGTGGCCTAGAGTTTCTAGAGCCTTTCTTATTATTTTTTATCATTATTTTATTATTATTAGATTTAGTTAGATTGTTAGCACTACTTTTTATTTACACAATTTGAACATTATAATATCCTACGAATAATTTTTATATTTCCTCTGGCGGCAGCCATTGTTTTGATTGCAGTTCTGGCTGCAGCCGTGAATGCTGCTGTTGGGTGCTCCGTTACTTCCAAGTTTTGCACTGCTTTGTGCGACACCGCCATTAATGCTTGCCCAATCAGTTTCCTGTGCAATTCAGCCTACGACGCCTGCATAGATGTGTGCGACGACAACTGCCCTTGCGTCAAGCCGTGTGCAACTGAATGCGATGCTGCCCTCGAGACCTGCAAAACCAGGGATGACGACACCTTGTCCACCGCCGTGTGCACTGTGACCTGGACTCGCTGTCTAGCGAAGTGTGAAATTGATTGTTTGGTGTCCAGTGTACCAGGATGGGTGAAGAAGTCGCTTTCAAAACTGCAGTCGCTGGGTTAAACTTGACCTATTTAGATAGTGTTGACTAAACATCAAACATTAAATACATTATTAAAAGATGCAAATTCTACAAACTTAAAAGTTTTCACTTTATTTCAAAAGTACATTTAAGGGAGACAAATATATTAAAATAACATATGAATATTTCAAAATTAGTATGTAATGTAAAGAAAACAGTTATATCGAAATATTTACATTTATAAATATATTTTTATAGATTCATGTGTTATTTTTAGGATTTGACATAATTAGAAAACTGATTTAAAGTTGTCTTGAGCTGATTATCGTTCTTTACACTCCAAATGTGGACCAATATAAGTGGGTACAAAACAACTAAGCGTTAATTGTTTTTTTAAATTACAGAAACAAAACTAAAAGTAAATTCTCGAAACCACCAACACTCTGTAATTACTATAACAGATTACTGGCTCTCAAGTGTAGATTGTGTGTGTGTGAATAAAAGATGTAATTCTTGATCTAATTGTTTCCTTTCTTTATTTTATTAAGAAAATAAAGTTTTAACTTTATCCAATTAACACGTGAAAGAAGACTCGTTCTAAACAACAGAAACAAGACTTTAAGTTTACATTGTCATTATTATGCAGGGCACTAGTTATCATTGGTTAGGTGACTTAGGTGTCTTCAATTTAATATAAAAAATTAGATCGATTTTGGACAAAAAAATATATACAGGGTAAAAGCCTGATCCATTAATACAGAAATATGACATACCCACAGACCTATGTAATATGTCTAGATGTATAGGTCTATGGACCCAGCACTAACAAAATTAAAGTAACACAAAATTAATTAGCACTAATCTATATAGTACCTTAAAATTTGTTAAACCCTTCGTCAAAACAGCTTTTATTTTTTTAAAAAGGCTATTCGCAGTAAATCATTTGACTATTAATTTGGAGCAACATCCCTAGTCCTTTTATAATTTTTGCCTGGTCGAAATTAATGACCATTTCTCTAATTACGCCAGGACCCAAGAGGAACCAGTAGGCCTATATTAGTAATACATGGCCTAGCGGCCAAGGTGGAGACTGTTGCTGTATATCCCCAACTGCTCAACAAACGTGAATGCACAATGTGTTTGAGGCAACGTTGATTTATTTCATTCTAAATCATGCTCAGTGCACTCTGGTCCAAACTCTTGGATGAACCTGTTAGGGTGGCTATTTAGGAGAAGGCTTCCTTGCTGCTACATATCATCCCAAGTAAGATAAACAAGAACGTTGATCAGACCTGACTTTGAACTTCGATATAAACCATTAACTCTTTCACTCCTAAGCGACGATACCATCGTTGATTCGACCACATTATTTTTGTTTGTTTTATAAACATTAATTTGTGTTATATAGAAAGAGCACACATTCCCAATTAATTCTATACCAAATAAAAAAAATTTTATTAAAAAGGTATGGAAGTTTAATCATAGCAGGGAAGTGAACTATACATGAGCAAAATGAATAATTAACTCTTTCTCTCCGTAATTATTTACCACATTCTGGTGGAATCATTGCTGGTATCGTCAGTTAGGAGAGAAAGAGTTAATGAAAGCAATTGAGGAGAGAAAGAGTTTAAAAATTTAAACCTTAGCTAATGCTTGGATACGAGAGGGATGGAAGGTGTTGTGACTCCACTTTTTTCCATTCTGCAGCCGACAGCATTAATGTTAAACACAAATCAAGTCTGTCTAACCTATTGCTTTTGTCTACGTGTGCAGGCAAGAAGCCTACATTGAAGAATCGGACTTGACACGCTTTAGCCACTTCACAAAGTTAAGCAATGTATTCGAAAAGTTTCTATATCTCATAAACACAGTGTGTTCCATATGCTAGCAAATGTGTACTATTGCCCCTTCTTCCCTAGTGCTAATACATACATATAGTGCTGCTGATTATTTATGTTTAATATGTATGTATCATCATTTGTTTCAGCACCTAGCTTCACTGCTATATTTACGTTCCCTAGTGCTAATACATACATATAGTGCTGCTGATTATTTATGTTTAATATGTATGTATCATCATTTGTTTCAGCACCTAGCTTCACTGCTATATTTACGTTCCCTAGTGCTAATACATACATATTAAACATAAATAATCAGCAGCACCAGGGACCAAGTTTATTTTAAAAGAGAAAGTAGTGCTGCTGATTATTTATGTTTAATATTGTCACGTACACAGTATCTATTTTTAGCTCGTCAAGTACCTCGGGTTTTTTCTCAAGTGGAGATATGTTAATTAGTGTAACTTGGGCTGCATTTATTGGTTGGCACTGCAATGAGCTGCCTGGGAGACGTGACGTAGCTGGAGCCCGGGAAAAGTTCTGTTTTTTTAGTCAGTCATTGTATGGAACTTGGAAGTGAAACATCTACTAAAACTTTGTATTAGAACTCAGTTATATCATTGTGTAGATCTATCATTTTATTCAAGTACGTTTAACTATTGTAATTATTTGTGAATAGCTTTTTCAAGTTCTGAATTAAAGTAATTGTTTTAGACGAAGAGAAGTTTCTTCATTGAATATAGTAACATACTTAGATCGACTTAGCGAATGACAACTTCTAGATGATCAACTGGCAACGTTTTGAATGATCGTATTATCAACTAGATCTAGCTACTCCTATACGATCATCTTATTAAAAGAAGATTTCAAGATCCTCGGCAATCACGATCATCGTTAGTGTGATATAGGTCAAGATAATCTTCAACGTGACATCTATCATTGCATCTTCATAGATCTTGACATCTGACATCCACATTAATTGATTGTGATAAATATGTATGTATCATCATTTGTTTCAGCACCTAGCTTCACTGCTATATTTACGTTCCCTAGTGCTATTAGAGCTTGGAATGGGTTGCCTGAGCCAACCAGGAAAACCAGTGACTTGGCAGAATTAAGTCATTGGTTAACATGACATGACTAGATTGACCTAGGAACACGCGTAGGACGTAATCATCTTTTTTAGAAGTAACGTCTGTATTCTCTAAGATAAATATATATGTGTGTGAAGTGACCTAAATCTAGATAATTGTTTTTTTAATGACAGAGCAAACCGAGAAGGGGCGTAACTAGGAATTTTTCATCGTTTGGGGGCCCCGGCATTTTGCGTAATATTCAATTTTTAGTATGAAAAGCACTAATTTTTGCCCCCCCCCCACAAGTGGGGCCCGGGGGGATTTTCAAATTCCCCCTCCTCCCCCACCCTAGCTACGCCACTGAAACTGAGCAGGTACTCCCTTGGCACATTTCTCAGAGTAGCTCACTACAATGTAAAATCAGATGAGTTGATTGACATAAAGGGAAGTAATACACAAGGAAAAAAAAAGTTTAAAAAAACAAGTTTACAAATAATAATATAACTTTATTGTAATACTTTAAACACTTTCACAGTATAATGTCAATACCAATTATGAAACAATGGTAATTGTGGAGTTTAGTGCTCTTCACCTTTGACCTTTTTTGTGGACATTTTTTGGCAACGATAGACTAGGATAACAATGTAGGATAACATTTTGGGATAATAAATTATAACATTTCAATGGAGGAGACCATGCAGGCTAAGATCGTCTTAATGTGCACCGTCAATCATCAGCCCCAATGCGAAACATGAAGTAGGTAAATCTCCGGTAGAAGGGTGTACAGCAGTGACAACAACATGGGGCTCTAGGTCTTAAGTCTTGATATCTGCTTTGACCTGCGGACGTACGATGTGGAGGCAACGTTACTAGGAGTACGCTAAAATGGTACAACCTGCTTAAATTAAGCTAATTGGCAAACTACGTCAAAATGACATCACATTTTCATTAAATTTAGGAATCTCAAATTATTTTATAGGAAGAGTCCAGAGCAAGATGCTGACTCCAGAACAATTTACAAAACGAACTGTTCTGTTGTCACCGATAAATATATAGCATACTGTAGACATTAATTAATAACAATAATTTTTTTGCAGTTTCCTACAGACTGTTGTTCGGATTTATCGACGGTCGAGGGTTCAAACCATGCCCGCTCCCATCCCCCGTCGTCCTGCGGGAGGTTTGGACTAGGAAGTAAACTATCTTCAACTCTGAAGGAACATCCGAAATATGTAAAACATTTTACAAACATTTAAAGCGCAGCAGGATTTTCTTGAAACAAAGTGATAGCCTACAAACAGGCTTTGAGGCCACATCAGATTTTAGAATTCATCTCACCATTATTGCGCCTGATATCAAAAAAGTTAATGATCTTGAAGTAGTTAACATTTTTTTTTTCATACATAATTGTATGTATTTTATTATAGGCATATATATATATATATTGGGCTGTCTAACATCCGAAAGCCCAAACAGTTATCCTGATAAGTGGCGTAGGTAATCAAGAGAAAGGGAAAGTTCCATTGCATTTGGATGTGGGTCTCGACTTCCATAAGGATATCAGGTACAGTACTTCCCTTCTCCAATCAGCTCTGCTCTAAGCTTCGATGCCCCCCCCCCCCCCACACTAATCTGATATGCAGACTTAGACAATTGTAATGAACATAAACTCACAGCAGTCCAAAGTGCAACACTTCTTGGCCGCCGCCATAATCACGTGGATGAGACAAAGACCCGCTATTGCCAACAGGAAGTACATCAGCACGTGCAGGGCGTAATACTTGAAGCTGAACCAGTAAGCTTCGTCGATGATTTCTTTACTAGCTGTCAAATCCTGACCAAAATATTGAAAAGTTTAAAGACCAACATATTTGGCAGTCTGAAGGCTGATTAGTAGGTTAATAACTAAATCCGGATCAGCATATTCAGCAGTTCAAATACTGATTAACATATTTAGCAGGATTAAAAAAAAAAACCTGATAACATTTTAGTAGGTTTTAAAACTATGTTCTAATGTCTTCACTGAAATGCAAACCTTTGACCTTTATTGGGAGAATTGAAAACTGATTTTGTAAACATTCAGTTGTAAGAAAAAAAAAGTTTTAAAAAATGTCTCTCTCAAACCAGATAGCTATAGTTACATATACATGTGGGCCTAGATATCTGATATTTTGGGGTTTTGGCACATAGGGCGTAGGGCCTACAAGTCAGCGGTTCTCAACCTTTTAAGCTCGGCGACCCTTTTTACGACCCCCACTTTGCCGCGAGCCCCCCCCCCCCCCCACACAGCAATTGAAGCATGGACAATAACAATCCATAGTTTCAATGGTCTTAGGCGACCCCTGGCAAATCGACAATCGACCCCCCCCCCCCAAGGGGGTCGCGACCCAAAGGTTGAAAACCCTGGTATAAGTTAACTCTTTCTCTCCGTAATTATTTTCCTCGTTTCGATCGCATTATTCGTTTTGCTCATTTGTATTTCACTATCCTGATGAAACTATAATAACTTTGTTTTTAATCAGAAAATGTTTTGTTTGGCATCAACTTGGAGAAAGCATATTTCCCTTTGAACAAAACATAAAATAAGGTGTATAAATCCAAAAATCCATTTAGTTTAATGGGAATCAAATCAACGTTGGCATCGTCAATTAGGAGAGAAAGAGTTAATACTATAATAATAAAAATAAGATGGAAAGGAACAAAGCAGAAGACAAAGGCCGGGTAGGGGAATACAGGGAGGAAGAGGGAGGTAAGAATCAAGGGATGGTTACAAAGTTGCAAGAGATGGTTACAAAGTTGCAAGAGATGGTTACAAAGTTGCAAGAGATGGTTACAAAGTTGCAAGAGATGGTTACAAAGTTGCAAGAGATGGTTACAAAGTTGCAAGAGATGGTTACAAAGTTGCAAGAGATGGTTACAAAGTTGCAAGAGATGGTTACAAAGTTGCAAGAGATGGTTACAAAGTTGCAAGAGATGGTTACAAAGTTGCAAGAGATGGTTACAAAGTTGCAAGAGATGGTTACAAAGTTGCAAGAGATGGTTACAAAGTTGCAAGAGATGGTTACAAAGTTGCAAGAGATGGTTACAAAGTTGCAAGAGATGGTTACAAAGTTGCAAGAGATGGTTACAAAGTTGCAAGAGATGGTTACAAAGTTGCAAGAGATGGTTACAAAGTTGCAAGAGATGGTTACAAAGTTGCAAGAGATGGTTACAAAGTTGCAAGAGATGGTTACAAAGTTGCAAGAGATGGTTACAAAGTTGCAAGAGATGGTTACAAAGTTGCAAGAGATGGTTACAAAGTTGCAAGAGATGGTTACAAAGTTGCAAGAGATGGTTACAAAGTTAAAAGGGATGGTTACAAAGTTGAAAGGGATGGTTACAAAGTTGCAAGAGATGGTTACAAAGTTGAAAGGGATGGTTACAAAGTTGAAAAGGATGGTTACAAAGTTGAAAGGGATGGTTACAAAGTTGCAAGGGATGGTTACAAAGTTGCAAGGGATGGTTACAAAGTTGCAAGGGATTGTTACAAAGTTGCAAGGGATGGTTACAAAGTTGCAATGGATGGTTACAAAGTTGCAAGGGATGGTTACAAAGTTGAAAGGGATGGTTACAAAGTTGCAAGGGATGGTTACAAAGTTGCAAGGGATGGTTACAAAGTTGCAAGGGATGGTTACAAAGTTGCAAGGGATGGTTACAAAGTTGAAAGGGATGGTTACAAAGTTGAAAGGGATGGTTACAAAGTTGAAAGGGATGGTTACAAAGTTGCAAGGGATGGTTACAAAGTTGCAAGGGATGGTTACAAAGTTGCAAGGGATGGTTACAAAGTTGAAAGGGATGGTTACAAAGTTGAAAGGGATGGTTACAAAGTTGAAAGGGATGGTTACAAAGTTGAAAGGGATGGTTACAAAGTTGAAAGGGATGGTTACAAAGTTGCAAGGGATGGTTACAAAGTTGCAAGGGATGGTTACAAAGTTGAAAGGGATGGTTACAAAGTTGAAAGGGATGGTTACAAAGTTGAAAGGGATGGTTACAAAGTTGAAAGGGATGGTTACAAAGTTGAAAGGGATGGTTACAAAGTATCTACAAGCCCAGTGCTAGTAACTTTTGGAATCATTTTTATTGGACGTCGCCAATAAGTGTTGAGGTAGTCTCGTTTAATTTTTTAAAAAAGTGAAACGGTGCAGTCTTAAAAAGTATCCTTACATTAAAAGACATTGTGCGAGAAAATGTAAAATTTAAATATTTAATTTTAATGCAAGCTTTAGTTCCAATCAACTATTGAATTTTAAAAACAAAAAAAGGCTACTTAGTGAAGTGGTATGAATTTCAGATGACCTTAGTGATTAAGAGTTAGAACCCGTGATGCACATGCAAGGACCTTAAAGGGCACATTTCTTGTTCAATATGCTAGGACAAATTCGTACAAGTGCTTCTTCTTCCCTAGGCTAGTACCATTAGAGCATGGATTGGGTTGCCTGAATCAGCCAGCAAAACCCATGACTTAGCAGTTTAAGTCTCTAATTAGCATGCATGACTGGTTGGACACATGGACACGTGTAGGAAGATTTGAAACAAGAAGAGTGGCTAGGCCGATAGAGTGCCGAACCAACAAAAAGCTGAGAGAAGAAGCAGCTACTGACCAAACCCAACCATACCACGTATGCGGCCGGCTTTTGAAAGCGAGGAATGGACTTTACAGTCATCTTCGAGTCCATAGAAAATGAGAAATTTGTTCGTCTTCGACCACGAAGGAGGAGCTACATACGCGAAGGACGTCTTTATCTTCACTTTTGAATGAACGTCTGTAATGTACAAGATAAGATTTGACTGAACTGTGCTAATGCCAATGAACGTCTGTAATGTATAAGATAAGATTCGACTGAACTGTGCTAATGACAATAAACGTCTGTAATGTATAAGATAAGATTCGACTGAACTGTGCTAATAATGACAATGAACGTCTGTAATGTATAAGATAAGATTCGACTGAACTGTGCTAATGACAATGAACGTCTGTAATGTATAAGATAAGATTCGACTGAACTGTGCTAATGACAATAAACGTCTGTAATGTATAAGATAAGATTCGACTGAACTGTGCTAATAATGACAATGAACGTCTGTAATGTATAAGATAAGATTCGACTGAACTGTGCTAATGACAATGAACGTCTGTAATGTATAAGATAAGATTCGACTGAACTGTGCTAATAATGACAAACAAGAGTAAAGCATTACGTATTCTATCCAGTACGTTGGTATATAATACTTGGTGTCAATCAGGTCAATAAGCACCACCAACTGGTGTCTTCTTAGCTGTCGAAACACTCGACCAGTCAACTGAAACAGAGCAAAGGTCATGGTCAAACTCAAATCAATCTCTAAGAATAAGTGAGCAATTACAAAGCAAGAGATAATTTTGTAATAAATCAAAAGGACCGATGAAGATAAATATTATGCCAAGGGCTGCCGATTTTAAATTTAAAAAAAAAAAAAAATTGAATACATTTTTTATACTATTAAGGCACAATGTACATCCACTTATTCATTCTACAGACAGAGTAGAACTTTCTAGCCTAGAAACTTTACTCTCTAAACTAAAAAAAAAATTTACTCTCTAAGCTCTAAATTTTATTTTACTATAAACTATAAGCTGTCACTACAATCTTCAGCGCCTAATTTCAATCCGATAAGGCCCTAAGGCTTTTTGAGATATGGGTCCCCTTGTAATCAACATAAGACAACATTTCGTTTGTTCTTTCTTCTTCCTGGAAACGTATAGGGCCCTAAGCTATAACTTATGTCTTTAGATAAATCCAGCACTGCTACCATCTAGTCGGCTAGCTTTTACAACCCGCTGCTTCGAAATGCTTTACTAGTTATCTCGTTTTGGAAACGAGGCATGCAAACTCGTTTTGGAAACTAGGCATACAATGTCGTTTTGGAAACTAGACATGCAATCTCGTTTTGGAAACTAGACATGCAATCTCGTTTTGGAAACTAGACATGCAATCTCGATTTGGAAACTAGACATGCAATCTCGTTTTGGAAACTAGACATGTAATCTCGTTTTGGAAACTAGACATGCAATCTCGATTTGGAAACGAGGCATGCTTCAACCTAATTGTCATGAAATGCATGATACGATTCTAGAAACTTCTGGAGGTACGTATCACGCACACAAAAACTCACCAAAACATTTGAGTCTGTTGGCGAAAGGTGGGAAGTAGAGGGACATAACTCACCGGGTGTACGTCAAAACTTGGTCTGTGTTTGGACTCGTCTGGTTTCATCCCCAGAGTTTGATTCGTGTAGTACGGATCAGCTCCAAGAAAGTGAGGCAATGAAAGGAAGAGAGGCTGATCTGGGGAGATATAAAGAACAAAAGTCAGTTTGAATTGAATGTTTGTGTATAGGTTGGGAAGGGGCTTGCATGACATGTATTGATGGTTTGTTTGGTCGAGTGACATGCTCCATCTGGCTGTCGAGATGGTCCCAGGCTTGAACCTCGCCCGCTTCCATCCCCTTCCCTTGAACTAGGACGTAATATTGTATCAACATTGTGTATCAACATTGTGTATCAACATTGTGTATCAACATTGTGTATCAACATTGTGTATCAACATTGTGTATCAACATTGTGTATCAACATTGTGTATCAACATTGTGTATCAACATTGTGTATCAACATTGTGTATCAACATTGTGTATCAACATTGTGTATCAACATTGTGTATCAACATTGTGTATCAACATTGTGTATCAACATTGTGTATCAACATTGTGTATCAACATTGTGTATCAACATTGTGTATCAACATTGTGTATCAACATTGTGTATCAACATTGTGTATCAACATTGTGTATCAACATTGTGTATCAACATTGTGTATCAACATTGTGTATCAACATTGTGTATCAACATTGTGTATCAACATTGTGTATCAACATTGTGTATCAACATTGTGTATCAACATTGTGTATCAACATTGTGTATCAACATTGTGTATCAACATTGTGTATCAACATTGTGTATCAACATTGTGTATCAACATTGTGTATCAACATTGTGTATCAACATTGTGTATCAACATTGTGTATCAACATTGTGTATCAACATTGTGTATCAACATTGTGTATCAACATTGTGTATCAACATTGTGTATCAACATTGTGTATCAACATTGTGTATCAACATTGTGTATCAACATTGTGTATCAACATTGTGTATCAACATTGTGTATCAACATTGTGTATCAACATTGTGTATCAACATTGTGTATCAACATTGTGTATCAACATTGTGTATCAACATTGTGTATCAACATTGTGTATCAACATTGTGTATCAACATTGTGTATCAACATTGTGTATCAACATTGTGTATCAACATTGTGTATCAACAGTGTGTATCAACAGTGTGTATCAACAGTGTGTATCAACAGTGTGTATCAACAGTGTGTATCAACAGTGTGTATCAACAGTGTGTATCAACAGTGTGTATCAACAGTGTGTATCAACATGTGTATCAATAGTGCTCATTTCACTACACTACGACCTAGACACACTACGACCTAGACACACTACGACCTAGACACACTACGACCTAGACACACTACGACCTAGACACACTACGACCTAGACACACTACGACCTAGACACACTACGACCAGCCACACTACGACCAGCCACGCTACGACCAGCCACGCTACGACCAGCCACGCTACGACCAGCCACGCTACGACCAGCCACGCTACGACCAGCCACGCTACGACTAGCCACGCTACGACTTGCCACGCTACGACTTGCCACGCTACGACTTGCCACACTAAGACTTGCCACACTACGACCTGCCACACTACGACCTGCCACACTACGACCTGCCACACTACGACTTGCCACACTACGACTTGCCACACTACGACTTGCCACACTAAGACTTGCCACACTAAGACTTGCCACACTAAGACTTGCCACACTAAGACTTGCCACACTAAGACTTGCCACACTACGGCCTTCCACACTACGGCCTGCCACACTACGACCTGCCTCACTACGACCTGCCTCACTACGGCCTGCCACACTACGGCCTGCCACACTACGGCCTGCCACACTACGGCCTGCCACACTAAGACCTTGCCACAATGTTTTTTTGACAAGATCTTAATGCGTAGACGTTCGTATTAAATCTTTATTAAACTTCCCCTTTTTTTTTCTAACAAGTTTTAACTCTTTCTCTCCCTAGGCCTAATTATTTTCCATGATCTGACGGAATTATTCAATTTGTATTTCACTTCCCTGTTATGATCAAACTTCTATTACTTCGTTATCAGAAAATATTTAACTCTTACTCCCCACACCGACGATACCAGCGTTGATTCCACCAGAATGTGGTAAATAATTACGGAGAGAAAAAGTTAATTTTTTTTATAAGCATGCAATGATAGGGCAATGCATTCTCTTTTTATTTAGCACAATTAGCGAAAGAGTTAAGTCCTAGTGCGAAAGTGTAGTAGTCCTATATTGAAATCATTTTGTATTACAACCGGAAGAGGTTAGCCAACGTACATATAAAAAATTAACAGATGCTTAAAAAAAAAACAGATTATCAACGCTCCCTTTAATCTGTACACCGGATACACCAAAAAAAGCTAGTTATTTATAGTTTCACCAATTAATAAAAACTCTAATAGAAAAATCACTCACTATCCTTAATGGTACGTATTGAATAGAGTCCAGACGGTACACAATCAGGCGTACAGTAACCGTTACCAGTGCTTCGGGTCAAAGGCTCGTCTTCTCGGAGTTCTGCTACAGTCCTGGCACTTTCGTCTGCCGAGTTTCCATCAGCAGCTTGTTGAAGCCCGAGGAAGTGAGCTGTTTGATTTTCGAAGTCTCCCTCAATGGTATCGTTTGAATATGCATGCTCAGTGTCATTAGAGAACTCGGAATCGGAAATGATATAGCGATGAATATCGATACCATACGAAGATGTCACCTCCTTGTATTCAAGAAAAAACTTTCTGTAAAATAATTGTGAAACAAACACAGATCTAGTTACATAAACTCTACGGTCAATTTTTTTTAAAGACTAAAACAGTAACAATACAGTTTTTAAAGAAGTGAAATAATACGCTTTTTATTAAACATGATCAGATACCAATACAGAAATGGGAATCAAATTGGAGCATGTCTTTCCACCCAGAAAAATGTCAGTTGTTAAGAGTAACAAAAAAACTAAAACAAATTAATTATACTTATCTTATTCATGGCAAACCAGTAACACAGACTAAAAACTCAAAATACCTAGGTGTTATAATAAATGAAAAACTGTCATGGAATCCACATATTGATGAAACTATAAAAAAATCCAACAAAGCATTAGGGTTTATTAAAAGAAATTTCTATAAATCAAATAAGAACATAAAACTAAAATGTTATTTAACCTTGGTTAGGCCAATAATAGAATATGCATCCACCGTGTGGGACCCCTCAACTCAAGAAAACATTAAGAAACTGGAACAAACACAAAATAGAGCAGTGAGATTCATAACAAACGAATATTCACATTTGACTAGGGTAACACCATTAGTAAAATCACTAAATTTAGAAAGCCTTCAGGACAGAAGACTCAAAAGTAAAGTAGCAATTATACATAAAACACTGAACCATAATCTTCAAATACAAAAACAAAATTTAATAAAATACTCTGAAAGACACAAAAATAAAGGCACATTCCTCGTCCCATATGCTAGGACAAATTTGTACAAATACTCCTTCTTCCCTAGTGCTATTAGAGCATGGAATGGGTTGCCTGAGCTAGCCAGAAAAACCAGTGACTAAATGCATGACGCGTAGGACGTAATCATCTTCTTTTTTGAAGTAACGTCTGTATTATACAAGACAAGACAAGTTCTGGTGTTTTGTTGTTACGTATATTCGAAACTAAATAAATCTGCTTTCAAAAGTCTATCATATTTCTTTCACTTATTTAATTTTATCGAAAATATCGCAATGAAAAGGTTAATTTATAACTATTTTTACATTACCATCTGGCCTTCCGCTAATTGAAATGACATGCGAACTCTTACCTGTACATACGCGGATCGAAAATCACCAGACGACTGGATGAGCTCACAAATGGTGGGAATGATGTGCCATCTGAAACAAAATACTGTTAGACGACTTCTACTTTTAGTGCAGTCTGCAGTGATGGATAAATTACGGATTGAGGCCAACTTCAGCCCAGCGAAGGCTTCAAACCAAGCCGTCCCATATATCGTGATTGAAATACGACAATTGGAGATTGTCGCACTGAAGTTATCACGATTTTATTTTCAGTTTACATTCATTTTTTAAGAATCGGTTTACTTTCTTTAATCAATACAATTTAGTTTAAAAGAAAAGAAGAGAAAGTGATATGAAGAAATATGGTGGAGATAAAATGTAGGCTAACCTTAATTAAAATGTTAAAAAAATGCAAAGAGGGAGGTTAGGTTTCCAAATCGAGACAGGGACGCCATATTGACACATTACTGTTGCTAACCAACTAACTACTGTGTGCAACAAATGAAGAGTTGTCACGTGATGTTGAAAATTGTTTATTAAAACACTTCGCTTCGTACACCGGATACACGAAAAAGCTTATTATTTATGGATTTGCTTTCGTGTATGAGAATCTCTACATGAGTTGATCAGACCAAGACCACTAGTTGTAGGCCTTAACACTGACCTGGAGCATCGCAACCTGTGGGCAGTGGAGATCATTAGCTCGTCGCCACGTGGTACAGACCTGTTATGTAAACGACGAATTATTGGTCCCCACTGCCCACAGGTTGTGACGCTGCATATCAGTGTTCAAACTTTCTATGACGATTGGTCTCGATCTGACACAAGAATAGATGACGTACAACGGGACATTTCAATTTATGCATAACTGGAGCCACCTGAAAGATTTCAAACAAAACTTCTTCAATTAATCAGTCATGTTGGAAATCCTCTTATTGTCGAGAGTGTTTAAATACACAGTCTCCAATGATGGAACACATCCATTTTAATTTCAGTTTAAAATATTTCAACTGGGGTGAGGTAAGGTAAGAGGAGAGAGTCAGGAATTTTAGCTTTGGAATTAATCTACGAGCCGTGTAACGGGTTGGGGGGGGGGGGGTATCAAACTAGCCTCACTTACCACGACCATAGATTTGGTTGGCTTCTTTAGTTGACCAGTAGTCCAAGTTTCTGAAACAAGACAGACCAGAAAGTTTCAACTTTATAGCTGCATGCTAATATTAATATAAAAGTAAAGTACTCCATGCAGACATTGCGATCTATAGGGCAGGACTGCGTATAACCGTTTAACTTCCAGCACAACGACCAACTGCCTTGACTTTCCTCAACCAATTTCAGGTACCCATTAAAGTTGAGTTGACCGATGGGTGTGGCTAAACATCCCGAAAGTCCGCTTTACGGCGGAACTTGTACTTCATCATTTAAGGTAAAGAAAAAATAGATGCTGATCAAATAAACCAAATTGGCTTTTTAGATTCAGTACATAGACTTCGATAATCCACACTGGTTTCCAAAAGATCCGCGCACTTGGTGACTGCTAATTATTTTTTGAATATACTAAAATAGATCTGCAGGGAACAGTACCATAGAAAAAAAGAACATTAAGGAATCTAATCCTGGAGAAAGACGATCGTCAGATCATGTGTGGTGCCCCCAACAGTCTGACACCTGGCACCTGGGTGGAAACGGCTACTTGAGGGGGTAGCTAAGCTAAATGAATGGCGAAACATAACTCCCGTGGGGATGCCCACGGGTAGACGAGAGTCCACCTCTTGCACGGGCGGAGTTGCAAAAGAGTCCCCATAAACCTGTCACACATCCATGCGCTGTTCCTCAAAGGGACCGTTACATAAATGGCGAGTCCCCCACGTTCAGCTTGGTATAACGAAGGAAAATGGCGGAGGCTCCCGGTGTCCTCGGCCTTCGGCCATGTTCAGCCAAGCATGCGTCCGGGGCCAAAGGCATTGGAAACAGCAATGCCTTACATAGGCATTGACTCGGGTCTCTCTCAAACAGAACTGTGTTCACACAGGTTTTTTTTTTTTTTTACTGTTTGGCGTCCAAACAGGGTTTTTTTTTTTCAAACTTAGAGCTCGAAGAGCATTCGGCTCAGCTCTTAAGACGATCAAACGGTGAAGTTACTAGAGCTAGGGGGGGGGGGGGTTTCTCCTGTACATTTTTGGTAAGTGTATGTGTGTTATGGCTCTTCCACCGTGTTAAATACAAACAATGAAATAAAACAGGAGGTAACCTTCAAACACCGGCGAAAGGCCGAAACAATCAAGATATGTAGTCGACGCTGATGTTGGGTCAACAACTATGTTGAATGATCAAGAAGGGAATCGTCCGATGTCAGCTATGTCCGTACACTACATCTTAGTCTTGCTGTGATAGGAAAAAGCGTCTTGTCTCCATCCAATCCTAGAGCGTTCTTACTTTTTAAACCAACTTTACGTCATCGTCGCTAAGTAAAAAACGTTTCCCCCCTATTCCCGAAACAAATAACTAAACCCTAATCATGTCATAGCAACTGATCACGTGACCTACTCCTTGTTGTTCCAAGAATAGATGTTGTTGAAGCGAGAGAGGTTGGTGCTGCCACTTTCCACACACAATCGAAATGTTTCGGAGCCGTTTTTGATCTGTAGACGGAAAAAAAAATTTACATTTTAATTTCCTGATAAGAGTTGGCATTAGCGTATAGAGAGCATGGATACGAATGTCTTGGGCATTGACAAGTAACTTTTAGATCTATAATAGTAAAGTTTCCCTTTCAGATCTTGCGATCTATGGGGCAGATGATGTCAAGTCATGTACATTTAAACAGGTTCCGCATTAAAACCCAGTGGTCCAGAAAGCAGATATCAGGTTTCCGTGACAAAGTTAGACAACCACTTCTCGATTGTGTAGGTATTGAACTTTCTAGTCGATCATTAATGTCTAAAATGCTGTTCCTAGTATTCATCATTGTCTATAGCATGAGCGTACACTAGTTGCCTGAATGAGTCAGGAAAACCAATGACCAAGAGCAGGGGCGTACTGGCTATATGGGCATTTGGGCAAATGCCCGGTGGGCCGGTACCCAAATGGGCTGGTAGGGCCACCGAAATGCCTGATCGAAGTCACTAAGTGCATATCAAGTTTTATAATATCCTTATTATGTTATTATTATTATTTTTATAACAGACTCTCTGAGCGTTGTGTTTAAACAAAAAGTCTTTCACA
This sequence comes from Biomphalaria sudanica, assembly GCA_036873155.1. Lineage (NCBI taxonomy): Eukaryota > Metazoa > Mollusca > Gastropoda > Planorbidae > Biomphalaria > Biomphalaria sudanica. The sequence continues at coordinate 137,107 of JAZGLO010005497.1, read as the reverse complement.
GACATTATAGTGTAATATTCTTTTAATCAAACACATTTTCAGAAAATACAATGTAGAATGTAGACAGTGCTACTAGTAGGCTTCATCTTTTTATGGCCTACATAATGGCTGATTTAAAAAGACGCTATATTGCTTATTAAGATATAGAGTTCACTGTATTGCATGCATATCGATACATTATCTAACTTAATGATTTTTAAGGACCGATACACCTAGACATGGATGCCCATCACATGATTGAGAATTTGTGGGCCGAATTTTATAGAAATGCCCAGGCCGATTTTGACACCCAGTCCGCCCCTGACCAAGAGGAGTGTTTCCCAAACTGTATTCCTCGGAACCCTAGTGTTCAGCAAGGCCTAAATAGGTGTTCCACCAACTACTGGGATAATCAACTAGTTAGTTGGCCACGACGTGAATTAACTTCTCTAAAAAAAACTAAGCAAAGTGTTCCGCTAAATACACAGAATGTGCGAAGTGTTGCATTATGGACAAAGTTTACGAACCACTGACCTAGAGTTTAAGTTTATTATTAACAAGTATGACTAGATTGAGTAGGACACAGTGATCCTCTCTTTTGAAGGACCGCTTTTAATTGATCTGAATATGTGCAGGAAAAACGTTATACTTACATTCACTGTTTGATTATCTACATCCATGGGGTAATAATCAAGCGAGCTGAATATGTTGAACTCAGTTTCTAAGAGATTTTATGGAAACAAAGTTAGTGTTATTTCTTCACATTCATGTATATAGTACTTTTAAACATTCAAGCCAATTGTGCTTTTGTATTGTGCATCTTTTTATGCTATAGTGCGCTACGGTCTAATTTTGTTATGGACATGTGGAGGAGGGTAAGAAGCTACATTTTCTAGCCTACATGTATAGAAAATATTAGATTTAAGTTGTCAAAACCTGGCAGTTATAAAACAAAAGCCACATTTTCTAGCCTACATGTATAGAAAAGTATTAGATTTAAGTTTAAAAACTTAGCTATAAAACAGAAGTCAGATTTTGTAGCCAGCAAGCATAGAAGTGTTAGGCTTATACCGGAACAAATCTGCACAATATAATGGTGGGGGGGGGGGGCGGGGGGATTGAAAATTGTTGCAATATCCCGAAAAACAGGAAGGCTGCCTGTCTTGTATATGCTCATGATGATCCCGAGTTCAAACCCTACTCTACTATCCCCCCTAACTTAAAGATTTAGCTAAGAGAAAGTTATTTCTGGAGAAACGTCCGAAACTTAAATCCAAAACCCAAACTAAAGCATGAAACAAGTACATAATATACAAGGACATTTATTTAGCTAAATTCATTTTATGAAACAGGTTTCTAGGAATAGAGTTTTGTATTCTTCCTATCGTTATAGTTGGCCTCAACACTGACCTGGGACGTCGCAACCTGTGGGCAGTGGAGATCAATAGCTCGTTGCCAAGTCGTTCAGACTTTTGACGTGGCAGCGAGCTCCAGGTCTAAACTGCCCACATGCTGTGATGTCAGTGTTCAGTTCAGACCTAATACGACTGGTCTCGCATAGCTTCGCCCATCATGGCCAATCAGTGTTTTTGTTATTGAACACGTGACCAGTATGTCGCACGTGCACTGACGTAGAAGATATGACGTGTGGCTTACCTAACTCCTCGATAGAATATCGTCTGACGACATCGTTCATCAGCGTGTGCACCGTGCGAGTCCCAACCGTTGAACGGGTTGATACATTGGTCTGTCCACGTGGCTGTATAATTAACCAAAACAGGATTATGGACACCAGTACAACTCAATGCTGAAGTTGTAATTCGCGTGTAGCAGAGCCTTAAACAGTGGCGTAGCTTACATGGCGAGAAGAGGTTAAAATGAACCCGGGCCCACGACCATTAGGGGTCGCCCAATACATGTAACGTAGAAACCATGGTGCGTAGAAACCATGGTGCGTAGAAACCATGGTGGGTAGAAACCATGGTGGGTAGAAACCATGGTGGGTAGAAACCATGGTGGGTAGAAACCATGGTGGGTAGAAACCATGGTGGGTAGAAACCATGGTGGGTAGAAACCATGGTGGGTAGAAACCATGGTGGGTAGAAACCATGGTGGGTAGAAACCATGGTGCGTAGAAACCATGGTGGGTAGAAACCATGGTGGGTAGAAACCATGGTGGGTAGAAACCATGGTGGGTAGAAACCATGGTGGGTAGAAACCATGGTGGGTAGAAACCATGGTGGGTAGAAACCATGGTGCGTAGAAGTTTCGTGCGCCTGGGTGGGCCCATGACTCGTGATCAATTGAGGCCTTGGAGATGACACCATAGTGTAAAAAAAATGCACTTTTGTAGAAGCCGATTTTTTAAAAATAAATTTTACTTCGACAATTTCTAAACCGAACTTTATATCAACTTGAAGACATTAGCTCGTGTTTTCTGCTAGAGTCTGTGTACCAGTAAGGATTATGTACTGCTAACTAGTCCTAAACACACTGTGCGTTGATGTTTATGTTTAGTAACTGTTATGACAGTATTACTTATACGGGAAACGCTATAACTGAATTAAATGTTTTAACACTATTTCTAAAAGTTGGTACCATCATAGAAATATTTTTTTTTATTTGCTGATGCATAGATAAAGACTGTAGGTCTATTGTTTTTTCTTATATTTATACTCATCTATGGGAGGGGGCCCATCATCCAATTCTTGAACCCAGGCCCACGCGCACATTGCTACGCCTCTGGCCTTGAATGGCTTTACTACAATTTGAAGAACTTTACAGCTATCAATACAATTCGCTGCAGTATCAGAGTGCGATTTAAAACAAGTAAAAATGTATTTAATGGTAAAGATGTATATGCATAAAATGTTTATGCTACATATAAAATTTACCTAAGGATGGCTTAGAACGTAAAGTTGAATTTATTTGCGGGTAAGATTTATTTAAAGGTAAGATTTATTTAAAGGTAAGATTTATTTAACGGTAAGATTTATTTAACGGTAAGATTTATTTAAAGGTAAGATTTATTCAAAGGTAAGATTTATTCAAAGGTAAGATTTATTCAAAAGTAAGAAATGTGAATTTGAAAAAAATATCTGCAAATGATATTTTTCTAATGGTGATTAGATTTATGTAAATGCGAAATTTAAGATTTATGGAATTGTGAAATTTAACTACAGGTAAGATGTTCAACTACAGGTGAGATTACCCTTAAAGAAATGTTATATCGTAAATAAGCTTAACAAGACCAAACTCAAACTGACCAGAGCCTCAAGATCGACGGTCAGTATCTCTACTCCTTCGGAGGCGACAGACAGGTTTCGATCAAACTGGTACACGAATGTGTCTGCGTAGCAGACGGACTCATTTTTGGTGGCCCACTTCAATCCGAGCCTGGTTTCTGTACCTCTGGAAGTCAAAATAAAATAACATTCAGCAAAAGTAGGCTTCGGGAAAATAGTGGAAAATCACTGACCTATGTAATATGTTGAAATACGTGAAATAGTTTTCAGCTTGGAGTTCTTTTATGTACTATAACTATACTGCATTTATTTATATTGCGAAAAAAGAGATAGCTCCTATCAGACTAAAACAAATAATATGGTAGGGGAGAAGATGAATAAAAAAAAAGAGATGGAGATAACTCGTAACAGATTACAGAATCATAAAATAAATTTGGCATGTTGTAGAGCATAGTGTACCATCCTCCGGCCCGCGGGTTAGATCCGGCCCTACTTCATAATGAAGTTGCAAATGTTTGGTTCTACCTAACTTAAGGGTTTCTTGAGGTGATGAAGCCACGTGTATTATGGGTAATACATGGGGCGCCCAGGCTGAAAGGGTTGCGAGCACTGCTCCAAATGCCTTCCTGAACAAGTGCGTCAGAGGATGGTCATTTGACAAGTGCATGTTATCTAGCTAAGAAATTAGATACAATATATGTGATCTCTAAATAAAGTCACATTTTATAAATTTAAAAATAGATATTTCATTTACGTTTCTAATGAAGTTTAGTCATTTTTAAAGGCGATAGTTTTACAGTATAGAAATAACATTTTGAAAAATTTAAGCTTTTAAAACTATTCTACATTTGAATAAATATTTCATAAATAATCTTTAAAGTATGAAAATAAATGCTACCAAACATAAACGCAATTTAACTTACTCTAAAAAAAAAAAACAAGCATAATGTGCGATTATTTCCTTTTTCAAGTTACACTATTACAAGCAAGACATATTTTTTAAGACCTGATATGGCCAGAGCCACTGCTGCAGAATTTTTGTCCCACAAAATGTTTACATTTTAGTTTCTAGATCTAGAATCAAAATTCTGTAATGGAAAAAATATGGCTGTTGAACTGCAATTGTCATTTCTTTAAGAACTTCTGCAATTTATAAGATATGATTTGAAGCAGACGTCAGTTTTTCGTAGCTTCGTTTTTTAGTTTTTTATTCTTCTTTCGGCCCCTAGACAAAAGTATAGGTCTTTGCTTTGGTTTACAAAACTGCTCTAGATACCAAAAAAAAATTACGCTAAGGAACAACATATGTAACAATACATAAAGACACAAAGAAATAACTCACTTGTACACAAAAGGTCCGATTTCTTCCATAATTGGTCGCGCGTCATGTTGGAATACATCCATCCAGTTGGTTACATTGAAGTAGTACACTCTCAGAATGATGTCACCATTCGGGTTTTCCCAGACCGAATCATTCGGCGTCAGTATCATTCTCTGGATTGAAAAGACATTCTTTGTGTGTGTGTGTGTGTGTTCAATAATATAATAAAATGTAAAGGAATTTGTTGTTGTTTTTTACCACAGGTACGGTAATGTTAGATTTATAGTTTAAAGACAAAAAAAAGAGTTAGCGGTATGATCGTTCATAGTTTATTTAAGAGTTTTGGGGTTTTTTGGTACATCGGCACACTTTAGGCCATGTCGTGCCCGTTTTTTTTTAGAAAGGAAATCAGATTAAATGGTGTTCCTGGAATGAAAACTCTTGAATCCAAATCTCTTCTGCTTTGCGACTTAAAACCAAACAATGGAAAATCTCTGGGAGTCAAATCGGGGAAAAAATCAATAATTGGTGACTCTTAGGAGACTTGTAGCACACCATGGCCGGTTCCAACGATTTCGCGGGGCACAGTCTGGGTAGGGATAAGCATAATGTCATAAGATTTTTAATTAGAAAATGCATTCTTCTTTGCAATAATTTGTTTAATTAAATGAAAGCTGACAATGCCGTTTATTTTTATTGCACGAAGGATTGGCACCACAAATAGCCAATTGTGTTTATTTTATGAGTTCTCATAAGAATTTAAAAATTTTAGGAGATTTCCAGGACTTTTTCGCATACTTTACAATTTCAGGAATTTCTAGGAGGTCCTAGATTAGAACATCAGGAGGCCCTAGATTATAACATCAGGAGGCCCTAGATTAGAACATCAGGAGGCCCTAGATTAGAACATCAGGAGGCCCTAGATTAGAACATCAGGAGGTCCTAGATTAGAACATCAGGAGGTCCTAGATTAGAACATCAGGAGGTCCTAGATTAGAACATCAGGAGGTCCTAGATTAGAACATCAGGAGGTCCTAGATTAGAACATCAGGAGGTCCTAGATTAGAACATCAGGAGGTCCTAGATTAGAACATCAGGAGGTCCTAGATTAGAACATCAGGAGGCCGCGGAAACCCTGTTATTATATACACGTTAGAATGGTTTTATTTCATAATTTACACCTAGAATTAGCGCAGGGTCTATGAAAGTGCAAGGCCCACTGCATCCGCATAAGTTGCAGTGGCCTAAGGCCGGACCTGTAGAACAAGGGGCTACAACCTGGCAGAACCTGCAACGACAGTGATCTCAAACTAGATTGGGTGATTATCGTTCTTTTGGCGTTGTGTGTGTGTAGGGAGTGTAGTATAGTGTACCATGGTATGTTGTGACAAATGTGTAGTGCAGTGTACCATGGTATGTTGTGACATAAATGTGTAGTACAGTGTACCATGGTATGTTGTGACAAATGTGTAGTACAGTGTACCATGGTATGTTGTGACAAATGTGTAGTGCAGTGTACCATGGTATGTTGTGACATAAATGTGTAGTACAGTGTACCATGGTATGTTGTGACATAAATGTGTAGTGCAATGTACCATGGTATGTTGTGACAAATGTGTAGTGCAGTATACCATGGTATGTTGTGACATAAATTTGTTGTACATTGTACCATGGTATGTTGTGACAAATATGTAGTGCAGTGTACCATGGTATGTTGTGACATAAATTTGTTGTACATTGTACAATGGTATGTTGTGACATAAATTTGTTGTACATTGTACCATGGTATGTTGTGACAAATATGTAGTGCAGTGTACCATTGTATGTTGTAACATAAATGTGTAGTGCAATGTACCATGGTATGTTGTGACAAATGTGTAGTGCAGTATACCATGGTATGTTGTGACATAAATTTGTTGTACATTGTACCATGGTATGTTGTGACAAATATGTAGTGCAGTGTACCATGGTATGTTGTGACAAATGTGTAGTGCAGTATACTATGGTATGTTGTAACAAATGTTTAGTGATTGTACCATGGTATGTTGTGACAAATGTGTAGTGCAGTATACCGTGGTATGTTGTGACAAATGTGTAGTGCATTGTACCATGGTATGTTGTGTCAAATGTGTAGTACAGCGTACCATGGTATGTTGTGACAAGTGTGTAGTGCAGTGTACCATGGTATGTTGTGACAAATGTGTAGTACAGTGTACCATGGTATCTTGTGACAAATGTGTAGTGCATTGTACCATGGTATGTTGTGACATAAATATGTAGTGCAGTATACCATGGTATGTTGTGACAAATGTGTAGTGCAGTGTACCATGGTATGTCGTGACAAATGTGTAGTGCAATATACCATGGTATGTTGTGACAAATGTGTAGTCTATTGTACCATGGTATATTGTAACAAATGTGTAGTGCAGTGTACCATGTCATGTTGTGACATAAATGTGTAGTGCAGTGTACCATGGTATGTTGTGACATAAATGTGTAGTGCAGTATACCATGGTATGTTGTGACAAATGTGTTATGTATTGTACCATGGTATGTTGTGTCATAAATGTGTAGTGCAGTGTGCCATGGTATGTTGTGACAAATGTGTAGTGCAGTGTACCATGGTATGTTGTGACCAGTTTTCTCTGCATTAGTGTATCTCTTACGCACAGCATGTCATTTATCTTCTCACCTGTCTGATATCCACCTCCACGCTATGGATGGCCGCGGCATACAACAACAGCACTACACAGCCCAAGAAGAGGGCCACAACTCCGGACAGTGACGGGCATTTAGGAGACCTCACAAAATCTTGTAGCCTGTCGCAGCAGTTTCTCCGTTCAACAATCAAATAACTTTACAAAAACAAACAAACAGCTTCAATTTTATGAGATTGTGAAAGGCAATGTCTTTGTGGCAGCAATGGCGAACACATTTCCATAAGGATCAATAAAGCAGTCTTAGTCTTAGTATAAGAAACTAGACTGTTGAAAAAGCAGAGCTGGCCACTTATGGCCATAAAACACGTTTACCGGTATCCAAAGGTAGCCGGATATGTTGTTTGAAGTGGCTCATTTCAATACCCGCACGAGCCGCTTCTGCTAAGCCAAGACTCTAGTTGTATACATAAACACAAGCACAATCAAAACGTAAGTGCAGTGGCGAAGCTATGGATTTGGGGGCCCGGGGGCTTGGCCTTTTTAGGGGCACCTGTATTTTGACATTCGACATTACGACATGAGATAGTGGTGTAATACTTAATGTTAAAACTTAATTTCGAACTCTCAAGTGGGGTTTCCCCTTAAGTGGCTTCCCCTCAAGTGGGGACCCTGGGGTGATTTTCAAATAAGAGTGTAATACGCCACATTGGTTAAGTTCTACTAGCTGTTTGGAGCTACAAACAAAAGATCGGGTACTTACACCAGCCCAATAGACTTTTGGAACTGGTTAGAAAGAAAGAAAAATGGTATCTTGTTTTAAGATTTATACGTTCATTCAGAAGACTTACCTCCTGCAGCAGACGTCGAAAAGAAACCACCAACGGTCTTGTCTGCATTATATGTAGCAAAATATGTAGGTCAAAGCTGGTAATCCGTAGCCACGTAAAACACTGCAAAATTCTTACTTAATCTAGGACTCAAGACATGCCCCTTCTGATTCTACCTCTATTTATAATCAGTGCATTATTTATGTACAATGCCGCTTAAACTAGAGGTTAGGGCCAATACTTTCTTGACCACCTCTCCTTAAAAGCGCATGAAAGACGTTTTAAAAATAGTTATGATTTTAAGTTAAATACATATAATTTTAATGTCTATCTACTTCTTTATTGTATATTAATTTAAACCTCTGGGTATCTGAAAGTCATATTTGGCACTAACATACTATTGGGACTTTATAGGGCTCCATATCTCAAATAGCTAAGGGCCATATCAAGATTAAATGCCGTCCTGTCTCGCCGCGTTGCTAAATGAAAAACAAAAGCGCCTTACACTCTTCCACACTGGTGTATGTCACAGCTTCCATAGCGAGTATGAATGACTTCTTGGTTAGCTCGTGTTTCTGGGTCTATGTCCGGCATAATTATTGACCGCCGCATGGCAGCTATGGCCTCGATAACACTGGCTGGTCTAGTGTCCACGTCAGTGTCGACAATGTGTCTGGCACCTTCTGGGTCATCGATCTCGGTCTCTGGAAAGAGAATGGGTAAATTGGCATCAGTATGTTAACAGCATGAGTAGGTATGAACAGCTTCCCTAGAATTGGCATGTAACCTCTTCACTGTGTTAAGTTTACTTTCGAAATTCCAAAATGTTTTCTATATGAAATTATGACTGTATGCATGTCTACATGGACGAATCATCTTGATATTTGGGACTCTGACTGTTAACAAAATGACAAAAAAAGCTAAATGGAACGTCAATGTTGCCAACTTTTTTATATTAAAAAAATTAGCTACAAAAGAAAGAGCTTTGAAAAGTGTCTCTGCAGGACAGATTTTGATGGGTATGGTCTACAGTCGCGAATCAAAAATGAGGCATTGCTTTTTATTCTGTACACCGGATACGCCAAAAAAACTAGCTATTTTTAGTTTTTCTACCATTCAATAGATGAAAACCTGAGAGAAAATGACTCACACAGAAAGCACTTTACTATAAACAGAAGGGAAACAATTATTTTGAAATGTACTCTAAGATGTTATACAACTTATACATTATAAATAGATATGAACATTTTAACTATAACAGACAAAATATGAGTGTGTGTGTGTGTGTGTGTTGTATTGAATGATTCAGAAAACTTACCTTGTTCAGTGGTGGCATTAGCCTCATGTTGTGACGTAGTCTGGGATTCGCTGTAGGTCGACATGGCTCCTGGGTCGTATGGCTCCGACGTGGACTCGGTGTAGATGGGCAAGTTTTCAGCCACCATGGTGCCATCAACAGCGTCATCGTAGCTTACACTTTTCTGCTCCAAGTCTGTGTCGGACATCGCCTGGAAATGGCTAGAACAAGTATATTAGCTAACTTTGCGATGTCGGAAATCAACTGGAAATAGAAGAGATATGTTAGCTAACTTTGCGATGTTCTGTGTCTGAAATCACCTGGAAATAGAAGAGATATGTTAGCTATTTTTGTGGTGACATCGCCTGGATATAGAACAAATATGTTAATTGTGAGCTACTAACATTGCCTGGATATAGAACAAATATGCTAGCAATGTTCTAGGTCCGAGTCTGACATTTTTAGGAGAACAAATATGTTAGCGATGTGTTATCCTCTAATACGCAATAGGAAAAAAATGATATAAAACATAAAAACTTACTAAAGCTGTGTACTTAAAATCCCTGAAACACGAAATCTTACTTGGGTTTATCTTTCCAATCAAATACTGAAATGGTTAGTGTGTGTTTTTAAAGGCACTCGATAACACTTTCAATGTGTATATTCAACACAATAGCGTCCCTCGTGACCTCGTGCACGCTTTGTGACTGATGTCTCAACAGAAAGTAATCATTGAATCCAATGTTGTCATATTGCTTGAGTTCAACTGACCAAGGGAAGATAAAATAAAACATGGACGTACAACAGAGTCACTGACAGGGCCGGATTTAAGTAAATGGATGAATGCAATATTTTTCTGGAGGCCCTCTCCTAATTTAAAGACTTCGTGAAAATGCGTAAGGGCCTAATTAATGTACTCTTAAATTACAGGCGTCGCTTCAAAGAAAAGTTACGCCCTACGTGTATCCGTGTCTCAATCAAGCCGTGCATGCTAGAGACTTGAACTCTGCAAAGTCGTTGGTTTTCCTGGCTGATAAAGGCAACCCGTTTCATGCTCCAATGGCACTAGGGAAGATGGAGCACTTGTGTGAATTTTTCCTGGAATATTGAATGAGAAATGTGCCTTTATTTTTTTTTTCTGAGTATTTTGTTAAGTAGTGTTTCTGAATTTGTAAGTTATGAGTTGTAGGTATTAGAGCTGCTTTACTTTTTATTCTTCTGTCCTGAAGTGTCTCTAAGCTTAATGATTTTACTAAGGGTGTTGCACTTACTTAGGCTTAGATCCTCCCGCGCCGTTCGGCGTATTGGGCGACAAGCGTCTCCACAAAGATTTGTCACTGGCAATGTATGAAGCCTCCTCCCACCTGGTGTCCACTGTTCTGAGGTCCTCCATGAAGGTGTGGCGCCAAGTTTTACGAGGACGTCCCTGTTTGCGCTTTCCTCGTATTGGCCTCCATGTCATCGCCACTCTTGGTATGCGTGATTTCATTTTGTCGGAGAACATGTCCCGCAAACCTCATATGACGCTCTATCACAACCTCACTCTGTGGTTGACTTAAAGTTCGGCATAGGATTCCCGCCATCTGCCTATCCCAAGCCCGGGCGAGAAAGTTGGAAGGTTTGACGTGGGTCTAGCGACCCCAACCTGTAAAACCTCAATGGCTACAGAAACGGCAAACTTTTAACATAAGGGTAAAGTGATAATTGTGCTACACTAGTCCAGGGGAGGGCAACCTTTTTGTATCGAGGGCCGCATAAAAAAATTGGGAATGGGGGGGCCGCATATATATATATATATATATATATATATATATATATATATATATATATATATATATATATATATATATATATGTATATATATATATATATATATATATATATATACATATATACATATATTTATATATATATAAAACACTCCGACGGCCGCATGTGGCCTGCATCCGTAATTCGCCCACCCCTTCACTAATCAATTGTGAATATTTGTTTGTTATAAATCTCACGACTTTATTTTGTGTCTTTTCTTTATATTTTCTTTGGTAGAAGGGATCCCAAACAGTATAAGAAAAGTTATACCTATAACAGAGGACACATATTCTAATATTGGTCTCATCTTCACCTTCACCTATCCTTTAGTCTGTTAGACCGTTGGGGCACCACACAAGATCTGTTGACCGTCTTTCTCAATTCTTTATGTCTTTTGCATTAGATAGAATCTCTGTCAATGACAGGCCCGTCCATAGTTGTACTACTTGAATCTGAACTCAGGGCTCAAGCCTCCTCAAGGGCACTAATTTCACTTACACCTCCACCTCTGTCAAATACGATTTCTTACCCTTGTTCGATACCAAACAAAATAATTAATTACCAATAGTTAATTAATTAACCTTAAATTGAATTTTTTTTATTGATCCTTGCTCTGTCAGGTGCAAATAAAAATTTTGCAAATTTTCAGGTTGATCCGAGATTGGGTGTGGGAGAAATGACATGTACAAACTTTTTACCAGACAGATAGACAGAGTCAGTTGATATAAGCTTTGTGAAAAAAAAAGAAACTCAGACAGAATCTATTACTTCCACATCACAGCATAATCATCACTTTGGGTGACTTAAATATTAACCGTTAATTAACGTTGTTTTACTAATTTATGTCAGGAAGTCAGGTTTGACCAGGCCGCCAGTTAAATAAAAAAAAGAATTGTTGACCTACATATTTTTCCGTCACTTTTTTTGTTTTCAATAGCAAACTTTATGAAATATTAAATTAGATCTACGAAAATAGTCGATCCGGGCAATTATTAGTGGTGACCAGAAATTACTTAGTATCAAGTGTCTTTGTAGTAGGCCTATTAACTCTTTCTCTTCTAACTGACGATACCAATGTTGATTCCATCAAAATGTGGTAAATAATTACGGAGAGAAGGAGTTAAAAGTGCTGCCCGGATCAGCCTTAGCAGGGCGCGAGGCCCTAGGCGAGTGTCATAACAGGGCCATGAATATTTGCACGATGGGCTGACGGTGACAAAAGATTCTCTTATTGTGGGGCCCCCCTTTTGGTTGGTTGCCCCACTCACAACCTTCTAAGGCCGCCTCTGATACAGGAAAACTTGCGACTTAGTGAGCTCAAATCTTTCATAAACACAAATGTCTAGATTAACAAAGGAATAAGAATAGATCGTAGACATAATACACGATTTCAAAAGAATTATGTCAGTAAGCTATAAGATACATGATTTGGTATTTAAAGTGTATTTGGTTTTTCCATTAAATTAAAACATATTCGTGCCTATGTCCGTGGTTCGAACTAGGACGCCACCGAGTCTTCTTCATGCCAGACCAAGGCTATGACGTTGTAAACTTCCGTTCTGAAGGAACATTCCAAACCTACAAAAACAGGTGAAGGAATTGATGAATTTCAATTTGACAGTTTGGAGAAGCCTCTTGCTTTTGCACTACGCGCAACGACTTGGTTTCAGTCCATGGCTTTGCCGCCTTTGTAGATACAGCCTCTTGAGTGAGGTTTGATGATAAAGGGCCCTATAGTGCTGAGTGGCATGAGCCTCTTCTGTACCTAACTGAGGAGGCTTGAGTGTAAGTCCTGATGTTGACTAGCGACATTACTACATGATTTTTTTTAAATTTTATTTTCCTGAGCTCCGAGACGGCAACACTAAAGCAGAGCTGTTTCAATATTAACTTTTCCTACACGCTTTATGTTCATGTCTGAATCCTAGGCCTATTAATTGGCTGATGTATTCCGGCCTTTATTACAAAAGTTTCCTTTTAGCGCAATCGAAGATATACTTTTAAAAGGTAGGTTAATCCATCGTTATAGCATAACCTCCCCTTTCTTTTTCCTTCATTTTTTTACGCTGTTCATAAAAAGTCTACGCCATGCGAAGTGCAGTAATCCTGTTTCGCAAGTAGTAGGATTTTTAAATGGACTATCTCCCTTGTGTTACTAGCTTATTAGTAACGGAATTTAAATGCAATCGTCGGGCGGCCAACTACTAAAAGTAATTACACATATAAGTTTATATTTTTTTAAAAATCATAAAAGGAAATAAACTAGGCTACATGTCTACACCACTAAGGCATCGTGTGACGGACAAACTACGAACGTAAGATCCCAATGAATAGACAATATGAGACAGCAGATTTATCATTCTCAGAGATAGCGTAATGGAGCCAGACGGCATACTTAAGGATTGCCAATAAGGTAAGATGGAAGTAAGGGGGGAAAACATGAGCTGGACCGTGACCTCTATGTCGAAGGTGCCGGCTGGACGGCCACGCTCTTGGTGATGATGATGTTATGCGCTGTCGTCGCGATGGCCAGAGTTCAAATCCTGACCGCTGCCATTCTTTGTCGTTCTGCGGGAAGACGAGGAGTCTTTACATTTCAAGAAACGCCCGGAGCGTTTAAACGGAAAACAAGATCGAATTGTTTGACAATGCATCGTCTTTAACTCTTTCTCTCCGTAATTATTTACCACATTCTGGTGGAATCAACGTTGGTATCGTCAGTTAGGAGAGAAAGAGTTAATAGAAATAAGAGTTCCAAGAACATTCGATCTAATAATGAACAAACAAGAAATTATCGACATATTGCGTGCTTTGAGTTTGACTTCAATGACTTGTATACATTAGGGCTAAAAAAAAAAAAGCAACATTAAGCTTAGTCATTGTTTACGACATGGTGCCTTGTGAAACGAAATGTCTTGGGTTCGAATCTCGAATCTCTAGACATATCTTAAAAAAAAACAAAAAAAACTGTGATTTACAATTTTGGGATTTAGGGTACCTGACACGAGTGGGCCTAAGTAAAGGCGACTGGTTGTTTTGTTGACTGCCCACGTAACACTCGTATGGCCACAGAAACAGATGGCCTTTGACATCTTCCCCAAAGATCGCTACGTCTCGAAAGGGTACTTTACATATTGTCCACTAGGTATAATTATGTAATTAATTTGACGAGTCTCTTCTTTATCAGCTTCAACAGAAAGACATCAAGATTACATCGTAAAATGTATTAACTATCTACAGACACATAACACTACACTACGCTTCGGACGTAATTACCTTCTCTTTTTGAAGTTGCGTCTGTATTATATAAGATAAGATACACGTAGGTAAAACTGCACACACGGTGTTGCGTTTAAGTTTTTCACCGTTTTATTATTAGGCCTATTATTGTGTATTAATTTTCATTCATTCGGTTAAGGGAAACAAATTCATTGTACCAGTAGTCTTTTTAACAGTGTCCACTTGGACATTTTGCTGATGATGTGGCTGGTCTGCAGCAGTACTGCCCTCTAACAGGTAATAAGGGTCCTCAAAAGAATACTTAGGGCTTCGATTGTGTCTGCGAGATCAGTTTTCATTATCCCTTCGGTTGATATAACAACAGGGTGTGTTTTTATCTAGACATTACTTCAAAAAAAAAAAAAGTTACTATAGATAGCTTCCACATTCGCTTGATCTCTAAACTTGGATTTTCGTATGTTCTTCATTTATTAAAATTCAGTTTTCTATATATTGTAATAACTGAAGGGAGGCAACTCAACGAGATATATGTGTTTATTTACTAGAAGACATGACAAACACATAGGACATCTGCCTTGAACACACACGAAACCATTTGCTTAGTTTTCCGCTGCCGTCGCTTTCTCTTCTTCCAGTTGGCCAGTCTACGCTTGAGACGATATCGTGGTCGCTGCTTCGACCTCATGACGATAGTCGCTGATGCCAGCCTCTTGACACAGGGAGAGTTAGTGGAGGTCAGGGATGCCGACCACTTAACAAAAATGGAGATTGTGGTGATCACTGTAGATTTCTGGGTTGTTGTTCTAAGACGCTGAGTCAGCGGACCTTTTCCATGGACGTCTCGTGACACGGTTGTAGGCCCACTGGTAGCCATGGTTTCAAGCACATAAGACGAAGATCCGGATACCTACCTATTTGAAAAGTGCGCACCTTCTGCACTGGCCTGGATGGCGGTGCGCATGGCAGAGTTATAACAATATTGTGCGACAGTATTATTATTATTATTAGGGTCTAATTTTCGTTTTGTGGTTAATCAAGTGACACAGGAGAACGACTTTGTCGTGCCATTCATGTGTTTTGTTTGTTTTTTGTTGTGTTTTCACAGAGAAGAAATCAATAACTGTAGACTGTAGACAATGAAACATAGCAATTAATTAACAGGGACTTCGTGTGAATAAGGGTAACTATGGAAATCTATCATTGTATTACGTCACATCCTATTAAGTAATTTTTAACAACATTCACAACAAACAATGACGCATTCTAAACCCCAGCGCCCCCCCCCCCCACCCCCGATGACTAAAGTGGTCATCATCGAACCACGATGGACGAACTGTTATAAGCATATTAGCACAGTTGTATACGTTTTTTTTTTGACGTTTCTTCAGACTTAGACTTCGATCCTCCAGAACCGTTCGTGAATTTGGGCCTCAAGCTGTCTCCATAAAGATCTGTCAGTGGCAATGTCTGAAGCCTCAGATCTGGTGTCCACTCCTCTGAAGAGAATTAAGTCCTGACAGGATGACGATAGCGGGCAGAGATCAAACTCTGGATCATTCTGAAAACATTCTTTACTATATATTATTGACAGTCTCTTCCTAAATAAAGAAAGAATAACAGTCTCTGAAAAAAAAAAGGTAGAACTAGTGGTGGAATAATTAAGGAACGATGTAATGATATAGTTTTTCCTACTAAGAATTGTTCAAAATTAGGATGTAATCCTTCTTGGTCCCCTCCACTCACGACCCACCCCCTACTTTTCTTTTTTAGTATAATATCGAAATAAACTTGAATGGATATCCTGTCTGGCAACGATATGATATTTAATAAAAAAGAGAGGATCTTTTTTAAAAAAAGTTCTATATAACTCTGGATAATAATCCTTCTGTTGAAATATTATTTTTTAGTTTAAAAAAACGCAGAGTAAAACATTCAGAATTGCCTTATCTAGATTCTAGATGTATGGAATTGTGTCTTTTTAAACAAAAAATATAATTTGGTTGAGTTTTTACAATACTAGGCCTATTTGTATGCAAATCAGGATACAAAGTTTGTATTGCGTCTGTAATTTTAATTATACACGCTAATTATTTATTCCATAAACCCATGCATTTTTTTTCTTTTAACATTTATTATGTGGCTTATAATTAATGCAGGATCGATAGGCTTTTCAGCCTAATAAAGAATTGACAGTGTAATTTCATAAGATGCACTACGGTAAGCCAATATAAAAAGTTAGGTGTAAATATATGCCTATCTGGTTAAAAACTAAAAAAAAACAACAACAAAAAAAACATATATGTATAATTGTATATGAAATAAATTACATTTCAAATGAATCATAATACATTCATAAATTCTAGATCTTAAGTCTATATGTTGATCTAAAGTCTACATGTTGACCGTATACTGTAAAGTTGAAAGTAAAACGCGCAATGCACAGTGACCTCTTTGGCATACAAAGTTATGAACAGTAGGTAGATCTAGATCTAGTATTTATTTATATCTAGTCCCTTCTAATTCGTCAAATCAGCTTTTTATTTAGCTCCACCTCTTTTGCTCCGCCCATTTCGTCTAGCAGCTGCTGAGAAGTAGGGGAATCCCATGACCTACAATGCACTACCTGATGGGACTAACATATTTGAAAGTGTTATGCATACATTCGTATCATGAATGGTCAATATGTAAATTTATGCTAATTTTATGCAAATGGTAGAAATAAATTATGCTAATTATGCGTCAAAACGAGGCCATCACGTGACCAATGTATTTTTATGTGACGCCATGTTCAACATTTTGTGGTGGGGAAACCTTTAGTTATCAGTGAGTTGCATGCTTTTTGCTTATCCGTTGACTTAGCGTGACAGTAATCTGACAGTTTGCGAAATGAAAGCATGGAGTAACCTCCGGTGAACATATTGTTTATTATTTTGACCTGCTATACAGGATAATTGACATTTAAATTCGGTGTGCTTAATTTTCGCGGAAAGATTAACTGTGACCGACACGTTTCTAAAAATAGAATCTTTCAGGAGCGCGGTAAGAGAAGTGACACTGCTGGTATACTTGGCCTTGGACATACAAAGCATGCTGTTATGTAAATTATTAAGAGCAGATAGTTTCTAGATTTAAAGTTCATGCTATCACTCGAGTCATTAATCTGTCATTGTTGATATCTAAATGCATTGCTAGACCATCCTTCATTTCCGTAATATCAATATCACAATAGGACTAGACGTCCATTTTAAAGCTTTTTTTTTTTTAAGCCCTTTTTTTTTTTACGAGACTCAGTCTTGTCTATGTCTAGTCCTAGCTAAAGACAGAAAATAGAGTCTACCTGTCTTGTCAGTCCTGAAGATAGCAAGCTAGGGTTATAGCATCTTAGATCTAGATCTATATAAGTATATAAAGTATATTATATAGATGAGATCTACTGCTTGCATATTGGCAGTATTTGCTATTACTATTTATATTAGAATAATTATCTTGAGATCTAAAAAGAAGATCTAGTCAGATCTGTAATAAAAATATAAAGTGTTATTAGTTATTGCTATAATATAGATCTAGTTAAATTTGTAATAAACGTAAGTAGTAACAATATCTACTATAATAATCTAGATCAGCTATCTATAGGACTATAGTCTATAGATCTAAAGTCTAGTATAGTTAACTATAGTTGTATAGTACTAGTTACTAGTAATCTATATCTCTAGAGTAGTTTAGAGATGATATTATTATAATATATAATCTAGGCTAGGCCTAGAGTCTAGACTCCACAATATCTAGATCTATACTGTCTATAGAATTTAGATCCAGACAAGGCCATTATTATTATTGTCTAGATCTAGATATCTAGAATAGATCAACTAATGATCTAGTATATAGAATTATAGACATCACATAGTATAGTACCATAGACATTATATCACTGTCATGTGAGCTCAAATTGAGGGCTTATTATTTAAGTTTAAAATATTATAATTTAAAGAAATAACTCTAGACTCTATAACTCTATATTATGTAGTTAATTTTGATAATTTTTGTATACTCAATGTTGCTAGCCACTAGACTAGATTCTAGATTTATATCTTGAAATTTCTAGGTCTCGAGTCTTGTATTTGTCCTTTCCTTTTTAGGCTTTTATGATTCTTGCTACCGATGATGGTCGTAAGTCTTAGCTGTAATGTAAACTCTTGGAACATCGAAACTTATCTGACCTAGGATACAGATCTTGACAAGCATTGATCATAAGTCATAAGTTTATCTCAAACTAAAAAAAGGCTTTATACATTTTCATTATTAATTTTCATTAGTATGGGGAAGGGAAATAAAATTCAAATAAACAAAAAATGTTAGGAAGTAAAATTACTGTTACGATCCTCTCCTAATCAGGCCTTCTGTAAACACTGCTAAACACAACACAGCACATCTAACACATCAAGAACTTGACAACAAGAGCTCAGAATAATCTGGTGCTTTAATAACATAATGGTCAATTAAAACAGCCAATATGACACAATTGGCAACACAATAAACTACTACAACGTCACACTGTATATCACCGTACTAAACTCTACTGTCTCTTCCTGGATTCGTACGTTTCACTCGAGAACTCGACCAGGACAGACTTCATGGCAGATTAACAGTCCCTGTCTACTCGCTGTCCTGTCTTGAACTGCACTGCTTACACACACTGTGTCTCTGGTCCACGCAGGCTTATGATCAGATGAACATAACCCAGGTCCTATTCATGTGCAAAGTTCATGCCAGTACAGTCTCTTGCCCTTCGATATGGCACGCTAAACTGTATTAGTGGCCTCTGTCACATATGTTAGCTGATCACACATAGTTAACCCTATTGCGTCACAAATAGGGTTACAACATTACATTTAATGTTTAAAGAGAAATCTGGGAATTGAAACTTTGTCATCTTTTTGTAATCGCTGAGTAACATACTAGAGTGGAGTACATGTAACTAGATAACTAATCACAACCTTTCATTTTAGTGTCTAGCAGAGGATTGAAATCTAGCTTTAATTATAGCCTATATCATTTTCCTAAAGCTATGTTTTAAAAATTATTTTTAATTTATGTATTAGTTTAAACTAGGGGTGCACCGGATAGTCCCTCCGGCTTCTGGCGAATATCCGGCATTTTTTACTATCCGGTGCTATCCGGCTCCGGTCGGATATCACTACCGGATAGTAAACCGGATAGTAAAAATACACCTATTTAATATGCATAAAGTGGACCTCGTTCCATTACTGTCTGTTATAGAATGTATTAATGTTTATATGAAAACAAAATAATGTGCTTAAAAATAGAGCCATTATAAATATGCACCAAACATCGTTTATTATAAAGACAAGGCATGTTAATAACTTAATATAAATAGAGATGAAATTTTACATCATAAATGCGCTTTACATACAGAGATGCAATGGCTGGCACTTTTTTACAATTTGTCTTGACCTTTGAGTAAGTTAGTTAACATGTTAAAATGTTACATTCCTTGACTACGTCATGCTGACCAGACGTCTGTCTAGCTGTGCGGGTATATCTCCAGAGGTAGAGATGAACAACTCCCACCCCCTTTTATTTGTTTAGTCCATCACATTGAGGCAGGTAACCACAAGTTAAATACGATGGACGTAGGTTTAATGTCAGCGTATAGACACTCTCTAGTGGTCACACCTTTCGAGGGAACTGAGTTTGTTTACTTAGTAGTTAATCTTTATTGGGGGGGGGGGCTGGAGTACAGGAGCCACACCTCTAAGGTAACCAGGTATATTTCTAGATGAACAACTCCCTCCCCCTTTTATTTGTTTAGCCCATCACATTGAGTTCATTGATTGACAGGTGACCCCAAGTCAGATACGATGGACGTAAGCACTCTCTAGAGGGAACTAGGTTTGTTATTGGGGGGGGGGGACTAGACTTTACATTATAAATCCGTATTACATACGATGTCTGGCACACTGGCTTGTCTTGACCTTTGAGTGGTCTAGTAAACATGTCACATTCCTTAATCTCGTCACGCTGATAATCTGTCAAGATGTGCGGGTGTATCTCCAGAGGTAGAGATGAGCTACCCCCACCTCCTTTTGTTTGTTTAGTCCATAACATTGAGTTCACAAATAGGCAGCTGACCACATTAAGCCAGATGTCAACGTGTCGACACTGTCTAGAGGTCACATCTTATGAGGGAACTGAGTTTGTTTACTTGGATTAGAATTTTTATTAGAGGCGGGACCACAAGCCAAATCTCTATAAGGTTAATTTTGGTATGAGTTAGTTTATTATGATATAGGTTGTCAATCAAGGGTCTGGACCACAAACCACACCTTTTATACCATTGGACGGGTAATAAGTTTGTTTACTTTGAGTTAAGTCTCACGTATGAGTCAGGACTACAAGCCAAACAGACACTGACCAAGGGTATCTTTAAAGGGAGGGCTCAAGAGACTCAACACCCCCAACTTCTTATTTGTTTAATCCATGACAATGTATTGATAGAGAATATAGACATTGACCATTCTTAAGCCAGAATGGATTAACGCAAATTGTTAAGACATATTGAGACTGTCTAGAGGTCACTAGATGATGACACTAAGTTTGTTTACTTGGAGAGAAATGTCATTTAGGGCGCTGAACACACGTTCGTTGCACAATAAAATAAAACAAATATGTGCATGTGTGCGTGTATGTATTTTTCCCCTTGTATTAAAACCTTTAGAAAGAAAACTAATTTCATTGTTTAATTCTATTGACTTAATATATAAAGGAAAACCTTACAATTAAATTTAACATCGCAGAAAATAAATTGATCTAAAGCACCACAATTAGATCTAGCAAACAAAGAAAAAATATGCTGGAATGTTAAGAAACACTTGACCTCTGTAATTAAGGTACAGAGATAATTTATCTATATGCTTGACTGATCATGCCAATGTGTTATCTTTTTTTGCCTGCACACTAAACACTATTGCGTATGCCCAAGGAAAAAAAACGCGTGAAGGTCAACACCATCAACTATACACACTACACTAGGACTACATGTGTAGTCTATCTGACCAGGTTTTTACAATCAGTCGAACACAAAGTCTATTTATGTTGTTTTTTTTTTGTAGGGAGGGTGTGGGTGATTTTGTTTCTTTTATAGTTGGTTTTCCTAATTCTCTTAGATCTATATAACAGTAGATCTAAACATTGATAACAATAATAGGCCTACAGACTACAATTAAATCTATGCTTCGCAACATTTAAAGCTCAGGCTATGAGTAGGTATAATAGATGTTCCTGCTGTTAATAAAATATTGTTTGCCGAAATGGATTAATAAATATATGACCTACTACGCTTCAGATTCCAACTATTAACTAACAGCTATCAGTATTAAGCCCTTGAAGCCAGAACCAGAAGCAGTCTTTGGACTTAAAATTACAAGTCTGATAACCAGTTGTTGGTCAGAAATTATTGAACACATACATCCAACCACCATACAAGCCAGATGAGAGATTTACATTAGTAACTAGTTAAATATATACTAACATATTTTACATTGACCCTCCAACACACAACCTTTATAGTTGGTGGCCTCATACATACACACAGACACGCTCATGCTACACAGATTAATTTATGTTTATAAATACTGTTAATCTTTAATAAATCAATCAGCGAAAGAGTTTAAAACAATAAGGTATATAAAAGGAAAAAAATAATACCAACAAATATAGGTATGTTATTTAACAGTTTCGTAAAATGCTCAGCAATACAAGCTATTTACAAAACACTTGGGTATTCGGCTCCGGCACCGGCCGAATATCAAATTTTACTATCCGGTCATATCCGGCTCCGGCCGGATATCAAAAAGTACTATCCGGTGCACCCCTAGTTTAAACTAGTTTAAAGCCTTATTTATTAACATCAAAGGCTAACACTTTACATAATCTAGACAGACACGTGTTTAGTAAGCTTTTCTAATATATAAGATATATATTTTACTGTGTTACAGTATGTTGAAAAGAATTTTTAAAGGGTTCAATCCGAATAACCATCTGGTCCAATTAGATTGTATAAAATATCAAAATAATTAAGCCCATATCAACACGTGATCCAGAACTAAATGGCCCCTTGAAAATATCAGTCCAATATGCATAATGAAGTAGCAACTTGGCTAATTTCTAAAGGACTTGACGCAACCAGCGACCATGCGTAATATATTTAAATGGCCCCCATGCCTAAGAACATTTTGGCAATGTTGTATGACATACATATAAAAAAAAATATTATTATGATGTAATATTTCCTTATATTTTACAGAGTAAATATGGCTGTCTAAAAGAATCAATTTAATTGAAGATATTTTACCATTATGGCTGTAAGTAGAAGTTTTAAATAATTTAAAGTGTTAGTCACATTTACTTGGTTCTTGAACCTAAATTATAAATTGTAAAAAGAAGTCTATTTTAAGTATGTGTGTGTTTTAATGCGGTTATTAACCTATTCACACACACCCTTTTTTTAAGCTATGTTTTAGTTCTGTTAAAATTTAATCATATATATAATATATATATATATATATATATATATATATATATATATATATATATATATATATATATATATATATATATATATATATATTTAAATGTAATGTATATCAATTCATTTTACAAGATTAGAAAATAATTGTAAGCTTCAATAATTTCTGCTTTTATCTAAGCTTTTAAAATATGATTTTATGTTTTAACAATTTTATAATTTCTTTTCATCTGGTGTTAACACAATGTTTGTACCTGATGCCATTCAACTACTGACTGCTTGCATCTGATGTTAATGACTCAATGAAGTCACGAAGTGGATCATCCCGCAGGTATGTATCTTTGCCACAACCACATCAAAATATTTAACGGAATGTGTAAAAATAGGGAGTGGGGGCAAAGTGGTTAAGCCGTTCGTTTTATAAGCAAAGAAGTCTAGAATTTTTTATTTGGGACTTTCAGAAATCCCTAGGTACTATAGCTCTTTAATGAACACTTGACAACTATATGCTCTAATCATCTTGTAAGTCACATTTCACCCTCTTTAATTATCATATTGGTAAGAGATGCCTTCAGGTATGTATCTTGTATATTTTGTACGCAAGTGGACAAAGTATTTGCAGCCACAGTTTATCACCTAAAAATATGCATTTCCCATGCAACCGCAAAAAAAAAAAAAAGAAAAAATCAATTTGTTGTTGCTTATCATATAGATCAGTGCATCAATGCATGGATATGGACTAGTCTTATTAGATCTACCACGAGTTATACTTTTGTTTGCTCGCTGTTGTGCAAAGATTTAAAATAATTACTAGATCTAGATCTTGGTGATGCAAATAAAACAGAGTTCCTTTCAATGTATCAGTTTATTTGTAGACTCTTTGTCTTTAAACTGAAATATCAAATAAATTGACTCTCTTAAACTTTGCCTTTAGTCATTCTTCATATCATGATTAATTTAGCAAATTTAATTACATTCTGTTGTGTCATTGCCTTCAAATAGCAAACCTTTCTTTTAAAAATAGATGGACATTTTTTTTTCTTTTTAATGACTTTAAGACATGTACTTGCTATCTCTTCGAATACAGTTAGATTTCTATTGGTTGGTTCCATGCAGTACATATCTTGGGCCCTACTGCCTTCTGATAATATTTGCCCCTCTTACTTGAGCTTCATTAAAATGTAAGATCAAATGAAAAGTAATATTGCTTTGTGATTGGTTATGTGAAAAATTCTTTAATTCCAAACAATTCGTCACTAAGCTAACAATATTAAGTTAGACAGTGCTGTTCCATATTTCACAAACTGAAATTATTAACATTTTCTTTAGGACATGGAAAGCCCATTACTAAATATCACATTATAAATCAAGGTGTTTTGTAAATATATTATTTTATTCACTCAATTTGTGTATTTCACTTTTATACCCAAAGAAACCAGAAACATTTATAAAAAAAAACATAACTTTTTTTAATGGATAGGAAGCCTGAAGTTCCTGGAAGGATTCATCTACAGGTTAAAGGCAAAAGTTCCAAAACCGGAGAAAGCGAGGATGAGGAAGTCCCGGAAGCTCACAATGAGGTTGAGATCCCACTGAGTGAAGAGCAGCAAATGCCAGTAGATAACAGTATACCCGATGATCTACCAGAAGGTCTGTATTAGATTATAGCCATTCATTTATGTAGGCGTTTGTCTGTTATTTGATCAATTTGAAATTCTTTTATTTGATTTTGTAGAATTTTACACACAAGTTAGCTTAATCCAGTCTTGATTTGTGAAATTAGAAATACTCACTACAGTGTAAATAGATGTGTAACTTTATATCAAACAAAATAATGTTTTATTATTTAATGGTATAATGGAGTAGGAAACTTGTGGTGACATACTTTAAGTGACTTGAATTATCGAATGGTTTAGCCTAAGTAAACTATACTTTGATGACCTCATTGCTTTTAATATCTTTATTGTCCAGGCACCATAGTTGTCCAGCCACAAGCTGTTGAAGACACTCCATCCAAAAAGAAAAAAGAGCGTAAGTATATTTGAACTTGTAATATGTTCATGAATCTCTGAAATAACCTATTAGTATGTTATCCACAAATATGTAGTTATACATATGTACTAAATATATACACCTTAGAAAATTTATTATTTCATAATATACCAGTGTCTAAGAAAAAACTGTTGAAGCTAGAAAAATTTTTGTCACAAAACAATGAACGTATGCTATGGTAAAAATAGACGAGCATTGGAAGATATTTAGTAAGATAAATTATTGTATTTAACTTTCAGTGTGGCGTTTCTTTCAGGGAGTAACTTGGTTGGTGGTATTTGTTTCAGTTAAAATTTTTATTTCTCTCTTCCTTTTTAGCTGCCCCCGAAAGGGGAAAAGACCCTATTGGTTTTGTGTGAAATTTCCGCCCCGTTTAGATCTCGTAAACTAGAAAAGATATTGAAAATCCGACAACACAATATTTTAGACCATTCAAAGTTCTGATGCAATGGCTACTTTTTTTTTTCCTGAAAGCGAAAAATCTAATTTTTAAAATCAGTTATGCTAGCAGTTTTTTAAAGAAAAAAGCTAATTAGTATGCATTATAAGTTAGACCTAATTTAAAAAGAATAGTAATCTTGTAAACTTCATTTTTCTGAATTTTTTTATAGCGGAATATTTTTTTTTGACGATTCGAATAAGAGATTAAACAATTACATTAATTATAAGACTTCAGTTAGGCCAGGAGAGACGCGGTAGCTGAGCGATAAAGCGCTTGGCTTCTGAACCGAGGGTCCATCTGCCATATAGACCACAAGGTCTGAAAGGGGAACTAGTTAGGCCAGGTTCACATCTAATTTTGCATTCACTTGCATCTATCCTTTGATCTTTTGAACCGTTGGGGCACTACACAAGATCTGTCAACCTTCTTTCTCCATTCTTATCTCTCATTTGTCTTTAGTATAATTTCATTTGGATGTTCTTCCTGAAAATATTGAAGCCTGCCTGGGTGGACCACTTCGGGGGCTGATTTTGAGTTTGTGTTTCCACACAAACTGTCTTTGTAACCTTGTTTATTTTCCTTATGTGACAGTGATTTTTCTTTTTGGTCGTACATTTGATACTGGATCTTAACATTTTATTTTGTAGCAGTAGATTTTTTTAGGTCTTTTTTTTACGAAAAAATACATACATTGTATTAGTGCAGTTGCTCATCTTTAATCAGATTTATTTATCTATCAATTTTGATCTAAAAGTCAAAATATTTTAGATTATTTAGAAAAATTTTTAAAAAGTTGTAACAGTTTTAATAACTCTACCCTCTTGCAAATTTTAATTTGTCATGGAAAAGTCAAATTATTTGTCAGAAAATACATACTTATGATAGAGTTAAGGAAGAACTTTTAAGGGCTAATCACTAATCATGAACAAATATTTTTTGTACAAGGTTGACTTGACTGCTGTCTACAGTAGTGTCTGTGTTCAACAGCTTCTATAAAAAGTCATTTATTTTGAAATGTTTGTGTGGCTTGTTTGTTTCAATAGTGGAAAATAAATTGATATCTCCCCAGCACCAGTACGAATCGACACATCAATACTGGATAATGTCAGCTGCACCGCATGTGGTCGTCAACTGAACCCATACAAAAGCAGTGCCCTTCAAAAGCATCCGGAATTAAAAGTAGTGATTTGTAAAGTGAGTTGTTTTTCCTCTCAATAGTTAGGACTACTTTTGGTCTTTCGAGTCTAGCTAAGTATGTAAAGTTAGCCTGTTTTTGTGACTATACATTATTTTTTTTAAAAGCTTTCAAAACATCAAGTTGTGTTTTACTCTTTTTTACTTCCTAGGGCTCAAAGCTTCAAATCTTATACTTTCAGAATTTTAAACATTTTTTTTTACTTGTTCTCAGAAATGTGAGAAGTTTTTGTCCAGTGGTGAGATAGCCAAGGACAAAGATGGCACAGATGAGCAGTGCAGGTGGTGTGGTGAAGGGGGCAGGCTGGTGGTTTGTGACCAGTGTAGCAGTGCTTTCTGCAGGGCCTGCGTTATGAGAAACTTCAACAGATCAGAATTTACTAACATCAGTGAGTAGAAAACTAATCAAGCTACTGGGTGTTAATAGGGTCCATTTCTTTATTGAAGCATAAAATAGACTTGTCTAGTCATTCTTAAAATTATTTATTTGGTGCTTCAACTGTAAAAAAAAAATAAATCCAAACTAACATAATTATTATTAAGCATTTACAAAATTTGATTTCAATGTTTATATTATAAAAAGGTTAATGTGACCTAGGTTTTAAAACAAATGTTTGAAGTAAATAAACGTTCATGTAAAGGGTTCCAAATCATTTTAGTTCATCAATTTTTGTACTGGGTTCCTAAGAGTATTCCAACCTTTTGTCAGACTCCAAATAATTGTCAGACAGTATTTGTATCTTAAGAACATCCTTAAAACAGAGTAAAATATAAATTAACCATTGCATAATTTGAACCAGAACCAAATGCTTGGCCACCTCAATTAGTTACTAATCATTAACACTGTGATACTTATAATGTTGTGTAATTATATCCAGTTAGGATCCTTATATCAGTCCTAGTCTTTATTGTGTTCTATAAGCTGGTATTGTTAAAGAAGCATTCCTTAATGAGATGTCCTAATAATGTCCATTGTTTCTCTAGACAGCCAAAGCAACTGGAAGTGCTACGTGTGTGACAAAGCTCCACTTCAGGGCCTTAGGGAGAAGTATAGAAAGATAAGGGACACTTTGAAAGCTTTACAAGCAAGGGACAAGGCCAAAGCATCTTCCACATCAGCAGCCGCAGCAGCGAATGGTACAGGTAGATCTGAAAATTCTCTTGGCTCCAAGAAGCCCATCTCAAAATCTGTACCACCTGCCAGTGTGGCTAAAAATGGGAGTGCAGCAAGTCAGAAAGCAGCTAATGATAAAATAAGCTCGCTGCAGGGAGACATAGTCACTTTGAAAGATTTTACTATAAATTTTGATAACATTGATGTAGTTATGGACAAAGTTTCTACCGCGACCAACACCTTTAGGGGCATGTTGAAAGGGTTGCGGTCCCAGTTTCATTCCACTAGTCCATACAAGGCAGATGACACTTCACCCAAGTTTCAGTTTTCATTTAGTAATGCTATGGATCTGAAAGAAAAGAAACGCCGATGTGCAAAGGCCTTTGATATGGGTCTTCAAACTTACGTCAAGTCATTAGTGTCTATTCTTTCGGATACTCCAGAAAAAGTCCAAGAACCTTTTACAGCCAGTGGAAACCTTAGTGTCACTGCCTCAGCATCAAAGAGACCTGTTTCAGATGTTTCCACCTTTGTCTCTAAACAACAGTCTACCTCAAAGTCTGTGGATGAGCACAAAACAGTCAGCTCCAGCAAAAAGAATGAAAGCATGGCTAAAGCAAACATCCAAAGTCCCAACAAGAGCAATGCTAATGTTGAAGACCAGAAGCTGAAGAAGCATAGTAAAGAAGTGAATTCAGAAAGCAAAAAAGCATCTGTTGACCAGTTGCCATTAAATATAAATGTCAGCGAAATGTCTACTAAAGATACAAAATCCTGTTCAAAGACTAGTGATCCTAAAGAAATATCCGACAAAGAAGTGGCTTCAGAAGCGAGCCACGAAAAGGAAAGAGAAGACAAAAGCACAAAGGCCAAGGTCACACATTCCAAACAAAAAGAGTCAGAAAAAAACTCAGAGAAGTTATCTTTTGACAAGACTAAAACTGACCAGGCCCCATTAGATGAAAACTTAGCTGCTAAAAATGACCTCCTTAAAGAAATCTCTGATTCAGAGGATAGCATGGAAATAAATGACACAAGTGTGGAATTTATTGACAATTCTGAAGTGGAAGACCAAATAACTTCATCCCTTGATCAAACTAATGATTCCAGTTTAAAAAACAGAGATGAAGCTGTTCTGCCTTGCTCAGAAGAGAAAAGCCCCTTGATCAAAGAGAACTCTGATAAATGTGCTGATGACAAAAGTGCCCCTAGAAAGGAAAAAGTGGTTAGAAAGATTGATGAAAAGATCAAGGAAAATGAGACTGCCAGTTCAGATTTGCAAGATATAGTTAAGACTACAACAAAAACTAAGACTTCTGCTTCCAGCATAGAAAAAGAGAACAAGAAGAAAAAAGCAGCTGACAAGAAAGAAGGCAAGAGAAGTCCAGAGGCTGAAGAGGAACGTGATTCTGATTCAGATTTGTTGTACATGTCAGAGGACGATGAGCCAACACAGGCCAACCCTAGTGAGTACCTAAAACTATTGCTGGGTGGGAGACACAATTTGGATCTCAAGAGATTATAAAAATGTAAATCTAACTTGCCCACAAGTATGAGTGTGTATATCTACATTCTGACTGACAGTACGGTTTGTACAACTTTCCGACATCTTCTAATTATACATTGTGACATTCGACACTGTATATGAGTGTCCTCCCTTGCTGTGCTGGTTTTTGATAAAATACTCTTGTTATATGTATAAGTTGTATTAGGAAACTAGTTAAGTTATCAAGACACATTTACCCCTGAGAACAAGATTAGAAATAAAAGAGCTTACACATTTGGGGGTCTCTCTCCCTCCCGCCTCAAAAAAATAAGTGAACTAAAGCTAGATATATTTGCAGTTCATTGAAAAAAAATTTGATTAAATGTTTTAGAATGGACTAATTATTTACAGTTTTGTAATCTCTGAGCATTTAATTGGAATGTTAGTCATAGTGCTTGCTACTTTTTGTTTGTTTAAAACTGTTATAAGTATTAGTATTATTAGTATCAAACAGGTAGCTCTATCAGTAGTATAAAACAAATAGCTCTATCATTATCCAACAAGTAGCTCTATCATTAGTATCACACAGGTAGCTTTTTATCATACTATGAGCTCTATCAGTAGTATGAAACAACTAGCTCTATCATTATCCAACAAGTAGCTCTATCATTAGTATCAAACAGGTAGCTTTTTATCAAACTATGAGCTCTATCAGTGGTATGAAACAACTAGCTCTATCATTATCCAACAAGTAGCTCTATCATTAGTATCAATCAGGTAGCTTTTTATCAAACTATGAGCTCTATCAGTAGTATGAAACAACTAGCTCTATCATTATCCAACAGGTAACTATCTCAGTATCAAATCAGGTAGCTCTATCATTAGTATCAAATGGATAGCTCAAAATGACACAATTGTCTCTTACTCATATTGTGTTTTGTTGGACCAAATGTAGTTCCTTATCAAAGCCTTGTATTCTTGTGTTAAAACTAACCCTGTAACATTTCCATCTACAGAAAAAGTGATGGAGTCCAAGTCCATTGGATTAAAACTGAAGATCTCCACCAAAGTGGAAGATAAAGCACCTGAAACTAGCAGTCCAGATAAAACACAGGTGAATGGGAATGCAGACAAAGTGGATGAGATAGACAAAAAAATTGACCAATTGTCTAAATTGCCCACCATTAGAAAAAGAAAAGTCAAAGAGGTAGAGGAAGCAGAAGAAACAGAGAAAGTTGAGCCAGAGAAAAAAAATCCGAGATTGTCAAAACCAGGTCAGGAGTTTTGTATTGCAGTCCTTTTTTTTTTTTTTTTTTTTTTTTTTTTTTTTTTTGGAATAAACTATTAACTTTTTAAAAATGTGTGTTCTTCCCTTTTCAGCTATGTTTAAAATACTTTTTTTAAAATTCACCTTAATTCTTCTTCATATTTAATCTCACTTATTGTCACCTCTTTTTCAATTCCTCTTCTTAGCTTGAAAATGCTTCATCTGGTAAAAAAAAACTAAAATTTTGGGTGGGCTGATGGTCATGGTTCTCAAAA
Source organism: Biomphalaria sudanica (assembly GCA_036873155.1). NCBI lineage: Eukaryota > Metazoa > Mollusca > Gastropoda > Planorbidae > Biomphalaria > Biomphalaria sudanica. Next base: position 106,354 of record JAZGLO010005497.1, on the reverse strand, counting down.
AAAGGGCTATAACAATTTTCTTAGAAATTTAATAGTTTACGTATATGGTTGAGAAAAGAATTATTACCCAATAGACCACACAGGGAAAATATTTTGTGCAATGTCTTATAAGTCTGGATCAATCACCAAACTGAAATCTTTGAATGTTGCCATATTAAGATAGAAATATTTGCTCCTATAAAAAGTCATTAGCTTCCTAAAGGAGAAATGATCTATTTTTTATTTTAAAAAGATTTTTTTTTTTTTATGTTCCTTGTTAAATGTATAAAAAAAATAATTTTCAACTCTCGTCTACATGATTTAACCTATTTGGTACTAATTCAACACAAACAAACTTGAGTTTTTCATCAGAACTTCAGTTAAAATTGAATCATAACAAAGCACCTATGTTGGTTCTCAGGCCAAGGATTGGTCATATGGATATGTTATTATCTGTATCTGTTGAAAGAAAGTTAAATTCTGTAAGAAATATTTTAAAATATTTTACCTATTTAAGTCTGCAATGCTTGAGACACCTTCCCTACAATATCTGAGACAGTTTTCTTATGATGACTGGGACACCATTTCTTTGCTTGACTTTGCTGTTTCACTCCATAGTTTAATCCAGTGTTTAGTTCATTGTTGAGTCCAGTGTTTATTCCAAACTGTTTTTTGCAGGACCAAAGAGCTCTAAGAAAGCCAATGACTATGATGATTTGTCCTCCGATGGTGAGGGCAAGAAAGTAAGTGACCATGACAGTGATGATGATGACGATGATGGTCCCACGGTGACATTTTTTGTAGAACCAGAAAATGCTACGGTGAGTTGCTTGTTGTTTGATGTGTTTCAGATGTTTATATTATAATGTCCTAACCCAGACCTGCTGTGGCAGTGGGCAAATGTGTTACACATTGTATGCTAATGGCGGTCATGTCAAGTGGTACTAGTGTGGGTCCCTTATTTTTCTATTATCTCTTTCTCCGTCTTTTCTTCTTCTTCTTCTTCTTTTTTTGTTTTCTTCTCTTTTTATACTTTCTATCTGAATTTATCTCTTGAGAATATATGTATGTACACAAGTTAGAAAAGTAACTCTACATTAACTTCTGTTTTTAATGATCACCCCTAGTTAGAGACAGGATAATTGAGAGTTTACCTAATGCTAGATCTAGTCACTAGCCAGCTTGACTTATCACACCAGTAGTCACTTGTTCAGTCTGATTTATGGCTGTGTGCAGTTTTACTTTGTGCAGTCTCTTGAAGATGGACAGTCATCAATAAGAAAAGGCTAAATTATGTATGAGACTCACAGAACAGCAAATTTTCCAGTGATAAAAACATTTTTAAAAACATCTCTGAAGAAAATAAAGAATGCAGTACCAAATGGCATGTTCAGACCTGCCTACCGTTATGCAAAATGCATATTCGTTGCGCAAAATCTCCCAAAAATGACAGTCAGTACGCAAATACGCATTTAACCCGTCGCGTTGCGCATTTCGTATCCTTTTGTTTTTTCCCCCTCTCTTGACTAGCTTACGAGGGTTCACGGAGGTTATGCTAAGCCGTCCTGTTGGGGGGGGGAACAGAAAAGGTGGGGGAACACATTGTGTCCAGATCGATACGTTGATTGGTTCTTAAAAGCAATTAGATTTAGTCTAGAAATGAAGAACGCGAGCGTGAGGGAGTGGCGGGTTGGTACCAGGTTGGTACCGTCAGTTAGCTGATACACTGTGATTTTTAAAAAAATTTTTTTTGTAAGTTCATTAGTAGAAATTAATTATTTGAATCCCTGATTCCCGTATTCATTTGTATAGAAAAAAATATCGATTCAAAACACATTGAGTGACATTGTAGATATCTAGTCTAGATCTAGAAAACTTGTTATACAGGAATAGATCTAGCTAGAGTCTAGCTAGTCATTACAATTACGTTATGTCATGATTCTCTACATTAATCTACTAGCGTCTCTACAATCTAGATTCCAATTTACTTTTAGTATGATTTAGATTGACTAGATCTAGACTAGATTCTTAGTCTTAGTATAGAATAGATCAAGGATGTAGGTAGGCCTACGAAAGTTTGAGTAGATCTACATTTGTAGCGGATCCACGGCATCGGTAACAGAGCCCAGATCTAGAGTAGATTATATTCATTATATAGACATAGATCCATATCTAGTCTAGATATCTCTATTGTCGTATTGATCTAGATTTAGATTGTAGATCTAATCATGACATCTAGATCTAATATTTTATTTATATGTATATATAGATTGACTAGATCTAGGTCGATAACAGTTTTTCATTTATTATAACACCTAGGTATTTTGAGTTTTTAGTCTGTGTTACTGGTTTGCCATGAATAAGATAAGTGGAATTAATTTGTTTTAGTTTTTTTGTTACTCTTAACAACTGACAGTGTGCATTACTTGCAATGAGGTATTGCCAAAAGACAGCATGAAGTCTTTTGGGGTGGGGGGCTATAAAAAGGAAATCAATTCAAAGAATCAGGGTCATGGTTAGGGTCCTTTGATCAGCAATTATTCTTGATCTGTGATTTATTGAAGTATTTGTTTGTCAAGTTATTCTACCATCTGAATGATGTATATAGTGATCTAGGTTTTATGTGAATTTTTTTTGATCCCCTGGAGTGTATTTTCCTTGGATTGAGTTTGAAAATATAAAACTCTATTTCGATTGTTATCAACACTGTGCTTCTTCAGTGTGTTACTATAGAGACTATTCCACCCTGAAATGTTACAAAAAGTCTAATTGATAAAATAAAATATGTGACAGCTAGAATGTATGTTAAGAGGATTTTAATATGATGCTCAAGTCACTCTCTGACATTTGGTCACACTAAATAGGCTTGTTTTTTTGGCAGGCACTAAGATATTTTTCTTATCCATAGCTCTACTGAGTATCTATCCAATTGGGAACTGTTTTCATAGTGAGAGATGTACTTTTTTTTTTTTTGTTCAGGAGGATACTGCTGTTGATAAAGAAAATGAAATGGCCAAAACTGGATTGTTAGAAGACATGGAGGATGAAGACAACAGTGAGCAAGAGAAATCCTCCAGTGATGAAAGCATGGGTACTTTAATACATACAACTGTTTCCAATGACTTGTTCCTAACAAATGGTTTAGTTGTGACTGTAATGAAGTAGTTGTCGCAAACTCATCTAAACTCCCTTCACTAGAACTTCACTAGAACATAGATCATACAATCTTATTAGATAGTCTTTTTTTTTTTTTTTCTGAGTTTAAAAGAGTAATAAAAGAGTACTATTACATCTGTAAATGACAATACATGTATTCCATGTATTGAATTCTAAAAAAAATTATTCCTGTCAGAAATTTGTTAGTAAATTATCTTATTTTATATTCAGACTATTTAACTACAAAACTAAAACATTATTTTTCACTAGTATATTAGTCTTTTTTGAAGCATTTATAGTTCAATGGTTAGTAGGCTACTGATTTACATTAACAATGGGTGTGTTTGGGATTAAAAGTTGACTACAAATATCGAGACTCATCTCTGTCTGTGGTCTCCTCTGGGGTAAAGACCACTTTCCATCTTCCTTCAGGCGTCTTAGTTCTGGGCAAGTCTCTCCAACTGTCTCCACATCTTTCCCATCTGCTTCCAAATCTTTACATGTGTTCCTCAGCTGTTCCTCTTTCCTTGGTGGTTCCAGCTGAAGGCTTGTTTTGTGTCACAAAGAGTTAAATTGTCAGAATTTAATGAACAAGAAAGAAGCAGACAATTTTCTTGACACCTTACAGGTTGAAGTTAATCATTGCCAAACACATACAGTTTCTCCAAGACTGCTTTAAGTGAAATAATATTTTTTTAATAAATGGCTCATAGTGCTAGCAGATACTTCGCTTATGGTATATTTTTTATAAATTAATTATAAAACCAAAAAGTTTGTTCATATCTGCAACTGTTAATGTGACTTAAACATTTCTGAATTATTATTTTTTAAATTTATCATGTCTTTTGGACAGATTGTAATATGAAATCTATTGGTTTGGTTATAGATTCTGAGACTCCCAAGAAAACTGATGAGGACATAAAGAAATCTAACTCAGAGAAAGAGGGTGCTAAGAGTGATGACAGTGAAGACAGTGATGACAGTGAGGATGTCATACTTAGGAAGAAGAAGAAAAAGATCCACAGTAAACTCTTGGATTCCAAACTGTCAGAGAGTGACTCGGATAAAGATAAAACAAAGAAGTGAGTCATTAACTTCAAAAGCATTGGTTAGACCCATTCTATTAGACCTTAATTAGAACATCTTAGTGGCTGAATAAAGGCTCCCATACTTCACTAGAAATCGGACATAACATATTAAGTGGCAAATGTAATAAAGGTTTGGATACATTCAACCATTCTGTTGTTTTTTTTTGAAAAAAAAAATCTGTTGGTAGTTATGCTGTTCACATGATCTTTAAAAACAAGTAAATTTTCCCAAATGCTAAAATTGTAATAAAAGTTCCCCTTTCTGACCTTGCGATCTATATGGCAGATGGTGTAAAGGTCATCTGTTTTTGTTGCCAACGGTTGTCATGTGGCCAGCACAGCGAACAACCGCCTTTACCTTTTCCCGACTTAAATGTCAGGTGCCCATTAGAGCTTGGTGGACTCAAGAGGCGCTCAAAGATCCCGATATTAAAAATCCTAGGATTCGAACCCGGGAACCCAGTTCGGAAAACAAGCGCTTTATCACTTAGCCACCTTGTCTCCTTTGTAATAAAGTATTACAGAATAACTTATTCTGCCTAGCAGTTGAAATCTATTAATGATGTATAATAGCTGGTGTGAAGGTCTTTACTATCTGTTATAAAAAAATTATCGATTATATTTATAATACAATGATAAGTTTCCTCTCTTTGCATCAGTTGTGACATGAAAGATGTTAAAACTCCTGTTAGATTGAAAAAAACAAAAATAATTTTCTGCTGCAGAAAACCAAAAAAAGAGGATGATGATTCTTCAGACTCGAGCATTCCATCAGATGCCAGTGATGAGGATGAAGATGATAAAGATGAAGAGGAGGAGGATGATGATGACAGTGACTCAAAGAAAAAGAAAAAAGGAAAGAAAGGGAAGAAGAAGAAGAAGAAAGGTAAAGGAAAGAAAGGAAGTGATGATGAGGAGGAAGAGGAGGAGGAAGAAGGTGGAAAACAGAAAAAGGGCAAAAGAAAAAGGATTAAGAAAATGAGTGATTCCTCAGAGGAGAATAAAGAAGAAGAGGAAGAAGATGATGTAAGCAATTTTTTTTTTTTTACTTTCTTATTCCTTTTTAAAAACAAAGTCAATGTATTAAATCCTTTGTTGGATATGTTAGAACTCTCAACTTTATGTGTAATATACATTTCACTGAATTAAGTTGATTGTTTATCAAAACCTTTTTTTCTCTGAGGATTATAGTCTCCTTATATGATAAAGTTACACAGAAAATAGTTTCATATTTCAATAATCTAGTCTGACTGTCATCCTTCCTATTGCTAGCCCACTAAGAAATCTGTCCTATTGTGTGTCCTTGATTCTACCATCTGCATCTTTGAACCTGTCCACTTTCCTTAGCTTGGAATGGAACACTTCCTATTTGTACTCCCAAACTCCAGTTTGTATTTTCAAACAAACTGACCATGCTAGCCATAGCGATCAACACTATGATTGTAAGAGATTATTTCAATGTACTTCAGGATGATCCTAACAACAGTAAATCAGCAGGAAAAAGAAAACAAATTCGAAAGGTCATGTCCAATAAGAAACTGGAAGACTCTACCAAAGCTGCTGCTAAAGCCGAAGAAAAGAGGAGGAAACGAATTGCTGCTAAACAAAGGGAGGTAAGGATCACTTCTGCTCACAAGCTGTGCTTTCCTTATTGTTAAAGGTTTGAGATTTGTGTTGCTGGTTTTGTAGCTTGTTATCTCTAGTTGTACATTACTTATCTCTAGTTGTACGTTGCTTGTGTTTCCTAGTTCAACATTGAGACCATCACAGATGAAAACAACCCTATGAACTGCCCTATAACAACTAAGCTAGTGCTGGAGTCTGGGAAAGAGGAGGGCGATGAGCCAGTGGTTCAAGTCAATCTAAAGTTGGTCCGCAAACTGAAACCTCATCAAGTTGAAGGTGAGCACACTATCTCATTACAATTCCTCTGACCAAGACGCAAACTCAAACATGATCCAGATATGCAGGCTCTATACAATTTAAATATGATGTTAACACAGCTTTGTTTTTATTTCAACAAAATATTTGAGTTTAGCCTGCAACAGTGAAAAGTAGTGTAGCCATTAAACAAAAATTAAATTCCACAAAAAGATGGACAGGAAAATAACTTTGATAAATTTAATATTTTGTTTTTAGATTCTGTAAGTATTTCATCTTAGAATTTTTTAAAAGTCACTATTTAAACATTATGTTTAACAGTTTACTGTACTTTTTTATTTAAAGTGGGCTCAGTTGTAATATATGCAATGTATTAAACATGTGTCTAATCTCTCGTTATCCAAGTCATTTGTATATGTTTATGTGGAATTTTGTAGTTGTAGTTAGTGGGACCTATCTGTAACCACATTCTTTTGTCTCTCTAGCTGTTCAGTTCTTGTGGGATTGTCTCTATGAGAGTGTGAAAAGGTCCAAGAAAGAGCAAGGTGCTGGTTGTATTCTTGCCCACTGTATGGGTCTGGGTAAAACACTTTCTGTAAGTCATCTCCAGTTTTACAGCTCATATTTTATTGACTGGTACTCACTTGATTAAACAATGTTGAAATACTAATGATGTTTTCTTTGTCCACATGCAGGTCATAGCGTTTGTTCATACCATATTGTCCCATCAGAAAATCTTGAAACACAAGACTTGCCTTGTAGTCAGCCCACTTAATACCGTTTTGAACTGGAGGAATGAATGGGGCATGTGGCTGGATGAAGAAGACCAACTAGAGGTACAGACCTTTAACACTTGAGTAGCTATTAGTAATCCCCATTTTCTATAGGGATCTCTCATGAAAAGTCTTTTTCTTTATAGTGGAGTGCTTGACCCTACTACCACTCCAGCCCAACATAACCAACACCCTGTACAGCAGTGCTGAACAACTGAAGAAAACTGCACACTATTTTTCCTTGGCACAGTCTGCAAAAGAGCTCACAGCTCAGCAGCATAAAGCTGGCTAGAAGAAGAAGAATAGTGGAGTGCTTATAATTAATGTCTTAGCAAAGACCCCATTACGTTGCCATCTTTAATTTTAATCCAATGCAGTTATAATATTTTTAATGCAATGCAGTTATAATATTTTCAATCGAATGCAATTATAATATTTTTAATCCAATGCAGTTATAATGATGAAGCTAAATCTAAGATTCACTATTATTGCATTCTAAATTATTAATGTTGAGATCATCTCTCTAGACATTTCAACTTTTTATTGTTGTCGTGCTGAAATATAATTTTTTCTTAGAACTTTTAGTCATGAAAATTATATCAATATAAGATTCTTTACTTGAATTTTTTGTTTAAGTTGAAGAATAGTATTGTATTGCATTTGTCTGTATTTACAGCTAATAATACTTTCACTTTCTGACAAACATAAAACAGTTCTGTTGGGGTTGTTTCATTATATTGCAGGTTTGGGAGTTAGCCAGCTGCAAACAGAATGCTGCTCGAGCCAGTGCCCTCAAAGAATGGCAAGAACTTGGCGGTATTATGATCATTGGCTATGAGATGTATCGTAACCTGACCACAGGGGCTAGGTGCAAAAATAAACGTCAGAAAAAAACTTTTTTTGAAACACTGGTAGATCCAGGTGAGAGTAACTTTTTAAAAATTAAATAAATATCCTTTATTCCTCGTCCAGTGACTTGTAACTATAAATTAATTAAGAAAATTAATTTCTTGTTTAACTTTGCTTTTAGGACCCGACCTTGTTGTATGTGATGAAGGACATATCCTGAAAAATGAAGCCTCTGCTATCTCTAAGGCTATGAATCAGATGAAGACAAGAAGGCGAGTGGTGCTAACAGGAACTCCTTTACAGAATAATTTGAATGAATGTAAGTCTAGAACTTAATAAGGGTTACACAGTTTGTGTTATTGCTATGGATGGTCAAGTTGTTTGCTTACAAGGATAAAGGTAGTACTAATTGGATAGCATTATGTGCTGTTTATTGTTTAAATGCTACTTGCAATATATGTTAGTAAAAGGTTGCAATACATGGTAGTTAATGGTTGCAATATATGGTAGTGCGTTGTTTTTTTTTTTATTCTTTGAAAATATTTTGATAAAAGAATTATTTTTGTAAAGTTCAGAGAAAATAATATATACAGCCTGTATCAAATTTGTGGTGGCTGATAGGTAAAGCGTTTGGCTTCCAAACTGAGGTTTGAATCTTTGTGCATATTGAATTTCTGAATTTTTAGGGTGCCCCCAATTCCACACTTAACTCTAATGGGTACCTGACATAAGATAGGGAAAGTTAAGGTGGTTGGTCATTGTGCTGGCCACATTACACTCTTGTTAACCATCGGCCATAGAAACATGATTTTTTACAGCATCTGCTACATAGAGTGGAAGGATTGAAATGAGAGCTTAGCTTATATTTATGGATTTTTGGTATCCTATTTAAGCTGCAGTTTACATGTCATGTAATTGCTCTTGTATAGCACATCTATCATGTTTAAAGCATGCTTATGTCTGAATTAATATAAATGGTGTTATTTAATAAAGAAAAATATTTAATGATATGATAGCATTAAGTGGGACAAAAAAAAATATTTAATGATATGATAGCATTAAGTGGGACACTTTGTCTTTCTCACTATAATTGATTAGAAGTCCATAGCAATGTGTAAATGCTTTCTGATTACTTTTAGATTTACATCTTTTTTTAATTAAGTGAAATAATCATTCAAGTAAAGTTGTAACATTTAACCATTTCACAACTATAGTCATTGGGAATCCTCTCTACTGGTAGAAACTAGAGTCACAGGCAATCGATGATTTTAGGTTGTTTCGTTTACTGCTAGTTTTTTTTTAATTTCACAACTATAGTCATTGGGAGTCCTCTCTACTGGTAGAAACTAGAGTCACAGGCAATCGATGATTTTAGGTTGTTTAGTTTACTGCAAATTTTTTTTTTATTTCTATCTGCAGCATGTTTTAAAAATTTTTTTTTCTAGACTACATAAATGAAATATATTTAGGCTACTGTATATGATTAAATTGAATATGATTTTAAAGGGAATATTAATGTTTTAGCTGTAGAATAAGGAAATAATGGCTGGAGACACATAGTATTGAAAATGACAAAAAATGATGCTAGATCCAGTATTGATTATGTTAGATCTAGTCAAACAGGAGATGGGAGGCAACTAAATCTTGACATGATATTTATGACTTCAAACATGATGCTAATCCCTAGGTCTATTTTTCTCTATTATAAAAAGATATTTTTTTTTGTAGTTTTATTAGTTTTTTGTGTGAATTTTGTAAAAAAAAAAGACTTTTTAAAATGATGGATACATAGTTATATTCCTTCTCTTAGAGGTGGGGAAGAAATCTTCTGACAACTGTTTAAATATAATATATACAAAAAAATCTTTAGTTTTGATAGCATTCCACATTTTGTGTGAATTGCATCAACAGCTAAGTTTAAATAGGAATTAGTAGTGCTTGCTAATTTAGTATCCTGACAGACTGACCTACAAAATACTAAAGCATAAGTAAAGCCTTATTTCTGGTATCTATGACTAAAGACTAATTTTTTGAGACTAGGAACAAGGAAGTTTTTATTTGTTTCCTAATTTAGAATGTGTTCCTTTAACAACAGCCATGACCAATCTTAGAAGAAGGCATAATTTTAACTCAGGATTGTATAATTTTTCAACAAATTAAACAAAGCTGACATTTTATCAAATTTAAAAAAAAACATACCTGCTAAATGTTGTATTGGTCTATGGAAAAAAATATTTTTTTTTTAAATGACTATTTCTTCCCATTTCAGATCACTGCATGGTTAACTTTGTCAAGCCAAATCTTCTTGGTACTCGTAAAGAATTCAATAACAGATTTATAAGTCCTATACAGAATGGCCAGTGTACAGACAGCACCCCAAGAGATGTGAAGTTGATGAAATCCAGGGCCCATATTTTACATGAGCTGTTGGCAGGATGTGTACAGGTAAGTCGAATTTCTTTAAAATTGAATACACAAGCTGCTTAAAAACTTGGCACCCTTAGAGTTTGACAGTATGCATTTATATTTGACCAGTTATTATACTATCAGCAGTTTTGTTTAAATCAAATTTAAGTTTTGGTTTAATTAGCACTTTCCAACACTATCTTTAAAGTGTATGTCACTCTGTTGTAAGTCTGTTTTAGATCAAAATAAATATATTTCTTCTCGGTGTATAGCTATAGAGGGGTCCTATCTATTGAGGTGGGCATTGGTTAAAGGAAGTTATCAGTAGAGTTTCTTTGAGATAGGAACCTTGGAGTATGTTGGCCAAGTCTCATGATGCAGTTTATCTGGCTTGAAGATTTATTGATCCTGATAGGAAAGGTATTAGGATTACATTAAATAGACTCATTTCAAACAACAGAGATTGGCCAGATTGAGCAGTGTTGCACAGTCAGTGAGAGAACAGATTCAATAGTATAAGTTGGTAGCTCCCTCCAAATATTTTGGACGTTTCATGAAGATAATTTAATAATTACACCTTGTAGCTTATTTTTCTTGGCATTCTATTTATCCCACTCCTTTTAAATAGAATTGATTTTTTTTTAGATGCTAAGATTTTGGATTTAAAATGTCTATTACAAATTATTCCATCTTGTATACTAATCAATGATTTATGTATGAAAAGAAATTGTGTTTGATTGCAGAGACGTGACTATTCTGCTCTGACTAAGTTCCTGCCACCAAAACAGGAATACGTGATCTCAGTCCGTCTGACTAACATACAGATAGAGCTATATGAGAAATATATGGAGCTGACTGGCCAGGGGGCCGACGGCATCTTCTCTAACAAAGGAGCTCGTCTGTTCACAGACTATCAGAATCTCATGAAGATCTGGACACACCCATGGGTTCTCAAGTTGGCTGAGATCAGGGATGAATCTAAAGTAGGTTGTTGAATGTTATTCAGAGCTATAGACAAACAATTGCTTCTCTTGTTTATTTCTTTGACATGTGGAAATGTGTCATTTAGAACTAATGCTAAGCATGTTGCTTATTTTGTAGGAAAATGATCATGAGTTGGTTTTCTCATTTGTAAATGGAAAACCAAATTATTTTTTTTTAGAGTTATTAACCTTTCTTAAACATAAGGCTTGAAAAGGCTCAACTGTTGCCAAGTTTCACAAGATCTAGATGTAAAAAAAACAACTCTATAAGACAATATAATCATTCAGCTTTTATTAGTTCATTTATAGAACAATCTATTTAGATTCCCTTTATAGATGTATCTACATATATTGATATGCTTTTTAAAAATAAGTAAAAAATGTACAATTTAACTTCAAACTTTAAAATACACATTTGGTCTAAAAATAAAATACACATTTCAGCAGCTTTCTTATTTAGCGTAGGCATCTTTGAAAAGGTGAACTTCAGTTATTGCTACATTTACATGTTACATTTGGACTAAGTCCTGAACTCAAGACAAATGATTCTTCGTACTTAGTGGGTTAAGCTAGTCCAGCAAGTCCTTTTTTTTTTTCAGATGACATAAGATTAAATTTCCTTGCTACAAGAGGGCCCAGGAAATAAATGAGCACATTTGACGTGTAGTTTTACTATATACTGAAATTATGAGAATTAGACATGACTGTACTGATGTTAGAAATACTTGTTGGTTTAAAATATAGATGTAAAAGTTCTAATACGTTTTTAATAGCTCCTTCCAGTTCTATTCAAGGCATCAGAAATTGTCAGCGCCTCTATGACTTTAACCAAAGTTGATTAAATGATGAACTATTTTTTGTTTAGGTCAAGTTTGATGATGAAGACTCGTTCATTGATGATGATGAATCAGATGAGGAGAGGTCTTTCTCTAGCTCCAACACCACCAGTGAGGATGACAAGAAGGGGGCAATGAGTGACAGTGGTGGGGAGGGCACAAGTTCAAGGCCAACATTTAGAGGCGGGACTCGAAGAACAAGAGCTAAGGCCAGGTAAATGTCTTTATTAGTTCATCCGCAAAACATTTCACAGGTTTCATACTTCACACTACTTGACACAACTTGACTGTCTCAGTATTGTGGTGCTGGTATTGTATTGTAATTCTAGACACAATATCCAAGGACACCCTGACAGCCATCAAAGAGTATTCATTCAATACAAATCCACTTTATAAAATTGAATAATTTAATATCACAAACTGGAATAAATAATCATGCAGAGTACTTAAGCCATAAAGTCACAATATCCTTGATAATCCAATACACTCAGCTCTCTGAGCCTGTATCAAGAATGTATATCTTATTGCATCATAAATAATCTAAAATTATCTTGATAGTAAAATTTCTTTGAACTATAGCTAACCTTTGCAAATCTGTCTGACTGTCAAGAACTCACTGTAAATGAATTGAACAAATATATCTCATCTATTAAAACTTTTGTAGTTAATGGCAACTATTGACATGTTTTAAGATGGGACAAGTAGATTTCTGTTTCAAGATGCCTTCATTTTTACTAGAACAAAATATTGTATCTCTAACAGGCGTCTGGCTGGGGAAGAGAGTGATCCAGAAGAAGTGATAGCTGAATGGAAGTCTAAGACCAGGAGTAAGGAGACAGAGGATGGTCCTCCAGAAGAACAAGACAAGGCCATCACCAAGGAGTGGTGGGCCCCCTATGTGACAGAGGACGACAAAAACAAGTTGGAGCTGAGCAACAAGCTGTACCTTCTCTTTGAGATCCTCAAGATGTGTGAGGAGATAGGAGATAAAGTGTGAGTACACTGGAAGGTTTAGGAGATAAAGTGTGTGTACACTGGCAGGTTTAGGAGATAAAGTGTGAGTACACTGGCAGGTTTAGGAGATAAAGCGTGAGTACACTGGCAGGTTTAGGAGATAAAACATGAGTACACTGGCAGGTTTAGGAGATAAAGTGTGAGTACACTGGCTGGTTTGGAATAATACAAAATGTAAGGACTGACAGGTTGGAACTTGACGAGATTAATGGCAATGCACAATGAAGCAGTTGGACCTGAATGTATGTGGGACAAAATTTACACTCGTTTCAATTAAAATGCCATTTAAATGTTCTATCAGCATCAATAACAAAAAATATGTCTTGTTTTCAGCAAACAATGGCTTCATTGTTGAGTTGTCACATTTAGAACATGACCTCCTAAGATTATCTAAATCTCATATGGTTATAGAATTAATGTTGCGCAGTATATGGCTTTAGAATTAAGGAGGCGCAGTAGCTGAGTGCTTAAGCTCGAATCTCTGTGAAGACTGGGATTTTTAGGGTGCCACTGAGTCCACCCAACTCTAATGGGTGTCTGACTTTAGTTGGGGAAAGTAAAGGAGGTTGGTCATACACTTTAAGTATTCTGTAATTAGCACTGCACTTATTTTTTTAAATAACAAAGGCTGTAGTAAAATTCAATTTTCATTAGCTCAAATAGTTGTCTAGATAAGAGATGGCTAACTTTGTTTTTAAAATATTGTTAACACATACTGTAAGACAAATTGTTTAAACAAAGTGTGCTTACAAATAAAATCTTGTTATTTATGATCTCAGACCTGGCCAAGTTATTAAAAGTTCAGTTTTCAAAATTCTCATCTTGCTTAAAATAAGTCCAACTACTTGTGTATTTTTGAAAGCATACTCATCTTTTTTTAAAATGAACTATGCATGTTTCTACACATAAACAATATTTAAAAAAACAATGGCAGTTCATGTGACGCACCATCTAGAAAATAGAAACTATTTGCACTATTGAAAATTTATTTCACTTTCACTATGGTCTTCATCATTTCAGAAAAAAAAATGAAGTACTTAAAAGTGTATCCTTACATAAATATGCTTATGTATATAACAATACCAGATTTAGATCATCTTAATCATTCTTTAAATTGTGTAGTTTCTAGAGCTAATAAGAAGTCAGTTATTGATACTATTGTAGTATCCTATCGATCAATACATGGTCATAAAAGTGAATATAATTTATGAGTAAGTTTTTGCTCCTCTGTTACTGTGTTCTTCTTTCCTTTTGCTATGAAGGCTTCGAGTCCGAACATTAATAAGGAATGCAGTATTTTCAAGCCTATGCGCGAGCTACATTTTTTGCCACATCTAGTGCAGGCATAACCATTGTCCGCCAGTGGTCAATTTAGATTTTCTTTTCGTTGTCTACCTCTGTCCTCGGCAGCTTATTCTCTTTTGGTCTCAAATGTGTATCCTGCAGCCTTTGTTAGTGACCTCCAGCTGTCTTGTTCTGAATCTGCCTGCAACCAGGTGCTCTCTTCTATGTCAGTTAAAGCAAGTTGGAACCTAAGCTTGCTAAAAAGATTGTCATATACCAAAAGATCTTTTTTCATTGGTTCTCTACCCAGCATAACTTTCATATAATACTAAGACTATCTGCCATCCACATTAGCATTTACCAGAACATCTTTACTTGTATCATAATCATGTCATACCCTTAACAGAGTGCAGGCACATTTGTAGGAACCTTTAGATACAACCCTACTTCCTGTCTTGTGGATAGTGTACAAATAACATTCAATTAGTTGACACTGCTTGATTTGGTTTTGAATTGCTTGGTTTAATTTCTTGCATCTTGTTTGTTCCAGTCTGATCTTCAGTCAGAGTATTTTGTCCTTAAACATCATTGAAAACTTCCTGGAAACTGTGGACTCTAAGTACCAGCAGGAGTGTGATACCCTCACTAAGTCAGAGGATCAAGCTGAGAAGGAATCTTTTGGCAAGAGCTGGACTAAAAACTTAGACTACTATCGCATGGATGGTACCACTAGTGCTCAGAACAGACAGTTGTGGGCCTCTAACTTTAATGACATTGAGAACTACAGGTTAGTGGAACATTTATTTTGGTCTATCCAATCTATTCTTGATCTTCAAAGTACTTAGTTCCCTACTGTCTCCTAGAGGCCCAGCTTTGTTTTAAAAGATTGAAATTATTAAAATTACACCCAGAAATGTTAATGCTATGTAAATCTTTAGATGTCTCCACAAACCTAAAACAGTCTTTTGAATATTTTTTAATGAACTAAGTTTATTGTAGTCCAAGTTTATTTTAAAAAGCCAAAAATAAAATAATCTCTTGATCATATTTAATCTAAATATTATGCGGTTCACTCTTGATAGACCAAGACTTAATTATCTGGCACTCTCAGCAATCTCTGTGCTGACGTCATTCATATAATTGTTTACTGTTGTAGGCATATTTTTAGAATGTAAGTAGGCTTACTTTATCATTTTTTTATACAGTATCTGAAAGCTAAAATTATGGGTTTTTTTTTTTTTCTTGACTGTTTTTTTTAACCTTTGAAAGTTTAAGAGAATATTTTATTACATCGGAAATAGAATCTCCTTGACATTTAAGGTTAAATTCTTTGAAGTACAGCTTACCTTTGGTAATGTGACATTTTTGGTAATCTGTCACTCTCTGTACCACAACCTTCAGATTATCAAGAGTCAAGTGTATTGTTAATTTTTTTTTTTTTTTACAATCCAAAATCATATTGAAAGATGCTTTGTTTAATATTGTCAGGAATTTCTGGGGTCTGATAACAGTGAACAAACTAAACTAAATCTCTTCTAGAGACCCATGATTAATGAGATTGACTTGTCAGAGCAAATTAACACAATTAGATGTGGTATTGGGGGGGGCTGTGTCTGAGTGGTTAAGCGCTTGGCTTCTGAACCTGGGGTCCTGGGTATGAATCTCGATGATGACTGTGATTTTGAATTTCGGGAATTTTTTTTGGCACCCTAAGTGCACCCAACTCTAATGGGTAACCTGACTTTAACTGGGGAAAGTTAAGGCGGTTGGTTGTTGTGCTGGCCACATGACACCCTGCTCTTAAACCATTGGGCATAAAAACAGATGACCTTAACATCATCTGCCCCATAGATTGCAAGGTCAGAAAGGGGAACTTTTACTTTTTTAAAAAATTTTTTATGGTATTTAATAAATCAACATTGCCCTTGTATAGCTACTATTTTCTAGTTGGTCAGATGTAACTTAACATTGTGTTCACTTGACAGACATACAAGAAGTTGTCTTTCCTTCCCCAGGGCTCGCTTGTTTCTGATCTCAACTAGAGCTGGAGGACTTGGTATCAACTTGGTGGCTGCCAATAGAGTCATTATATTTGATGCCTCTTGGAACCCCTCCCATGATGTACAGTCTATATTTAGAGTCTATCGTTTTGGACAGACTAAGCCTTGTTACATCTACAGATATTTAGCACAGGTACATTTTTTTTTTCTTTCTCCTATTGTGCCTTGTTGGAAAGAAATATCTAGGTTGGTTTTTACATGTAACCAAATGGTTTGCAAAAAAATAAACAAATTTAACATTGTGATCATCATCAATATCACTCCTTTGAGTTCCTCATGGAACATAGGGCCTCGACAAAAACATGCCACTCTCCACGGTCATTTGCTAGTTTTTTTTTATGGTTTCCCAGCTCTTCCCGGTCCTCTCTGCTTCTTCAAGTACACTGCATTGCCATGTTCTATTTGGTCTTCCTCTGTGTCTTGTTCCCTGGGGGTTCCACTCTAAGGCCTGCCTAGCTCTGTTGCTGGTATCTTTTCTAAGGGTGTGACCGATCCGGTGACCGGTCACTTCATCCTCGGTCACTTCATCTCCAGTCATTTCATCCCCTGGTCCCTTCATCCCCCGGTCACTTCATCCCTGGTCATTTCATCCCCAATTAAATATTTTATATATAAATATGATTATGTAGAATGCTTTTTGACATTTTATGACTTGTTACTAATGTGTTTATAGTGTTTGTTCTTCCACTTTGTTTTCTTAATGAGAAATCTTATATTATATTGTAAATCTGGGTGTGTATTTAGCTATAGTGCTTCTATTGTATGTGGGGGTTGTAATATCATAATATTATCCGAATCGAAGGCCAAGGTTTGGTGGAATTAGTAAAAAATCATTTGAGAGATAGAAGTGCGATAAGAATAATTATGATCATGATGCCGCTGATAACTTATCATCAAAGGACAAGGTGTGGTGCAAGTAGAGGAAATCTTTTGAGAGATAGAAGTGCGATTACAATAATTATGACCGTGCCGCTGATAACTTATCATCAAAGGCCAAGGTGCAGTGAAAGTACAACCATGTTTCACTTTATTTTATTTTTCACTCTTTCTTGAAAATGGGTGCATCATTTTTAGCCTTGAAATAAGGTTTTATTTTTTTCTAATAAAGGCGGAGCTCACCCATCCTCGGGATATCATGTCGCCTGTATAAGTTTTGCTTTAATTCCTTTTAAACATTAACGGTGTTACAATTTTGTCATTTAAATAAAAAAATTAATACATTAAATATTGCTCATTTCATGATTTTTAAAATTACAATTTGTTAGATAAAATGATCAGATGATGAAAATATCAGGATGAAATGACCGGGGATAAAGTGACCAGGAACCGACCAATCCATCTCCACTTCCTCTCTAAGATCTGCACTTCTATATTTTTCTGTTCACTCGTCTCACAGTTTGGTGTTTTCTACTTTGTCAAAGTAGAACATTGGGATGACAGGTTTCCAAAGTTATTGACTGAACAAATCATTTGAAAATAATGTGTTTAAAATAATTTAACTACACGAATCATTTTGGTATTAAATTTTGTTTTTGACTGTCAAAGAATTAAATCAACCTTTCAGGGCACGATGGAGGAAAAAATCTATGACAGGCAGGTGGCCAAGTTGTCTCTTTCGCAGCGAGTTGTTGATGAGCACCAGATTGAGCGCCATTTCTCTGCTAATGATCTAAAAGAGCTGTACAACTTCAGGCCTGACCGCTGGGACGATGGTACAGAGAAACCAACTCTAGCTTTACCAAAGGTAAGGTTTTTTTCTTCTATGAGAGTTACCTTTTTTATTTTTTTATAAACTTGATAGCACAAATAGTTGTGAGAATGTCGCAGTTCATGACACATTGAAGTTTAAAAACATTGTAAAATAATCTAAGTATCTTTCTATGAACCCCTAAAAACACTGTAAAATGACCTAAGTATCTTTCTATGGACCCCTTCATTTGTCATGAGGTGTTCGTGGACCACAGTTTGAAAACCACTGATCTCGACTAATTTTTTAGTCTGCATAATAGGCGATGGTGCATAGTTTGTAGATTGAATATATACATTTCACCCTACATGTCGTGAGCAGAAATAAGTAGCCTGTATAGTATCAATCTTTATACAGTTTCCCTAGTGGGAACTATACATCATGCCTCACTATTTGTCAATGTCTTACGTTAGATTGAATATATACATTTCACCCTACATGTCATGAGCAGAAATAAGTAGCCTGTATAGTATCAATCTTTATACAGTTTCCCTAGTGGGAACTATACATCAAGCCTCACTATTTGTCACAATTTCCTCATCCTTATAGTCAAACTCTCTTTTGTCACATTTGTTCAACCTTTCTTTTTAAAGCCTTCTAAAAAAATGGAACTTAATACCCACTTTTCTTTCCATTATTGTCCCATGTTCATGAGTGTGAATGACTTGTTCCAGGATCCTCTACTGGCTGAGATCTTGCAGAGCAACAGACACTGCGTGGTGTCCTTCCATGAGCATGACTCTCTCCTAGAGAACCAGGTGGACCAGAATCTCACTGAAGAGGAGAAGAAAGCAGCATGGGAGGAGTATGAGAATGAGAAGAAAGGAATCATTGTCAGAGGTGAGACCAACCTAGACAGACAGACAGAAGTTTAAACAACTTTGTTTGTTCTTGCATGCCTTTTTAAATATAATTGTCAGTTACATGTCCAACTCTAATGATCCATCTTATGTGCAGGCCCTGGTATGGAGAGAACAGCCAGCTGGCCATTGATGGCTGCCGCTCAGATCTTGACCAGAGAAGAAATCACAGCCACTGTACATGCCTTGAGACTTCAGGTATTGAGTGTTAGTTTCAAATGGAAATGTACAAACTTTTGATTTCATGTTGAGTACTGATGTTTGTATCAAGTGTTTCTAAGATATCTCCACGTTTATTGACTAAATGCAGTGTTTTCTTTTGTGTCCAGCTGCCTGATATTCCTGAAGATTTGTTCCATCTCCATGTCCAGCAAGCCTTGAGGAGACAAGTTCAGCTGAAACAAGAGGAACTCAGAAGGGTAAATACTTTGGAAATAACATAGATTCTCTAGTTAATAATTGGACCATTTTTTTTGTTAAGAGAGTAAATGCCTCCCTAGTATTATGTCCCAGTTTTAATCTCCTGGGTTTTTTGTTTGACCTCAGATGGAGTTGTTGAGGATCCAAGAGATGAACTATCTGAACATGTTCAAACAACACACTGGATTGTCTCACAGCCAAAGTATTCAGGCTTTACAGAACATGGCTCCATGGATGCAGATACAGAGGCTGAGGGCCATGCAGAATCAGATGATGATGGTAAGTAGCATCACAGAATTTCCATAGTTTTCAGAGTTCTAAATCAGAAGACAGTTTTAGTGCTAATGAAAAGAGTCATTGATTTAAATAAGGTTTCAACTTATCTCCTTTAAAAAAAACTTATTTGTGAGATGTGCATTTTTTATAGCATTACCATTGAAGTTTGGGAAGTATTCTCATTCAGAGATTTATACTTCTGGTCAGATACATAAGAGTAACACAGCATTTTTCTTTCTTCAAAACTTCCTCTTTTTCATTTATTTCAACAACACCCAGCCTCACATCACTAGAGAGCAATTCCTTCCTTGGCATTGCCTATATATTTTTTGACTCTAGCCAAGGTTGAACAAGTGCTAACAACTAATGTTTTATTCTCAGGGAGCTAACTCTAGCTTGCATCCCAGTGCCTCAATGTCCATGTTAGCACAAGCCAGCCAGGAAGCTGCTGAGAGAATCAGCAATAAACCAGAGGAAGCTATAGACCTGGATGACAACTGAAACGTGTCTTTAGGAAAGGATTGCAGTTTTGGTGGTGTGTGGCAGGTATGTTGGTCCGTAGTGATCACAGATAACTGGCTTATCATCGTCTCTGTTGTATGATGACCATACATCTGATTAGCTAGAAGCTTTAATCATGTTGAAACTAGGCAGTGGTCACTAGGTCACTGCAAAGAAATTTTTTATACCTTGCTTTGTGTCTTGTTATTGTAAATGTCATCAAAGCCCTGGGAAACAGTTGGGGAGAGAGTGTGTATATGTGGCCAATGTCAGTCTAATTAGGTCATCTTAAGCCACAGTAATACATATATACATATCTCATGTACTGAACAGTTGTTTTTTGTAGCTAAAACTGGATCAGAATGGTCCAAAAGAAGAAGAGAAACATTATTAAATATTTCTTTTTTAAATGTAAAGTCTGTTTATGGTGTGCGTCTGGTTTTAGACAAGTACGTTCATACTTGACAGACTTAGAATCCATTCAGACTTTAGAATCACTGATGTAACAGGTCTTGTTATTGTATTGTTATCATCTAGATGTTCGATAAGTAAACATACATAGACTTACATTTCAGTAATGTAATTGTTACATTAAAGGATATTGTTATCAAATGTTTGTCTGTGTACAATAGAGTTTTGTTTTTTTATACATATAATAGTTGTTTTTTTTAAAAAGCATTTATTTAATTCAACTTATACCATGTAATGATTGAATGTTTGTGACCAAATGCTGACCATGTCCAGTAAAAAGGCTTAATAAACTGTTTAAAAAACAACAACTTTTTTTTTGTCTTTTTCAAGTTTGCTTTCTTTGATAAAAAAAAACATAAATCTGGACTATGGTTGGGGGGAGGGGGGGTATTATTAAATCCTACATGTGTGTTCAAATGTTCATAACATGTTCAAATCAAAATGTTCACTCATGTCATGTAAATAAAAAAAACAAAAAAAAAACTGAATTTGTTGAGCTATGAAGCCAGACCAGTTGGCTGGTGCATGATCTTATGTCATGATGAATTCAGCATTTTGTTTTCTCCTATTTGTGTTTGCGTACCATTCTGTCTACCATGCCTTGTACCAGTACACTAAAAATATATATATATATTTATTTCTATACTGTATTTATCTATTTTTTTGGTGGTCAGAAGTGGTAGACTTAACAAAAGTTCAATGTGTATATCTTGGTGTCTATTCTCTCATCAGCATTTGGTTTCCTAATGTCTTAATTTACCTTCAATTTTTTTTGTTTTGTTGCTTCTGGTTTTTACATAGCGCTCGGCATGATTGTTCCATAGCTTATACCAATTTGGTTTTTGTTGAGTGAATTTGTTTTGCATCTTAAGGACTTGGGGAGGGGGGGGTTGCGCCCGGAGGAAACAATGAAGTGATTTGCCAAAAGAATATGTGCTGGTATTCATTCATGCTGTGTTGTTATAAATATTGTATGCTTACTTTTATCCTTACTGGCTGTACATACATCAGTGTTAGCTGAACTCTTCATCCCAAGTCTTTTTGATGTTGGTGTTTGTTTGTTTTTTTAGTTTAAACATTTCTGGTCAAAGTAATAATTTATACATACACAAATACACACTTGTTTGTTTGATCTGAGCTGATGGAGTGATTTTTTTTTACTCTCCAGCCCTGACCTATATACATGTGAACTGTACATAGGGTTGTCTAGTTGCTGTAAACATCAAAGTGTAATGTCATTGGTTGCTTGGTTTACTTTGTACAGTTGACTGTTAACATTTCTTTTTTTAATGTAGCAGACCTTTTTTTTGTGTGTGTGTGTAGCTTTTGTGTTTGATTTTTAAAACTAGGATGCAATGGACCTATTAAAAGGCTAGTCTCTGCAAGGGAGATGATCAACTTTGCATTTGTATTGGTTGCATCCCTTGGCATCTTACACTCGTGTATTGTAGAGAAGAGGGGACAATAAATGGTGTCTCGTTTTTATATTGGATAAACCTTGAATTGTGAATTAGAACGCAAGGTTTATAGTTCTTTCTGGGTTTCTTTTGTGAATCGTAAATAGAATGTTTAAAAAAAACAACAGTTGTTCATGTTTTGCTTTATGAAATATAGAATGTTTCATTTCATGTCCAGGATTTTAGTTCATTTTAAATTTAATCTTAAGCAATGAAAATGCAGTAGAGTCTAGCTAATTTTTTTTTAAATTGCATTTCTCTGGTCCAGTACTAGGCTTGATGTTTTAATGATGTCCAGTTTCATATTTTTACCTCCAAGCTTGGCTTGCTGTTCAAAAAAGGGGCTGGGTTAATATACTAAGAATCGTACTTCTAGGTAAATGATACTCTGTTTCAGTAGTGTATAGATTTGTATGTTGTGATTATTGGTTTAGCTATGTAAAACAAAGACAGGAAAATAGGCAGGGGGTAAATATCTAGGTCAGTGGGTTACCCAGTGCAGTTTTTCTGTGTATTTGTTTTCATACAAGCTATGTCTTTGGTTTCTATAATGATGTCATTTCTGTGAGACTTGAGCTTCTCCAGATTTGTTTAGTTCAATGTCTCTAGTTGTGTACACTACCAAAATGTCAAACAAAAAAGATAATGTGTAATAAAAATATAAAAAAAAGTGAAGCTTTTATTGTTTAGTTGTTTTTTATTGAAATTTTAAAAAAAAATTGTTTTAACGTTGACCTTTATTTATTTAATCAGTCTGGACAGATCTATTTAAATATCACTGCTAGCAAATGTACCTGAAGTGTATTGTTAGTAAATTTTTAAAAAATGCAATTTTTTTTTTATAACTCAAGCATATCCTATATAATATGCATAAAATATTTCAAATAGTTCTACCAAAGCCAGTGACTCACCTGGGCGCATCCATTGTCTTCCCAGACATGAGGAGCCTTATACCTATTTTGTAGGCCAATATAGACAAAATGTGTGCCTTAGATGTAGACTAGTAGATTTAGTTTCAGGACTATTCTATACTATCAACGAAAGCTCTTCAAAGTGATTCTAGGCCTTAGCCTATATTTGACTCATAGATCTACGCATAAGGAAAATTTAAAGTAGATTGATATGTTTGAATATATATGTCTGTGATTGATGTGGCGATGTCAATTTCTATCCAAAAAAAATTAAAATGTAAGTTAAATTAATGTGGGAATACTACAACTTCAAAACTATAACCAGATTACAAAGACAGTTTGTGTGAAACACAAACTCAAAATCGGCCCCTCCGAAGCAGATCATACAGCCAGGTAATAAGGCAGGTTTCAATATTTTCAGAAAGAACATCAGAATGAAATTCTATCAAAGATATATGACAGAGAAGAATGGAAAAAGAAAGTTGACAGATCTTGTGTGGTGGTCCAGCAGACCAAAGGAAAAGTGAACGTGAAGTTAGATGCGAACCTGGCCTAACTGATGTTTTAAAATGAATATCTAATTGATCTCATTGTTTTGTAAAGGGTCAATTTCTTATTCAAATCCTCAAGTAAAAAATATACATATACGTAAAAAAATATTCCTACAGTTAAGTGTAATATGATGCGATCTTGCTGCAGTTCACGCGATAATATGAAAAACTACTAATTAATTGTTGTTTTAAATTATGTCCAACTTATATGCATACTAAATATAAGTTTTCTCTTTAAAAAAAAAAGTGAACATTTTTTGTGTGTAAATGTAGTAGACTAACGCACTAAATTTATCTTGATGCCAACTTAATGACTAAATTTACTAACTATGAACTTGGATCGGATACATTATTTGTGAAGGCCCCTGTTGTGATAGTAAATTTTATTGTTTTGACTGGCTCGTAACGTTATTGTAACCCAGTAACCCACATTGCTGACATGTGGAAAAAAATGCGCTAATTAACAGAGAAAGAGGGATTATGGACGCCTTTTAGGCCTATATATTGTTACAAATAAAGAGTGACAAGTAGAGGTCAACGTGTGACCCCAGCGAGGGGGATCTATTTATACAAAAGTCATTGTATTTTAATTTGTTATTTAAGCGCTTTTCATTTTAACTATGGGACGTATGCGCTCTCTGTACGCACTTTGGCCTAGATGCTACACGTGGGGTGCAACATAGACGATCTCTGTACGCCCTTTATGGCCTACATGTAGGGTGCAACATAGGCGCTCTCTGTACGCCCTTTATGGCCTACATGCTACATGTGGGGTGCAACATAGACTATCTCTGTACGCCCTTTATGGCCTACATGTAGGGTGCAACATAGGCGCTCTCTGTACACCCTTTATGGCCTACATGCTACATGTGGGGTGCAACATAGACGATCTCTGTACGCCCTTTATGGCCTACATGTAGGGTGCAACATAGGCGCTCTCTGTAAGAACTTTATATCCTACACGCTACATGTGGGGTGCAACATAGACGCTCTCTGTACGCCCTTTAAGGCCTACATGTAGGGTGCAACATAGGCGCTCTCTGTACGCCCTTTATGGCCTACACGCTACATGTGGGGTGCAACATAGACGCGCTCTGTACGCCCTTTATGGCCTACTTGCTACATGTGGGGTGCAACATAGACGCTCTCTTAAGAACTTTATGGCCTACATGCTACATGTGGGGTGCAACATAGACGCTCTCTGTACGCCCTTTAAGGCCTACATGTCGGGTGCAACATGTGCGCTCTCTGTACGCCCTTTATGGCCTACACGCTACATGTGGGGTGCAACATAGACGCGCTCTGTACGCCCTTTATGGTCTACTTGCTACATGTGGGGTGCAACATAGACGCTCTCTGTAAGAACTTTATGGCCTACATGCTACATGTGGGGTGCAACATAGGCTCTCTCTGTAAGAACTTTATGGCCTACACGCTACATGTGGGGTGCAACATAGACGCTCTCTGTACGCCCTTTATGGCCTACACGCTACATGTGGGGTGCAACATTGAGGCTTGTATCGAGAAGGCTACAGTTTTGTGGAGGGAAGAAAATCGTCCTGTCGATTCCGTACTGAAGAGATATCGCCTGCCCGGCATAGTGAGAACGAACGTGAAGGTCACCTTCTGCAAGGCCAAGATCGACCGTTGGGGTCACGCCAAAGAACTTTTGACGTAGGAGACATCGTACTGCCTACGGCACTTAAGTACAGTAGTGCTAATTTGATCTACAGCTCGGCTGAATTCTGCGCTACACGTTAGATAGCCAGATAACCGGTAGTTTAGCACTGGACTTTGACTTTGTCGCTGTGTCAATAGTTGGACCGTTCCAGGTTCACTTTGGACAGACGACCACCTGGAACCACCGTACCTGCGTCGGAACCAGCAGCCGGAACCAGACTCTACGCCACCGACGAACCGGAGCCAGACGACAGATCACCGTGAACACCGGAACCAGACGCCGTACCACCGAAGAACCGGAGCCATTGCAGACCAGTACCGGAGGACCTTGGAGAGCCGAAACGTTCGTTGTTCTTGTCTCACCGCTTGGGGAGACATCGCCGTGAGCCTTGCCGCCGGGACAGACATTAGCGTAGGAAGAGTGGACCCGAGACTGACTGTGGAGTTATCGTCGCTTCTTAGACAGATAAGTCAAGTGTTATTTAACTACTTTCTCCTTAGAATAATTAGAGTCTGTAGGGAAGTGACCACTCGCTTGATTATCACTACCAGGTTAAATCGTGGTGGATTGGGGATATCCTTAAAATTAGGTGTAATCTAGCAAGAGGTCCATATATATGTTTAGCTGTTAATGCGTCCTGTATGTGAGTGTGAATCATTTAGTTAAGCATTTTTTTTTAGTAACGTCATGTATTAATTGTTTGCAATACTCCCGTCTTAAGTCTTACTGTCAGACGAAAGTCTCATTCATTAAAACTAGATCTATAGTTTGGTGTTTATCGTATTTAAGTTTATTTTCATAGTTTATTTGTATGAGTTGTAAGTTATATACACTCCTGGCTGTGAAAGCAGGTAAGAAGAAACTAAGATCTAGCGTAATCTAGACTAGATCTGGGGAACAATCGAGGTGAAGCCTGATTGCCCAGTTGTAATTTTAGTATTTGTAAATAGACAGGTTGGTCTATTTACCGGCCACTCGTGTTGAGTAACACGTTGTCGGTTGAGGGTGCGTGTGTCGCACAGCGTATTCAGTCGGGTCAAAGTGTAACCTACACACTTGTACCAAGGATACTAAGTGTATCTTGAGAAAGGGTAGAAGTGGTTATTAGTCTAAGTTGGTAGTTAGACGCCAAGGGTTTTGTTTGTTGGTATAAGAGGTACCATAACGTATAATAAAGTAACAAATAAGGAATATGGCAACTACTTCAGGTTACGACCTAGAAGAATTTAGAAAAAAGCTAATTCATGAAGCCAAAACAGAATTAGAACTGCGAGGCAAAGAACTAACTGCCTATGTGCAGCAGATGGTGGCGGCGGAAGCAGAGCGCTTGGAGAAGGAGAGAATTAGAGAAGCAGAACGCCTAGAGAGAGAGAAGGTTAGAGAAGCGGAAAAGGCCAGAGAAAAGGAAAAAGAAGAAGCAGATCGCAGAGAGCGGGAACGAGTCAGAGAAGCTGAAAGAGCCAGAGAAAAAGAAAAAGAAGAGGCAGACCGTGTAGAACGGGAAAAAGTCAGAGAAGCGGAACGCATCGAGAAAGAGGCGGACAGAAAAGTGAGAATTCAAGTTGAGCAGATGAGGATAGAGGCTGGTGTAAGTGTGCCCATCGAAGGGAACAGCAACAATAGTGCCAACATAGAAAGCCATAGTAGCGCCGCATGGATGAAAAAAAAAATACAACCTTTTGCGGAAGACAAGGACGACATCGGCGACTATCTTAAACGCTTTGAGATTAAACTAGCAAAGTTTAATGTCCAAGAGAGGGAGTGGTCCGAAATCTTGTTGGACTTCGTGCATGGGAAAGCCCTCACGATTTGCCAGAACCACGATCACTCGATGCAAAACAGCTATCAGGTGCTAAAGAAGGAACTGCTAAACGCATACGGGCACAACGCGGCAACATTCCGAAAGAAGTATTACGAAAACACTCCATCCAGCCAAGTTGATCCACAAACAACTATTAACTCAGAGAAGGACTTCTTCACTAAATGGCTCGGATTCGAAAATGTGGAGAACACCTACGAGGGGTTGAAGAACTTTATTCTAATTGACAATTTTATCAATAAATGCGACCCTCAGCTACAGTCTTTTATAAAAGAAAGAAACCCTAAGGTAATTGAAGACTTGGTAGAAATTATTAGGATCTTTAAGAATGCTTATCCAAACAACCCACTTTCAGTTAGAGACCACAAAAAAGTTATTGACCTGGTAAATTATGTAAAGGGAAATGATAGCAATGATAGGGAGTATTGTAGAAGGAATGATGTTAGTGATAGGGACACCTATGGTAGGAGAAATGGTAGGTCCAGGGAACGTGGGAACAATAGTCGGGATAGTTATGATGGCATAAAGGATAGATCCTGGGAAAATGAAAACAATGACCGGGAAAGTTATGATAGGAGAATAGATAGACCTAAAGCAAGTGATAGAAACCTTAGGGAGGTTACATGTTTTAACTGTCAGGAAAAGGGACACATGGCATACCAGTGTAGGAAACATAGAGGGAATGGAGCTGGCAATGGGAATACACAGGATAATAGTGGCACTAGTGATAGGAGAGGTAATCAAGGAAACCGTAGACAAGAGAGGGATAATCGGCCACCAGATAGGGTTAATTTTGTGAGGAACATTCAAGGTAGGGAACAGGATAATGGAGATAGTGAACCAGATGAAGAAATTAACTACGTTGATTGTGGGGAAGATAGATTTAAATTATATCCGGGCATGATAAATAATAAACAGATAAATGTGATCCGGGACACAGCTAGCAGTACACTCGCGGTTAGAGGGGGATTAGTTAAGTCCAATGATTATTTAGGCTATACCAAATCAGTCAGATTGGCAGACGGCGCAGTTAAGAGGTTCGAAGCGTGCAAAGTGTTCCTTCGATCTCCATTGTACCTAGGGTATTGTGAAGGGGTAGCCATGCCGAGGTTATCTAGAGATGTTTTACTTGGAAATGTAGCAGGTGTCAGAGCCGCTACTGACAAACAGGTTAGAAGTTGGAAAAACAGGTATGGCAACATGAGGCGAAACAAACTTAGAAAGGACAGAATTTGTTTTAACTGCCATAAACATGGACACATCGCTAAAGACTGTTGGAGTAGGGCAGAACAATCTGAACAGAAGATTGCGAGTTCGGATAGGAGGCACAGGTCTGTATCCGACATTGATGATAGAAGCGATGACTGTGGTAGCGGTAAGCGCACATCATACAGAGGAAGAAGGACACACGCGGGCTATAGTGGTGTAAGAAGAGATGTTAACTCCAGTTGGAGAGAACAAATGTATGGGTCGTGTAGATAGCCTGTGAAACATAACACTATACAACCGTAGTGTACATAAGTTGGATTTTATTTAAATTGTTTATTCTTAATTAATTGATTTGGCTAGTAGTCATAATCAGATGGGTAGTATGTTGTTGTAGTATTAGTTAGTATTAGATTGACTCATGTTAGTTATTTATTATGTATGAATATTAATATGTATGAATTGTATGTATGGACGTATGAATAGATAGGGCATTTAGAAGGCGACGAGGTATTGATATCAAGGGAAAGTAAGTTTTATAAGTTATTCCTTGTTGTTGATCATGCTCATACATCAGTAAAGAGTTAGGTCGCGCTGGGACAAGTAAGTGGAGAGAGGAAATAAAATACACTTGTAAATGCCCGAACGAACGTTAGGTGTATAGTGGGAGAATGATTATTGATAAATGTCAATTTGTCATATTAGGTAAAATGTCTGTCCTGACGTGTGAGGGAAAGTGGTGGAACCTCTGGAATGTGATGTGATAAAGTATGGATATACGGACTATGTCGGCGGTCACCTATGGCACATCACATTGGACAGTATCAACTTGTGACATTTGAGGGAAATATGTGTTCAGATCAACTTGAGTTTGGGACAATGATGAGGAAGTTGAAACCGAAATCAAGACTCAAGTTGTGTTGTCTTTTATGTTTCCCTACATTTTGGCCCTTGCACAATGTAAGACTAAGACAGTAGATAAAAAATTGACTGGCAATTTTTTTAGCGGGAGGGGGAGGAGTTGTTATGACATGATTAGGAATTAGTTATTTGTTTCGGGAATAAGGGTAAAGTTTTACTTAGCGACAAATGACGTGACAGATCTTTAAAAAACAAGAACGCTCTTAGTGACGCTAGAAAGAGGATGCTTTGTGTAGAGCAGTAGAATATAGATACGGATTAACGGACATAGCTGACATAGGACGATTCCCTTCTTAGTAATTAAATGGATTTGTAAACAGCATCAGCGTCGACTACATATTTTGTTTGTTTCGGCTTTTCGCCGGTGTTACTGAAGTAGTTTTGAGTTCGGTAGTACCTCCAGTCAAACGTAGATCTACACTAGATCTATCTACCAGCATCAACACCGCGCGGAAGCCTGAACAATGGCCTACACGCTACATGTGGGGTGCAACATAGACGCTCTCTGTACGCCCTTTATGGCCTACACGCTACATGTGGGGTGCAACATAGACGCTCTCTGTACGCCCTTTATGGCCTACAAGCTACATGTAGGGTGCAACATAGGCGCTCTCTGTAAGAACTTTATGGCCTACATGCTACACGTGGTGTGCAACATAGGCGCTCTCTGTACGCCCTTTATGTCCTACACGCTACGTGTGGGGTGCAACATAGACGCGCTCTGTAAGAACTTTATGGCCTAAATGCTACACGTGGTGTGCAACATAGGCGCTCTCTGTACGCCCTTTATGGCCTACACGCTACATGTGGGGTGCAACATAGGCGCTCTCTGTACGCCCTTTATGGCCTACATGCTACATGTGGGGTGCAACATAGACGCTCTCTGTACGCGCTTTATGGCCTACATGCTACATGTGGGGTGCAACATAGACGATCTCTGTACGCCCTTTATGGCCTACATGTAGGGTGCAACATAGGCGCTCTCTGTAAGAACTTTATGACCTACATGCTACACGTGGGGTGCAACATTGGCGCTCTCTGTAAGAACTTTATGGCCTGCATACTACACGTGGGGTGCAACATAGACGCTCTCTGTACGCCCTTTAAGGCCTACATGTAGGGTGCAACATAGGCGCTCTCTGTACGCACTTTGAGGCCTACATGTGGGGTGCAACATAGACGCTCTCTGTACGCTCTTTATGGCCTACATGCTACATGTGGGGTGCAACATAGACGCTCTCTGTACGCCCTTTAAGGCCTACATGTAGGGTGCAACATAGGCGCTCTCTGTACGCACTTTGAGGCCTACATGTGGGGTGCAACATAGACGCTCTCTGTACGCTCTTTATGGCCTACATGCTACATGTGGGGTGCAACATAGACGATCTCTGTACGCCCTTTATGGCCTACATGTAGGGTGCAACATAGGCGTTCTCTGTAAGAACTTTATGGCCTACATGTAGGGTGCAACATAGGCGTTCTCTGTAAGAACTTTATGGCCTACATGCTACATGTGGGGTGCAACATAGACTATCTCTGTACGCCCTTTATGGCCAACATGTAGGGTGCAACATAAGCGTTCTCTGTAAGAACTTTATGGCCTACATGCTACATGTGGGGTGCAACATAGACTATCTCTGTACGCCCTTTATGGCCTACATGTAGGGTGCAACATAGACGTTCTCTGTACGCCCTTTATGGCCTACATGCTACATGTGGGGTGCAACATAGACGATCTCTGTACGCCCTTTACGGCCTACATGTAGGGTGCAACATAGGCGCTCTCTGTAAGAACTTTATGACCTACATGCTACACGTGGGGTGCAACATTGGCGCTCTCTGTAAGAACTTTATGGCCTGCATACTACACGTGGGGTGCAACATAGACGCTCTCTGTAGGCCCTTTAAGGCCAACATGTAGGGTGCAAAATAGGCGCTCTCTGTACGCACTTTATGGCCTACATGCTACATGTGGGGTGCAACATAGACGATCTCTGTACGCCCTTTATGGCCTACATGTAGGGTGCAATATAGGCGTTCTCTGTAAGAACTTTATGGCCTACATGCTACATGTGGGGTGCAACATAGACGATCTCTGTACGCCCTTTATGGCCTACAAGTAGGGTGCAACATAGACGTTCTCTGTACGCCCTTTAAGGCCTACATGTATGGTGCAACATAGGCGCTCTCTGTACGCACTTTGAGTCCTACATGTAGGGTGCAACATAGGCGCTCTCTGTACGCACTTTATGGCCCACATACTACACGTGGGGTGCAACATAGGCGCTCTCTGTACGCCCTATTATGGCCTACATACTACACGTGGGGTGCAACATAGGCACTCTCTGGCATCCACTTATGTTATTGACTCTCAGATACTAAAGACACTCTGTGCTGCACAAAATAAAAGGAGAAAAGTAATACTTAACAATATCTGACATCTCATAAGTAACTAAAGACTCAGATAGCAAAGGAAGTTAATGAGTCTCTGGGCAAGATTATTATGGAGGCCCCTACACTTTTCTCGAAAGCTTTAATAAAAATCCACTTATTAATGGATAAATCATATCTAAAAGTCTGCCATATTTCTGAGGTTTTGAGTTGGGGGGGGGATAAGTCCCTGGGTTGACGCTCTGCCGTAAATCCGGAGCTTCTATTATATCTTATGTGCACGCCTCAAGAGTACACTTAACCACAACAGTGTTGCCAACCGTAATAATGACATTTCAAGTGTTGTCGGTAAAAACGTGATATAATAGAGAATAGAATTCCGACACAGATACGAAACAACAAAAACTAACCGTAAAAGTCTATTGTCCCACCTGCCCTTCGTTAAATCCGGCCCTGAGTATATTGTAACGACTCTTTCTAACCAGGCTCTCTGCAAAACTGCACCACACAACACCACCAACTCAAAGAACTTGACAACTCCAAGTGACGTAGCTATAACACTGACTGCAACTGTGATGTAGTAGAATTAGATCTATAACTATAATAGTTCCGTACAAAGCTTGGCTTTACGAGATCGTTGGAATAGCAGTATGTGCCGTTCCGCTGATGGAGACAGTCTGAGCATTGTAGTTTCTCTGAAATGTACATAATTGTGTGCGCGGAGATGTTCAGGGCTAGAGAATACTGATGAAATATCACGTGGCAAGTCTAAAAGGTCATCTGTGTAGTAACTTGTTGCTAGCAACTTGTCCGTTCTCGTGAAAACAATCCTTTTCACTGTGACACTATATGTTCATCGGCGCCTTCGACACGGAGGTCACGATCTAAGTCTAGATCTAGTAATGAGTCTACTTTAATAATACGTCAACTTGGTTGGCCAGCAAGAAAGTAAGTAAGTACTTTTTTGGCCAGCAAGAAAGTACGTAAGTACTTGGTTGGCCAGCAAGAAAGTAAGTAAGTACTTGTTTGGCCAGCAAGAAAGTAAGTAAGTACTTGGTTGGCCAGCAAGAAAGTACGTAAGTACTTGGTTGGCCAGCAAGAAAGTAAGTAAGTACTTGTTTGGCCAGCAAGAAAGTAAGTAAGTACTTGTTTGGCCAGCAAGAAAGTAAGTAAGTACTTGGTTGGCCAGCAAGAAAGTAAGTAAGTACTTGGTTGGCCAGCAAGAAAGTAAGTAAGTACTTGGTTGGCCAGCAAGAAAGTAAGTAAGTACTTGGTTGGCCAGCAAGAAAGTAAGTAAGTACTTGGTTGGCCAGCAAGAAAGTAAGTAAGTACTTGGTTGGCCAGCAAGAAAGTAAGTACTTGGTTGGCCAGCAAGAAAGTAAGTAAGTACTTGGTTGGCCAGCAAGAAAGTAAGTACTTGGTTGGCCAGCAAGAAAGTAAGTAAGTACTTGGTTGGCCAGCAAGAAAGTAAGTACTTGGTTGGCCAGCAAGAAAGTAAGTACTTGGTTGGCCAGCAAGAAAGTAGGTACTTGGTTGGCCAGCAAGAAAGTACGTAAGATTCATTTTTACTGCTTTTTATGAAACGTGTTCGACTGAGCACTACGTTGATCAATAAATGCACATTAGTTTGGAAATAAAAACGTCTTTTTGCTGTTTTATTATTTTTTTGGGGTGGGGGGTGGGCATCAAGAGGATGTGCCGCACTGGCCATCATATACCCTAGCTACGCCACTGAATAGTGTAGAAATGCTAACTATAGTCTTTGAATTATCCAATGCTTGAAAAGCTCGCATCGACGTCACTGGTTAACATATGTATTGTGTCATGGCCCCCTCCACCAAATCTCTGCCCTCTGATAATATTTAGCTAGGGGAGCTCCACCAGATGGGGCGGTGTCTTGTGTCCGTTCGCCACACATGTCCAGAGACTGCACCCCCCTCCCACTGAACTCTTTAACGAAGCAAGGCCACTGCACCCCTGGTCATAATTAACGGGGCGCCATTACCTCTGGGGAGCTCAAGGGGGCAGCTCATTCGCTAATTGCAGGTTTTATTGTTATCTGCGTCACGTGCAAAAGCGCGTGGGAGGAGAAAGACAAAAAAAGGGGGGAAGAGAGGGGGAGTGGACTAAACTGGCCTGCTTTGTAGCTATAATTAATCAATTTCGCCTACTGGTCGCCTGCAGACATAATTGAATATGAAGAAGACCACTAATAGCACGCGTGAATAACTCTCGTCTGCCGATAGGCTAAAAAAGGTTACAATATGATTGATTTTAAAAATTGTCTAGCCAAGTGTCCGTCGACATCACCCACGAAGTTTGTTATATTTATTACACGCGGGTAGTAGTCACGCCGTGAAACTAAAAGAAATAGCCACTTGGCTTGCGGTATCTAATGCTGTCCCCCCATGGCTAGTGGTGTGTCCATATAACGTCTAAATTGTCAACATCGAACTGTTTTACTTGTGATAGTCACGTGATAAATAGACCAATTTTAAAAAAAGCATCTGGATCTTGTTAGACACTTTATTTATAGTATTAGTTTTTTAGCGACGCACCATAGATGACGTATATTGAACGGGACTAGTGACGCTTGGGATATTTTGGGTTAGAGACTGGAAAATCAGTTAGCGATAGAATTCTCTAGGGTAAAGACGTGTTTATTTTGACAGAGACTTTTACTGTGGCCCTTTCTTGGAATAAATATAGTATGAACTGTTCATCAGTGTTGACCACATCTCTTTACTCGTTAAATCGATCGTCTTGTTTATTCTGTATTGTTGATCAACTACACTGAATACACCCGAACAATAAAACTCAAACGCTTGCAGAGTAATTGGTTGAAATTCAACAGTCATCTATAGTTGACCTCAAGACAGCCTGAACAAGCACATCACAATATCGCTCCAACGCGCTACCATCTCTTGAAGAACTTTTTTAAAAACACTAACAAACACGATCCTTAAAGATAACCTGCAGCCGTTAAACCTGTTAACATCAGACCTGAACGACGTGGTCGTTTCCTTTCTGTTAAGACTAAAACAGAAAGATTAAAAAAACTCCTTTATCCCACTTTCGGTCAGAGTGTTACAAGAGAAGTACATAGATGTCTAATTCATAAAGCGCTGGTTGTGAGTGCGTATGTGTTTCGTAAGTGAATGTTCGTATTTGCATCTATCTTGTTATTGTTACAGTAGTTATGCTGAGGTGATCAATTGTAGTCAAACTGAATTTCCATTTCTTTGGACCAAACAGATCACAGACTTGTGATGTGGCAACAAGGTTTTGGTCTAAACTACCCACAGGTTGTGACGTTGCAGGCAGTGGCGTTGCAAGGGATTTGGGGGCCCGGGGGGGGGGCTAGACCTCTTTAGGGCCACTGCATTTTGACATTCGATATCTTGCCATGAGATAATTTACTTAATAAATATAAATGTCTAATGTGTGGAATACATACAGCATGGTCACTCATTTACATGACAACATGAAGAGCAAGTTAACATGACAATGGCTTAATATTTAATTTAAAATAAATTTTGGACACTCATTTGGGGCCCCCCTCAAGTGGGGACCGGGGGATTATCAAATTTGGACCCCCTCATCCCCCCCCCCCCCACCCTAGCTACTGGTTGCCGGTCAGCCTTCTATAATGAATGGTCTTGCCCTGATTGGGTCATGACATACTGCCACGCGTAGATCTGTATAGGCAGGTGTTATCTCAAAAATTATTTTTTATATTGTAACTGTAAAGGTAGGCTGCTTATAGTGACTGTAAAGGTAGGCTGCTTATAGTAACTGTAAAGGTAGGCTGCTTATAGTGACTGTAAAGGTAGGCTGCTTATAGTAACTGTAAAGGTAGGTTGATTATAGTGACTGTAAATGTAGGCTGCTCATAGTAACTGTAAAGGTAGGCTGCTTATAGTGACTGTAAAGGTAGGCTGCTTATAGTAACTGTAAAGGTAGGCTGCCTATAGTGACTGTAAAGGTAGGCTGCTTATAGTGACTGTAAAGGTAGGCTGCTTATAGTAATTGTAAAGGTAGGCTGCTTATAGTGACTGTAAAGGTAGGCTGCTTATAGTAACTGTAAAGGTAGGCTGCTTATAGTGACTGTAAAAGTAGGCTGTTTATAGTAACTGTAAAAGTAGGCTGTTTATAGTAACTGTAAAGGTAGGCTGCTTATAGTAACTGTAAAGGTAGGCTGCTTATAGTGATTGTAAAGGTAGGCTGCTTATAGTAACTGTAAAGGTAGGCTGCTTATAGTGACTGTAAAGGTAGGCTGCTTATAGTAACTGTAAAGGTAGGCTGCTTATAGTGACTGTAAAGGTAGGCTGCTTATAGTAACTGTAAAGGTAGGCTGATTATAGTGACTGTAAATGTAGGCTGCTTATAGTAACTGTAAAGGTAGGCTGCTTATAGTGACTGTAAAGGTAGGCTGCTTATAGTAACTGTAAAGGTAGGCTGCTTATAGTGACTGTAAAGGTAGGCTGCTTATAGTAACTGTAAAGGTAGGCTGCTTATAGTAATTGTAAAGGTAGGCTGCTTATAGTGACTGTAAAGGTAGGCTGCTTATAGTAACTGTAAAGGTAGGCTGCTTATAGTGACTGTAAAAGTAGGCTGTTTATAGTAACTGTAAAGGTAGGCTGCTTATAGTAACTGTAAAGGTAGGCTGCTTATAGTGATTGTAAAGGTAGGCTGCTTATAGTAACTGTAAAGGTAGGCTGCTTATAGTGACTGTAAAGGTAGGCTGCTTATAGTAACTGTAAAGGAAGGCTGCTTATAGTAACTGTAAAGGTAGGCTGCTTATAGTAACTGTAAAGGTAGGCTGCTTATAGTGACTGTAAAAGTAGGCTGCTTATAGTAACTGTAAAGGTAGGCTGCTTATAGTTACTGTAAAGGTAGGCTGCTTATAGTAACTTTAAAAGTAGGCTGCTTATAGTGACTGTAAAAGTAGGCTGCTTATAGTAACTGTAAAAGTAGGCTGCTTATAGTAACTGTAAATGTAGGCTGCTTATAGTAACTGTAAAGGTAGGCTGCTTATAGTAACTGTAAAGGTAGGCTGCTTATAGTGACTGTAAAAGTAGACTGCTTATAGTAACTGTAAAGGTAGGCTGCTTATAGTAACTGTAAAAGTAGGCTGCTTATAGTAACTGTAAATGTAGGCTGCTTATAGTAACTGTAAAGGTAGGCTGCTCATAGTAACTGTAAAGGTAGGCTGCTTATAGTAACTATAAAGGTAGGCTGCTTATAGTGACTGTAAAAGTAGGCTGCTTTTAGTAACTGTAAAGGTAGGCTGCTTATAGTAACTGTAAAAGTAGGCTGCTTATAGTGACTGTAAAAGTAGGCTGCTTATAGTAACTGTAAAGGTAGGCTGCTTATAGTAACTGTAAAAGTAGGCTGCTTATAGTAACTGTAAAGGTAGGCTGCTTATAGTAACTGTAAAGGTAGGCTGCTTATAGTGACTGTAAAGGTAGGCTGCTTATAGTAACTGTAAAGGTAGGCTGCTTATAGTGGCTGTAAATGTAGGCTGCTTATAGTAACTGTAAAGGTAGGCTGCTTATAGTGACTGTAAAGGTAGGCTGCTTATAGTAACTGTAAAGGTAGGCTGCTTATAGTGACTGTAAAAGTAGGCTGCTTATCGTGACTGTAAAGGTAGGCTGCTTATAGTGACTGTAAAGGTAGGCTGCTTATAGTAACTGTAAAGGTAGGCTGCTTATAGTAACTGTAAAGGTAGGCTGCTTATAGTAACTGTAAAGGTAGGCTGCTTATAGTGACTGTAAAAGTAGACTGCTTATAGTAACTGTGAATGTAGGCTGCTTATAGTAACTGTAAAAGTAGGCTGCTTATAGTAACTGTAAATGTAGGCTGCTTATAGTGACTGTAAAGGTAGGCTGCTCATAGTAACTGTAAATGTAGGCTGCTTATAGTAACTGTAAAGGTAGGCTGCTTATAGTGACTGTAAAAGTAGGCTGCTTATAGTAACTGTAAAGGTAGGCTGCTTATAGTAACTTTAAAAGTAGGCTGCTTATAGTGACTGTAAAAGTAGGCTGCTTATAGTAACTGTAAAAGTAGGCTGCTTATAGTAACTGTAAATGTAGGCTGCTTATAGTAACTGTAAAGGTAGGCTGCTTATAGTAACTGTAAAGGTAGGCTGCTTATAGTGACTGTAAAAGTAGACTGCTTATAGTAACTGTAAAGGTAGGCTGCTTATAGTAACTGTAAAAGTAGGCTGCTTATAGTAACTGTAAATGTAGGCTGCTTATAGTAACTGTAAAGGTAGGCTGCTCATAGTAACTGTAAAGGTAGGCTGCTTATAGTAACTATAAAGGTAGGCTGCTCATAGTGACTGTAAAAGTAGGCTGCTTTTAGTAACTGTAAAGGTAGGCTGCTTATAGTAACTGTAAAAGTAGGCTGCTTATAGTGACTGTAAAAGTAGGCTGCTTATAGTAACTGTAAAGGTAGGCTGCTTATAGTAACTGTAAAAGTAGGCTGCTTATAGTAACTGTAAAGGTAGGCTGCTTATAGTAACTGTAAAGGTAGGCTGCTTATAGTGACTGTAAAGGTAGGCTGCTTATAGTAACTGTAAAGGTAGGCTGCTTATAGTGGCTGTAAAGGTAGGCTGCTTATAGTAACTGTAAAGGTAGGCTGCTTATAGTGACTGTAAAGGTAGGCTGCTTATAGTAACCGTAAAGGTAGGCTGCTTATAGTGACTGTAAAAGTAGGCTGCTTATCGTGACTGTAAAGGTAGGCTGCTTATAGTGACTGTAAAGGTAGGCTGCTTATGGTAACTGTAAAGGTAGGCTGCTTATAGTGACTGTAAAGGTAGGCTGCTTATAGTAACTGTAAAGGTAGGCTGCTTAAAGTGACTGTAAAAGTAGGCTGCTTATAGTAACTGTAAAGGTAGGCTGCCTATAGTAACTGTAAAGGTAGGCTGCTTATAGTAACTGTAAAGGTAGGCTGCTTATAGTAACTGTAAAGGTAGGCTGCTTATAGTGACTGTAAAGGTAGGCTGCTTATAGTAACTGTAAAGGTAGGCTGCTTATGGTGACTGTAAAAGTAGGCTGCTTATAGTGACTGTAAAAGTAGGCTGCTTATAGTGACTGTAAAAGTAGGCTGCTTATAGTAACTGTAAAGGTAGGCTGCTTATAGTGACTGTAAAGGTAGGCTGCTTATAGTGACTGTAAAGGTAGGCTGCTTATAGTGACTGTAAAAGTAGGCTGCTTATAGTAACTGTAAAGGTAGGCTGCTTATAGTGACTGTGAAAGTAGGCTGCTTATAGTAACTGTAAAGGTAGGCTGCTTATAGTAACTGTGAAAGTAGGCTGCTTATAGTGACTGTAAAGGTAGGCTGCTTATAGTAACTGTAAAAGTAGGCTGCTTATAGTAACTGTAAAGGTAGGCTGCTTATAGTTACTGTAAAGGTAGGCTGCTTATAGTGACTGTAAAGGTAGGCTGCTTATAGTAACTGTAAAAGTAGGCTGCTTATAGTAACTGTAAAGGTAGGCTGCTTATAGTTACTGTAAAGGTAGGCTGCTTATAGTGACTGTAAAGGTAGGCTGCTTATAGTGACTGTAAAGGTAGGCTGCTTATAGTAACCGTAAAGGTAGGCTGCTTATAGTGACTGTAAAGGTAGGCTGCTTATAGTAACTGTAAAGGTAGGCTGCTTAAAGTGACTGTAAAAGTAGGCTGCTTATAGTAACTGTAAAGGTAGGCTGCTTATAGTGACTGTAAAAGTAGGCTGCTTATAGTAACTGTAAAGGTAGGCTGCTTATAGGAGTGTAAAGGTAGGCTGTTTATAGTGACTGTAAAGGTAGGCTGCTTATAGTAACTGTAAAGGTAGGCTGCTTATAGTGACTGTAAAAGTAGGCTGCTTATAGTAACTGTAAAGGTAGGCTGCTTATAGTGACTGTAAAAGTAGGCTGCTTATAGGAGTGTAAAGGTAGGCTGCTTATAGTGACTGTAAAAGTAGGCTGCTTATAGTAACTGTAAAGGTAGGCTGCTTATAGTAACTGTAAAGCCAGGCTGCTTATAGTAACTGTAAAGGTAGGCTGCTTATAGTGACTGTAAAAGTAGGCTGCTTATAGTAACTGTAAAGGTAGGCTGCTTATAGTAACTGTAAAAGTAGGCTGCTTATAGTGACTGTAAAGGTAGGCTGCTTATAGTGACTGTAAAGGTAGGCTGCTTATAGTAACTGTAAAGGTAGGCTGATTATAGTAACTGTAAAGGTAGGCTGCTTATAGTAACTGTAAAGGTAGGCTGCTTATAGTAACTGTAAAGGTAGGCTGCTTATTGTTACTGTAAAGGTAGGCTGCTTATAGTGACTGTAAAGTAGACTGCTTATAGTAACTGTAAATGTAGGCTGCTTATAGTAACTGTAAAAGTAGGCTGCTTATAGTAACTGTAAATGTAGGCTGCTTATAGTAACTGTAAAGGTAGGCTGCTCATAGTAACTGTAAAGGTAGGCTGCTTATAGTAACTGTAAAGGTAGGCTGCTTATAGTGACTGTAAAAGTAGGCTGCTTATAGTAACTGTAAAGGTAGGCTGCTTATAGTAACTTTAAAAGTAGGCTGCTTATAGTAACTGTAAAAGTAGGCTGCTTATAGTAACTGTAAAGGTAGGCTGCTTATAGTGACTGTAAAAGTAGGCTGCTTATAGTAACTGTAAAAGTAGGCTGCTTATAGTAACTGTAAAGGTAGGCTGCTTATTGTAACTGTAAAAGTAGGCTGCTTGTAGTGACTGTAAAAGTAGGCTGCTACTTATAGTAACTGTAAAGGTAGGCTGCTTATAGTGACTGTAAAAGTAGGCTGCTACTTATAGTAACTGTAAAGGTAGGCTGCTTATAGTGACTGTAAAAGTAGGCTGCTTATAGTGACTGTAAAGGTAGGCTGCTTATAGTAACTGTAAAGGTAGGCTGCTTATAGTGACTGTAAAAGTAGGCTGCTTATAGTAACTGTAAAGGTAGGCTGCTTATAGTGACCTTTCTCAATTATGATTATTTACGCTTTGTTTCGTGTTTCTTTTGTTTGTTTGTTTGTTTCTTTCCCTACTTTTTTGTTCAACTAAAAAAAAAGTAACTTAATAAACTTAGTAACAATTGTTACCCATATCACGTGACTTCCACCCCACTTGTCTCATTCCCACCTATCGTGCCCCACACTAAACTATAACAAATGTTTGGCCTCTGAGGTCTTTGCAAGTCTCAGCACAATTTTCTTATACCAATCTCTCTTGTTTGTTTGTTAGTTTTCATTTCTTTCATATTCTCTCCCTTTAATATTTTTTTTCCCAACACGGACGAAAGACTCGTAATCCCACTCACCTCTCATCTTGAAAAAAGAAAAAAAAAGAGGGAATCGGAGTGGGGGGAGTGATTGATGCTTCAGATGGGGGTTGGTGGGGGGTGGAGGAGGAATATTTGACAAACTTTGCCACAAGCGCTTTAGGGGCACTAAGCTAGGGAGCTCCATGGGGGACACCGAGCACCTCAAGGAGTGTGCTAACAACGACTAATCCCAGGCAGAGCCTACTTCTGAAGACGCTCTACACGCCGACTTAAGATGGCGACTAGACCGTGCTCATGCTAAAGAGTGGAGAAAGGGGGGGGGGTGGCTATGCGAGTTATGCTTTGAGGGGGGAGGCTAAGAAAAGGCTAATTACAGTTACAGGTCACACGCACGCACGAACCTGTGCTAGAGACGCCCACTCTCAGCGCCCAATCTCCGGAGTATGGAGAGACTGAGAAGTACCTTTAAACCCCCCTGGCTCCCAAGGCGGGTAACGAGTTATTAAAGTTTAACACTACATGAGAGCTGCACGAGTGCAGGAGAAAAGAGAGAGAGAGAGAAAGAGAATGAGAGATAAAGAGAAAATGAAGAGAGAAACGGAGAGGGAGAAAGAAACAGAGAAGGAGAGAGAGAGAGAGAGAGAAAGAAAGAGAAAGAAGCCATCTACCATGTTCTAAGATGGTAACGTATTAAAAACATTTTCTTTCTTTTAGAATGGGAAGAGCAGTAAGGACAGACGTTCCGAATTAAGAGGTCTAGGGTTCGAATCTCTGCGAAGACTGTTTTTTTTTAAATTTCGAGATTCTTAGGAATTCCTTAAGTCCACCCAAATCTAATGGTCACATGACATCATTGGGGGGGGGGGGGGGAAGTAAAGGGGGTTGGTCGCTGTGCTAGTCACATGACACCCTCGTTAACTTTCGGCCAGAAAAACAGATGACCTTTATATAGATCCGTTCTATAGATTGCCGTTTTCACATTTAGACGGCGGCTAATATGTAAACAAAGCTTAAGCTGTCTGTTTCTTTTGTTGTTTATTTATGTTTTAAATTTTTTGACAAAGCAAATTAGTGCTTTATTTTTTACAGACATCATTTTTGTATCGTTAAAAAAAAAAAAAAAGCCAGATCTTATTTCAAATATTCAAAAAGTGTAATCACAGCATAGTAGTGTGTGATGAAGTAAGTAAGGGAGAGAATGTCCTACGTGTTGCCGGTATTTCAAGGGAAGTAACTGAATAAATTGTATTCCGTTGTTGGCTTGTTGAACACAATAAACAATCAACTTTCGTCCAATACACCTTGCTTGTCTCCCCTGTCGAGAATGTTCAGTTGTAAGTGACGGTCTGTTCGTACGTGACACGCAGTTCTTTGTCGTTTTGTCACCGGACACAATTACTCCTCATGGGACGACCTGGACAAATCTACCAGCCAATCAGTGCCGAATGACACTGCTGTCCGGCGCCCCGCTAATTCAATACAGAACTGACCGCCCGAAGTCTCCGGTGGCTTCGTTTAGTTCGTTTGGTTGACAAGATATTTGCAAGTGCTAGTAATCCAAGTGACCACACGTTTGAAAACAAGCGAAATATAAAATACTTTCAAAAACAACAACTTAACTAGTGGGAAGAACTCCATATTCACAACAAGATCTTTCAATAATGTTTTCTATATCAAACGAAAAAATTAATGACCAATAATTAATTGACTAATTGGTTAATTCTTCAATGGATTCATTTTTTGTTAGGTACAATAATAGTTGTGCTAAGTTTCAACTTGATCCGAGAATTGGAAGGGGGAGAACTAACGTGGACAAAATGGACTGGGTTCTAGTATAAAAAAACAACAACCCAGAATGTTGCTATTTTTAGCATTATCTTAAATTATCTTAACATCGAATCAAATCATCTGAGTATTTTTCGACTTTTTATACTGACATATATATAT
Organism: Biomphalaria sudanica; assembly: GCA_036873155.1. Lineage (NCBI taxonomy): Eukaryota > Metazoa > Mollusca > Gastropoda > Planorbidae > Biomphalaria > Biomphalaria sudanica. Next base: position 63,607 of record JAZGLO010005497.1, on the reverse strand, counting down.
ATGATTTTATTGGTTCTTTCTAGTTAGTCTGACTGGACGAGGTCTCGCGTGAGTAAAAAGTAAAGTACCCATTTCAGACCTCGTGATCTATAGGGTAAATCGTGTCAAGTTCATCTGTTTCTGTGGAGCACAATTAACGGGGGTGTCATGTGACCAGTTGGGGGGGGGGGACGCGGTGGCTGAGTGGTTAAGCGCTCGGCTTATGAACCTGAGGTCCTGGGTTCTAATCTCGGTGAAGGCTGGGATTTTGAATTTCTGGATTTTTTAGGGCGTCCCTGAGTCCACCCAACTCTAATGGGTACCTGACTTTATTTGGGGAAAGTAAAGGCGATTGGTCGTTGTGCTGGCCACATGGCACACTTCCCGTTAACCGTCGGCCATAGAAACAGATGACCTTAACATCATCTGCCCAATAGATCGTTAGGTCTAAAAGGGAAACTTTACTTTTTTTTTTTTTTTACATGTGTCCAGTACAACGACCAATCGCCAGCTATTTGAGGTGCCCATAAGAGTTGGGCGGACAATCGTGGACTCAATGGCGCTCTAAAAATTCCAAAATTCAAAATCCAAGTCTTCATCGGGATTAGTACCCTAGATATTAGGAACTATTTGTTTATGGCGGAGGGATTAGATTGGTTTTCGTTAGGTAACTGTCCTTTGATTAGAGACCTGGACGTGAAAACCTTTTAGAGTATTTTTCTAGATTTCAATAATAGTCAAGTTTTTTTTTTTTATTTTCAGTAATAATGAAACTTTTTTGTCTTCAGTTTCCTTATGAAATACACTTATTTCTTTTGTTGTCCTCAATAATCAATTCACTCTTGTTGCGTTTTTTTTTTCTCTCTTATCATTAACAGTCCTGAACGTGTTGCCCCAACAGTCTAGCTGATAAACTCAGCGCCGAATCTTAGTAAGTGGAGGCCTTGGAAAGGGTTTTTTTATTTTGGCGGCCCTTACATTCTCAAAGCTTTAATATCTAAAAGCATGTCGTATTTGAGAAGAAACGAATGAAGTACATGTAAATATAAACTATATACTATTTGTTTCAAGGGGCCACATGAAATTAAAACATTTATGTCACGGCCCGCATCAAGGCAAATAAAAGATCTTCGAGTCCTATTAAAACCGAGACTCTACGACTTCATTTTACGTTGGCAGAAGTATCCACAAAAAAGCATCCCCTTAACGTTCCGGATGTAGCCCGCTGACCGTAGTTTGGGCATCACTGTAAGAGTATATTTAAAGAAGCCTCGTTCTCAATATTGCAGATCTCTATGGCTCTATGTCTGCTAGTCTCGTTCTCAACATAGCAGAACTCTATGGCTCTATGTCTGCTAGCCTCGTTCTCAACAAAGCAGAACTCTATGGCTCTATGTCTGCTAGCCTCGTTCTCAACATAGCAGAACTCTATGCATCTATGTCTACTAGCCTCGTTCTCAACATAGCAGAACTCTGGGGCTCTATGTCTACTAGCCTCGTTCTCAACACATCAGAACTCTGTGGCTCTATATCTAGCTACTGCCTCGTTCTCAACACAGCAGAACTCTGGGGCTCTATATCTACTGCCTCGTTCTCAACACAACAGAACTCTGGGGCTCTATATCTACTAGCCTCGTTCTCAACATAGCAGAACTCTGGGGCTCTATGTCTACTAGCCTCGTTCTCAACACATCAGAACTCTGGGGCTCTATATCTACTGCCTCGTTCTCAACACAGCAGAACTCTGGGGCTCTATATCTACTGCCTAGTTCTCAACATAGCAGAACTCTGGAGCTCTATGTCTACTAGCCTCGTTCTCAACATAGCAGAACTTTGTGATTCTATGAAGTCTATGTCTACTAGCCTCGACTCAACATAGCAGAACTCTGTGACTCTATGGTTCTATGTCTACTAGCCTAGCTCTAATTCAGTCTTTGTTGTGATTCAATGTTTATTCGTGAATGTTTAGATCTACGTATGTTAGAAGACCATGGTGCTTCTTCCTTTTGGTGAATGTCAAACCGTTATTTCTAGTTTGGTGATCATGAACTGTCCATGAATCATATTATTGCTATCTGCGCTATGTGAATTTAACTTATTTGTTGATATAGATTCGGGAAGTTTTTTTTTTATTCATTGCGTATTTTTAGGTCTTAATTTTTTTGTTTTACTATTTCATTTCATTTATGACCTAAGGCCGGCTCCGAAGAAGCGACGCATTTGTCTATAAGAGTACACAAAAATAACCCTTTCATACCCAAGCTACGAGGTGATTTGTTCTTCCCATAAAGCCAAAGGATATATGGTTCATGACTGTGGTCATAGTTGATGCAGGTCGGTGTTGAGACTGTACACACAACTCCTGAACAGGAGTTGAAACAGTGGAGAATTAATATTTGAAATTTTTTTTGAAATCACTCTCCCAGGCCAAGAAATCGCTCATCTCAGCTGGCTGATCTTTAATGCACGCGCCGTCTGACCACGTGACTGTGAGTTCATTACAAACGCATCATGTCCACTCCACGTCCTTCTGGAAAGTCCTCTAATGATCAATTTAGCGCCCCCCCCCCCGCCGCCCTTTTTGGACTCTCCCACCCTCCACGCCAATGGTCAACACAAGTCCATTTGAAGCAGCAGTCACTCATGCGACAAATGGTCACTCAACGTCTGCATTGGCAGACTCGAAGAAATGTCCCCCCCCCCCTTTTAATGTTCCCCTCTCCAGGCTCTTCTGACTGTCAAATCTTTCGTCAACCTCTGACCCCATTTCCTTTTTTTTTCATTATCACCCCTCCCCACCCCCCAACAATATCACTCCTTTCCTCATAAGGGTTTTCTATCCCCCCCTCCCCCCAAACACTTTCCACACAATCGCACTGACTGCCCACATAGTGCAGACGTGAACGAGACAAGATTTGATTTTTTAAAAAATCATTTCGGGACGGCTCTGCTCTGTTCTATACTTGATTTGAGACTGTTTGAACCTTACTCAAAGAGCCACCGCTAGAGACCTATATATATAGAGAGAGACTGGACCAAGTTATAGATTACTCAAGCACAAAGTTTTGGTCATAGACTTATGCATCTATATCAAAACCAAAAACCGGAAACAAATTCTTATCCGCGATTGATCGATTCAAAGACCTATAAATATATATATATATCTCTTTACAGCCCTCAGACGACGCCGTTTGCGCTGGCTTGGACATGTTCGCCGGATGGAGGACAAGCGCATCCCGAAAGTAATCCTCTATGGTCAACTCGCGACTGGCACAAGAAAAACTGGTCGCCCCCACCTTCGTTACATAGATGTAATAAAACGTGACCTCAATCAGTGAACATCAATACTGACAATTGGGAAGACATGCTCTATACCGCACCAGATGGAGAGAGACAGTGACCAAGAAAGCTATGGACAGTGAAAGTACATGGGTCTCAGCCCAGGAGGAAAAACGTACATTCCGAAAAACGGCCAGCTCCTCTACCACCGAAGAAAAAGCCACCTTAACCTGCGCTGTCTGTGGACGGGAGGTCTCTCCAAAATAGGGCTCCACAGCCACAAAAAAAAATGTATGTGTGTGTGTGTACATGATCTTTATTACATTCTGACCCTTCACTCTTTCATCCTGGAGTTAGTGAAAAAAATTGTAGACTCCCCGCCATTGCCAGCAAGGGTTTTGGGGAGCGCTTGGAGCCCAGCACTATTTCTGCTATTGAAAGCCAATAAAATGAATATTCGGAGGTATCTACAGTAAATTTTCCTGCTATTAAAAGTTTTATTTCAAAAACCTAAAATACATTCTTACTGCCTTAGTGGCGCCAAGTTGTACTAGGATGTCGTCGCAACCCTTAGTATGTGTAATTCATTTTGTTGGAAAACATGTTCCGCAAACCTCATACGACGCTCTGTCACAACCTTACTAAGGTGTCGACTCCCAATTCGGCATAGGATTTCCTTGATTTAGACCCGATCTCTATAACTGACTCCTAAAATCTGTCTTAGCCATCTTTGTTGAGCCACATTTAGTGTTTTTCAATTTCGGCAGATGACTATTCAATGCACTTTATTAATGGAGCCCCTCCACTGGTAGAAATGTGTAACCTCTCTTGAATAAGCTCTAGGAATGAGGTGACTTTAGTTTGCTTTAGATTTTATATCGAAAAAGGAAGTTTTATCGTCAAAATCATCTGTTGTGGATTTTAAACTAAAAAATCTCAAAAACCCCTTTCGGCAACTCTCATAGCATTTTGAGTGCGTAATTTGCTTTTTTTTTTTATATTGAAGAGTTATTTTTTTAGCTTCAAACTCCACTGGAGGGGATTTTAAACTCAAAACCCCATAGACTACACTCATAGAAAATCTTGAGTGTATAGTTTGCTTTGTTTTTAATATTAAAGAGGTATTTTTTACCTTCAATAATCAAGTTGAAGTTATGTACTATTTTACTTTTGGCAGCTTGTTTAAGACAATAGACAAGTTAACATTCACATAGTTGCCACAGTTAGCTTTTAATAAGTCCTTTACAGTACTTTGAACTTTAAGGAATAATGGACATTCCAAATACATAAGTTTCTCGTTATCAGCATTTTTACGATTGCATAATTTACATTCAGTCATTTGCCCTTTTTCAAACATAGGGGGTCATCCAAGAGATTAGTATAAATAGACACTGCTAACCCGTACTATTAAATTTTTTGATATAGTACTTTAGTTATAGCAGTAATTTATGAATCTTAACGAGGTTATACATACAGGCATAATAAAACGAAGAAATAACAATTAAACAAAGACAAACCTAAGCACAATTTTATCCAGTAGATTTTTAAAAAATATTTATTTATTTAACATTGTTATTATATTGTTATTATTATTAGGAATAGTAGGGGCGTTTTAAAAATCTAACAAATTAACGACATTTTAAAAGTTATCTTTCTCTAATTAAGTTCAATAGATCGACAACACATACAGTAAAAAAAAATTGTCACACTTTGTCGTCAATGCATCTACAATTTAGTGCAATTTGTTAGTTGATTTTCAATGAGGGTCCCAGAAGATGAAAAAAACTATTTTGAAATAGTGGCTATAGTATGAGTTTGGTTAGTATTGATACACAATTCAAATAACGATAGGGCTAATCTTTGTTTTAACACATTTTATTTGTATTGTATTATTATTATGCCTACATTTCTATGTAATGTTGATGGAAAAAAAGGGGGGGGGGAGCACCAATGAAGTACCTTGCCCCGGGGCCATGTTTTGCTCACTGTGCCACTGCTACAATCTCACTCGTGCATCCGAGCAGATGTAAGCACACCTAGGATCCCCCCCCCGCCACCCCAGTATACCTTCTATGCACCACATCAGCCGTGAAATAGAGAGAGAGAGAGAGAGAGAAAGAGCGTGGAAGAGAGAGACAAGACAGAGAGAGAGAAAACGAATGAACGAGGCAGAAAGAGAGAGTGAAAGAGAATGAAAGAGAGAGAGAGAGAGTGTGAAAACGAGTGAACAAGAAAGAGGGAAAGTGATAGAGTGAAAGAGAAAGAGAGAGAGAGAGAGAGAGAGAAAAGAGAATGAAAGAGATAGAGAGAAAGAGCATGAAAGAGTGAGAAAAAGAATGGTAGAGATAAAGAGAAGAAAGAGAATGAAAGAGACAGAAAGTGAATGAAAGTGAGAGAGAGAAAGAGAATGATAGAGAGAGAAGTGAGGAAGAGAGAGAGAGAGAGAGAGAGTGAAATAAGAGAAAGATAGAGCGAGAAAGAGACAGAGAATAAAAAACATAGAGAATGAAAGAAAGAGAGAAACATACCCAAATGGGAGAGAAAGAGAGTGTGTGAAAAGTGTAAAAGAGCGATAGAGAGGAAGGTAGAGAGAAAGAGAGTGTGAAAGAGAGGCAAAGAGAGAGCGAAAGAGAGAACGAAAAGGAGAGAGAACGAGTCAGAGGTCAGAGACAGTGGGAAGAACGAGAGAAGGTAACAGAGCCAGAGAGAAGAGACAAGAAGAGACAAGAAGAGACAAGAAGAGACAAGAAGAGAAAGTGAGAGGGAGCGTGTGGTGGGTGAGAGAGCAGTACCCGCATCAAACTTTCGTCCGAGTAACGACCATTTTGGTGATGGGGTGGACCGTGGTTTCAACTCATTCGTCCATTTAGAACCAACACATTCCCTGGTCACTGTAGAGACTGTCCAGTGAATCACTCCTGCAGAGCTCAGTTTAGGACTCTGTTGACCCTTGTCACTAACCGATAGCAAGATGGTCTCATGGTTTGGCATTTAGATAAACTATAACTCTACTTCATAGACTATCTCGAAACAAAACACATTAGTATAAAAAATAAAAAGGGTTGAGTAATAAGTGTTTGATCAACTAGATCTAGATCTATCTTGAATTCGGTTGGCGCAGTAGCGTCAAAGGGTTCTGTGTGATCCGGTGCGAACCGCATCCCCGCTCCCCCTAGTGACGCCACTAGGTAGTCTGAACATGGGGGCCATGTACCGGAACTTGATTTGGAGATATTTTTTTAATCTAGGGCTGATCATTATAAAATGCAATATTTTTAGTGTATCCGGTGTACAGAATGTAGGAAGTATTGATCATATTTGTATAATTAAGTTTACTATAATTACGATTATTTTTCTCTCAATAACTAATGAATGTTAAATTTTTAAAAAATTGAACATTTTGTACTGCTCAAACTTTCAAGCCGAAATTGAGGCAATTACCATAGCACTACAGACAGTGGAAAAGAAATGATATGAGTGCAATCACCATCAGATATTGTTGTCTTTACAGACTCACAATGCACTCTGCTAGCACTTAACAGCAGCACCTCAAACAGCCCAAGAGAGTTGACAACACTAATTGTGATAATCCAACAGATGATATCAAATTTAAATATCAATATCACACTACAGTGGATCCCTGGACACATTGGCATCATGGGAAATGAAAAGGCAGATAAGCTATCAAGGCAGGTTCATCTATGGAACAACCAGACAGACCTGTAAACTACCTCACCCCAGGGTCAATGTTAGTCAACAATCACAAAGAGGAGTGGCTCAACCAATGGGCACCAGGAAACAGGCAGAGCCAAGTACAAAGAAATGACTATGCATAACAAACTGGACAGTATTAGCTTCCTCCCCCGCAAAGAACAATCTACAATCTTCCAACCAAGAACAGGACACACACCTCTATTACATTACCATCTGAACAAAATAAACTCCACACAACTCCCCCTTTTGCAGACACTGCGCCCACCTTTATGAAACCTTAAACCATATCCTCTTTCAATGCCCCTTCCTAATCCACATTAGGCAGACCCTACTTCCACTACAACCCAACAAAACCAACACCCTGTACGGCAGTGCTGAACAACTGAAGAAAACAGCACACAATTTTTCCTTGGCACAGTCTGCAAAAGAGCTGACAGCTCAGCAGCAATAAAGCTGGCTAGAAGAAGAAGAAGAAGAAGTACCCCGCCTCCATGAGAAAGAATTCTGGTTAAGCGAATGTATAAATCAAGTTGATCAACTACACTTGATACTATTCCAATGATAGACCTTTAGATCTAGACTAAGAAGACTATGCGCAATATGTTCCTGAACATTCATTTATTTATGTAGCTGGAAAGACTATTGAAATTGTGCAAACCTTTAAATACCTTGGTACTATCCTAGACAATAAACTAAATTTTACTGCAAGTACTGATTATATCAGCAAAAAAGATTACGATTACTAAGAAAACTGTCCTCGTTTAATGTTAGCGAAAAGGCCTTGGCTATGTTTTATCACGCTCATATCTGCAATATTTTAAGTTTCAATATCACTGCCTGGTATGGCAATCTGAGCATTAAAAATAAAATAAACTTTATAGAATCCTAAATGCTGCTGGTAAAATCATTGGCAAAAAACAAACCCCATATGGGCAGTTGTTTGAGACAAACATCTATAAAAAAGCTAACAAGATCCTCGAAATAAAGAATCACCCTTTGTGTCAGGATTTTATGATTTTACCATCACAAAAGAGATACAAGACACCGATAGCAAAGACTAACAGACACAAACACTCTTTTGTTCCTCTGGCAATCAAATCATTAAATAAGAACAATCTGGTATAAACTTTGTCACATGTAAATTATGAGTGAGTCTGGTGTGAATGTACACTTTGGTTTCTTATAGTTATTATGTTTTTTGTTTGATGTAATGCACAAATTGTAAGACAAATTTCCATACGGACAATAAAGATTATTATTATTATTATTATTGAACTTTTGAATCAATAAAACCTAGCATTCGGAAATTTCCGAACGCGACACTCTTTTCAAAACAGATATTGGATGTAGATCTAGACCTAGTTCTCTAGCCAAATTTAATTTTTTAATAAGTTTTTTTACGTTGAAAAATGATAACGGTCAAACTAAATATTTTCACTTGTGGCTAACAAGAACGTACTTCTTTTCTTAGCGATAAACAACAACTGTTAAGTTTCTAGGAAAATCGTTAGAGCCGTTTTCGAGATCAGTGTCCAGGCTCCAGGTTCCATGAACTTGTGACTTGAATAGAGATATTGTAAAAACAACACAGTCTTTGAGTCCTATTGTTTGTATTTACGAATTTTTCTATAAAAGATTGGATTTCTGAACAATGTTCTCTGATGATAGCCAGTGCCGCTGTGAATGCTTGAAACTGGATATAGGCGTCATCATTATGTCTATGCAATCAGTCGTGTAATTTAAAAACAATAACTCCGATAGCTCAATGAAACAGGTTTAAAAAAAATAATTTTGACAATTTTCTGAATCTTGAGTTTTCACAGACATCAGTGATATACATAAAAAAGTTCTCCTCTCATACCTTGAGACCTATAGAGTAGTGTGACCTTTTGTGGCCAACACAATGACCAACCGCCTTTACTTTCCCCAAAAATACAGAAAGAAAAAAATCCCAGTCTTTGCCAGGATTCGAACCAGGATTTGAAGCCAAGCGCGTTATCTCTCAGCCACCGCTGATATTAAGACATAGGACGCGTCTTGTAATCCATAATCCAGGGCCGGCCTAAGGCATAGGCAAAGTAGGCAACCGGCTGTGATTAGTGATGGCCTTGTATAATACAATTTCTTAGAGAAGAAATAGCGAAACTTGTTATTGTTGAAGTACACTAGGTTTTTATTAAATTGCATAATTATTTTTTCACTTTTTTTTTTTTTTAAATTTCATTTGAGATAGCAAAATTCACTTCGCCTAAGGCCTCCAATTTTCTAACGCCGGCCCTGCATGAGCATGCGTATAGGCCTTACTATGGTACAGCCTACCCCTATTTTCTAGTATTCTGCTTCAACGTGTTGAAATGCTAACTCTATAAAGATTCCTTTTTATTCCCAGTAAGTTCGTTTAATCCACTACACTGACCAGTGAAAAACCACACACGAAGTGACCAAAATTACTGTCCCCTGAGAGCCGTAAAACTTGAGTCTCGAAATCTTCAGTAAAGAAAATGACTTTTGAACCTTGCGCGTGAATGGAATCCATTCAGTTTATTACCACCCTTGGCCTAGCCTTGTGTCACACACGCCCTCTATACATGTCAGTGAGCCCATTCATTCCAATACTACGTCTGCTTCCTCGCGCCGAAGAAACAAGACGTCATAAAAACGAGCGTCCATTGATCCTCGGTCCGAACTGGACAAAACTGTTTCTCAAACCCACATAAGACTTAATGGACCGGGTCAGAGGCTGAGTAGAAAGGCCCGCATGTTTAGACCATGGACCAGTGGTCGCGTAAGTCATAAAGTTTTATTTGTACATGACTTGGAAGTAAGCCAGCAAAGAAGCTAGTCGCCATTTTATTTTTATTTCAAGACAGTAACGCTTGATCTATCCTCTTGTAAAAGATTTGTTTGTTAAATGTTTTACATGTTTCGGATGTTCCTTCAAAGATGAAGATAATTTACTTCCTAGTCCAAACTTCCCGCAGGACGACGGGGGATGGGAGCGGGCAGGTTTTCGAACCCGGGGCCATCGAAAAGTCTTAACGACATTCCAGCTCGCAAACGTTTTTACAAAGCTAATATCAACTCTCTCTATCTGACTGTCCAGTAAAACGTGTCTACGTGTTATTTCTCATGCTCCCATTCTTGGATCAAGCTGAAACGTCGCACAATCATTCATTAACATAGATAAAACATGAATTTGAAAAGAAAAAAAGTAACCAATTCATTATTTTGTCTATTTGCAACAAGGGAAAAGAATACTTCAGTATTCACATATATGGCTAAATTTGTTTAGTTTAGTCCCAGTAAAGAACTGTTAACGCTATTTCTCCCTCACGCATTCTCCAATCAAGTTGATACTAGATCTATAAAAAATATTTATTGGACCTAACAAAACATGAATCAATAAACAATAATATTCAATTAGTAAATTAATCATTGGTATTTAATTATTTTGTTTGATATCAAATAAGGGAAATAACTTGTACTTTATTAGTATATATAGTTTTAATGACGTAGTTTTTACCCTTTAGATAACTTTTTTTTTTTAAAGGATTTGTAACTATTTTGCTTGTTAACCTTGCTTTCTTACACTTCCTCTTAGTAGCTGGCAAACTCTTCATGGGTGGAAACTGGGTTGGCACCGATTTCAAAAACGGCTTTAACGATTTTTTCTAGAAATTTGATATTTTATGTAGTCTATATCTTTAGGAAACAAATACTAGCCAAATTGGCCAAACTGTGAAAACTCTGGATCGACCGTAATACTTTTTTTTCAAATCTAATCACCTTAAAATTAAAATTGGCTTGCGTCTTTTTACTTTGAGCTTGCTTCAGTGAAAAATCTGCACTCACCTCTAATGTTGCCTGTTAGGTCTACTAAGAAAAGTGTTGAATAAAAAAAGAGAAGTACGTGGATATTTTGTGCACCGTCTGATCTAGATCTAGAACTAAGCTGGACTGTTATACTATAGAAGAACTTGATTAAGGAATTTTTTTTTAAAGACTCCTTACAATATTAAAACATTACAAGAAATAAATAGAACGAGGAATTATAGACCAACTTTTGAGCTATAGCTTCAGAAAGAAGAAATAGATTTTTAAAAAAATGTATTTTACTTGTAGCATTAACGTTGCTTTTTTTAGCGGCCCCCGAAAGGGGAAAAGACGCTATTAGTTTTGTGCGAAATGTCTGTCCGTCTGTCCGTCCGTCCCGTTCAGAGCTCGTAAACTAGAAAAGATATTGAAAATCCGATATCACAATATTTTAGATAATTCAAAGTTCTGATGCAACGGCTACTTTTTTTCTGAAAACGAAAAATCTAATTTTTAAAATCAGTTATGCAAGCAGTTTTTTTAAAGAGAAAAAGCTAATTTGTATGCATTATAAGTTAAACCTATTTCAAAACAAATAGTAATCTTATAAACTTGATTTTCCTGAAAAAAAATTTTATGAGGAATTTTTCATGTTTTTTTTTTTTTTTTTTTTTTTTTTTTTTTTTACTATTCGAATAAGAGATTGAGCTTTTTCAAAACAATCAGATCAATTATAAGACATCAGTATGTCAAGGGAGAGGCGCGGTGGCTGAGCGGTAAAGCGCTTTGCTTCCGAACCGGGGGTCCCTGGTGAAGACTGGGATTTTTACTTTGGAATCTTTGGGCGCCTCTGAGTCCATTCAGCTCTAATGGGTACCTGACATTAGTTGCGGGAAAATAAAGGCGGTTGGTCGTTGTGCTGTCTACATGACACTCTCGTTAACCGTAGGCCACAAAAAAACAGATGAACATCTGCCCTATAGACCACTAGTACCCCTGAAAGGGGAACTAGTTAGGCCAGGTTCACATCTAACTCACTTTCACCTATCCTTTGATCTGCGGGACCGTTGGGGCACTACACAAGATCTGTTAACCTTCTTTCTCAATTTTTATCTCATTTGTCTTTGATATAATTTCATTCGGATGTTCTTTCTGAAAATATTGAAGCCTGCCTGGGTGGACCACTTCGGGGGCCGATTTTGAGTTTCAACCCAAACTGTCTTTTGTAACCTTTGTTTGTTTTTTTTTTGTTTTCGCGGGATACATTTTTAAAAATTTTTTCTAAGGCACTAGACATTAATTCACGAAGAGAAAGGCGTGGACATGCGTGTTAACATTTGGTCAGATGCCTTGTGAACTGGAACTTTATATTTTAGCTCTTTGTTCTGTCCATTATGGAACACATATATGTTTGCCAAGGGTTTTAAAGACACAAAGATAAAGGCCTATTCCTCGTCCCCTATGCTAGGACAAATTTGTACAAATACTCCTTCTTCCCTAGTGCTATTAGAGCATGGAATGGGTTGCCTGAGCTAGCAAGGAAAACCAGTGACTTGGCAGAATTTAAGTCATTGGTTAATATGAATGACTAAATTCATGACGCGTAGGGCGTAATCATCTTCTTTTTTGAAGTAACGTCTGTATTCTATAAGATAAGAAGATAAGATAAGATAAGGGTTTAGAAAAACTTACTTAAACATAATGCTGCGATGGAAAAGGCAAAGTGCAAAGTCCCATGCCCAAAGTGTTTGCCTACGTGTCCTTGTTTGTTTGTTTGTTTTGTGCCTTGTTCTACACCAGGGGATCTCAACCTGTGGGTCGCGACCTCCTTGGGGGTCGATTGACGATTTGCCAGAGGTCGCCTAAGACCATCGAAAATAGGGATTGTTATTGTCTACTCTTCTATTGCTGTATGTGTGTGCTTGGGGGGGGGGGGTCGCGGCAGAGTGGAGAAAATAAAAAGGGGTCGCCAAGCTTAAAAGGTTGAGAACCGCTGTTCTACACCATGTATTCTCGTTAGGCTGCAGGTCTTTAGTGTACAATAAGTGGATCTAAATCGGCCTCAGAGTTGCCTTCGTCATTTATTTCTTCTGTGCCAAACCCACCACACACTAATCTTCTTATCTTATATGATACAGAAGTTACTTCAAAATAGATCTACGCGTCATGCATTTGGCCTTGCATGTTAACCAATGACTTAAATTCTGCCAAGTTACTGGTCTTCCTGGCTGGCTCAGGCAACCCATTTCATGCTCTAATTGCACTAGGGAAAAGCATTTGTAAAAATTTGTCATAGCATATGGGATGAGTAATATATCTGTATCTTTGTGTCTTTCTGAGTATTTTATTAAATTTCGTTTTAGTATGTAAAGATTATGGTTCAATGTTTTATGTATATTTACTGTACATATACAGTGCTTTTTGTAAAAAAAAATAAAAAAATAGGTGGATTGCCTAACTTTCAACTATTAATAAATTAATAATAAACGTTAAAATACAAGAAAAGTAATATTGTTTCCCCATATTGAAAAAAGTGCCGGTACGTTGTACCGGTGCGTACTGTCACAAAAAAAAAAAGCACTTAAGATTTTCCAGGTCATTTTAAAAAGTAGATGTTTAAACTTAAGATGACAGAATTTTAATTATTATAGGCAATATAATGTGTCGGATGTTCCTTCAGAATAAAGGTGAATTCATCCTGGCCCAAGTCTCAGCAGGATGGCGGGGAACACCGAAACGACAGTCCAGAGCGCATACCACATGATCAGGAAGCCATCCAGCCATGTAAGAAATGGTAAGGGAAAAATAAAAGACTAAAAAAAAAAACTTTAAAGAACAAATTTTTTACATTCTGATTGTAATAAATGAAAAGCTCTTCTTTGAACTGTTACACAAAGACATTAGCAAGACAAGGGAAGGAAGCGAAGATAAACATCTCATTTACTACTTCCGGTCTGCATCGCCCTCACGCCATCTAGTGTACACTTTTGGCCTGTCAATGTGCCCGTATATTTTCTTTGAGTGGTGATTACCAGCCGACCGGAGAGTGGTGTCCCTTGCGTCCAGGAGATTCCCAGGAAGTCCAGTCATATCTGACTTGTAAACATTCTGATTTATGTGATTTAAAAAAAAAAAAAAGCAGGCTTGGACTGAGATTAAAGAAAAAACAACCCAGAAAACTTCAAAAGTCACAAATTGTGCCAATGGTAAGGACGTCTATACATTGTGTATTAAGGTAACTTGGTGAATCCTCTTAACCAATAATTTATAATTAAAATAGAGAGTGCAATGGATAGATCTATTTATAAATATGAAACGATCAGCGGTATTAAATAAAATAAAAAAAATTATGGCTTTTATATAGCGCAATTTCATGCTTACAGCATGCTCAGAGCGCTTTGGTCCAATCTCAGTTGTGGACCAGTGGGGGTGTCTAGGAGAAGGTTTTTCCGTGTTGCCTTCAGGCGCTCAGTAAACACAACTCTGCTCGAGTCGGGTGTCGAACCTCGAGCCACCCTATTAGCTATTCCTCCCTCCCTCTTCCGAGAACAAAAAAATAAAATCCTGTTTAAGCGAGCCGCTACTGTATAGATCTACTAGACTCAGAGGCGCCCAAGGATCCCGAAATAAAAATCCCAGTCTTCACCAGGATTCGAACCCGGGACCCCCGGTTCAGAAGCCAAGGGCTTTACCACTCAGCCACCGCGCCTCCGTACACATGTATCATTCAAGCTAATTAATTACTTACACTCTACTAAATAATTGGTTTCCATGGCTGATTCAGGCAACCCGTTCCATACTTCAAGGGCTCTAGGAAACGGAGTGGTGCACTTTTAAATTAACTTATACAATGTTGCAAAGATCAAAAGACGTACAAATTTGCGCCTCAAAAACATGGGAGGAAAAAAAAAAAGACCCCCTAAAGAGGGCTCATCGATAAAACTACTCGGTTGTCTCGGCAGTTACCTACCGTTTCTCAGCAGAAGACAGTGCGATAGAAATAAGTTGAGCTACATAGGTTGCAGATCTCACCACTAGGGGGCCTAACGGAAGTAATCCATGGGGCTCCAAACATCCTGTGCTGGTGTTTATTCCAATCATAAGCTTGGAAATCATTGGACAGGAGATGGACTATGAAATACTGTTATGATAGGACAATGTCATGGCATGCTTTGGAGAGACAATTTGAATTCAACCATCACAAGAAGTAATGCAAGTTAGAACACCTATCTATCTATCTATCTATCTATCTATCTATCCATCGATCCATCCATCCATCTATCTAATCTATCTAATCTATCTATCTATCTATCTATCTATCTATCTATCTATCTATCCATCCATCCATCCATCAATCAATCAATCCATCCATCCATCCATCCATCCATCCATCCATCCATCCATCTATCTAATCTATCTATCTATCTATCTATCTATCTATCTATCTATCTATCTATCTATCTATCTATCTATCTATCTATCTATCTATCTATTCCTTACATTAATATTATTACTGTAATAATAACCTAATATTTACTCACTGGCACTGTCGGGATAAATAAACTCGTTAAAGGGAAACAACTCACAATAGTCCTCTTGACAGTATCCACTAAGGAAAAGTCGTCTGGAACGACAGATCTACTGCTATTATTCTGTCTTCAAGAACCATAACCTCGATCTATTTCTTACTTCAATCTTTCAAATGTTATGACATAATCAAGAGCACACATTTGGCAGGACTTTAAGTTACTCATTTTTAATATTGACAGTTACCCTTGGTAAAACTTTTGAAATCTTTCACGAGAAAATTTACGAAACATGTAATAAACTGAAGAAATTTATTACCAAATCTTTATGGAAAAAGAAGAAAGTCGTTAGACACGACCCTTCAACCAGTCGCCATCTCTCGACCACCTTTCATTGTTTAATACTGTTTGTTAAAAAGTAACTCTACACTCACTACCAAATTGAAGATGACCTTTCCCAATCTCTGGAGCGGTTCAAATATCTACACGAATTAACTCTCTAATCTAATAGTGGACACTATCTCCTCCCCCCCTCCTCCTGTTCCCTGAGGTTCTCAGCACAGCTCCCGGCTGGACAACGGATACTGATTGTCAACACTCAGCTGGCCATTGATTGGGAACTTTCAAGTAGGCTCTAAGGACGACGGAAACTGAAAACTAGGGGAGGTCACTATCAAATTACCTTACACCTAAGGGAGAGAATTAGATGTGGAATGATTTATTTCAGCCTGTCTAAATCAGCGGAATAATTGAAAAAGAATTATATATATATATATATATGTATGTATGTATAATGTCCATCCTCTTAGATTTTCGCATTCGGTATTTGTCATACCATTGCGTCTCTTCTCTCGGATAAAGCTGATACATTGCTCAATTATTCACTGTCAATGACAATCAATGGAAAGATAATTAATTAATCACTTAGTGGTACTTAATAAATACATATTTTTATTGAGACAGTAGACTTGAGTAACATACCAAGCTAGGGGAGATAAGTCTTGTGTAAAAAATTACGTCGTCCGCTAAAATGGATTAATTAACAATATACTATAAAACCTTCTACGTTTATAAGTACTTGGGTAGCTCAGTGGCTAATAAGTCGGCCTTCCATCGTGGGGGATTGAGTTCGATCTCAGACTCGGGTTTGAAAAGGCAGCACG
Organism: Biomphalaria sudanica; assembly: GCA_036873155.1. NCBI lineage: Eukaryota > Metazoa > Mollusca > Gastropoda > Planorbidae > Biomphalaria > Biomphalaria sudanica. The sequence goes on along the minus strand of JAZGLO010005497.1, from coordinate 47,133 downwards.
GAAACCTTCTCCCAGATACCTTTACCTTCCCACTGATCCACAAAAATGAGAGGACAATACCGCACTAGGCATGCCAAGAGCTAGAAAGGTCTGCAAAAGGTCATGCATCCTCCACCTTAGCTAGCTGCCTCTCCAGCCTTACCTGCAGCAATAGTTCATAGATAAGAAAGGTCTGCAAAAGGTCATGCATCCTCCACCTCAGCTGCCTCTCCAGACTAAAATCGGCCCGGGCATTTCTATACAATGCAGCCCACAAAATGTATATCATATGATGAATATCAAATTCTAGGTCTACCTGTCCTCAAAAGCATTCTGTTAAGATTGATAATGTATCGATAACTGCGAACCCATGCATAACGTTAACATTATATCCTTATAGAAAATGTAGGCCTTATGTAGCTTTTTAATTAATAAGTATAGAGGCCCTAAAAGGATGGAGCCTACTAGTACCACTGTCTACGGATGTAGGCTATTACTTTATTTCGGAAAATGTATAAGATTAAAGTAGCGTTACACTGTAGAGTCTGTAAAAGATTTTAAAAAAGAAACGATGCTCAGGGGGGCCCCTTTTACAAAAAAGAATGTTAGAAAGCGTTAACAATTTGATACGTTATATGTGAGGGCCTTTAGGAGGCCCATTTAGCCATACTGGGTGTTGGTTATGTTGGGCTGTAGTGGTAGTAGAGTCTGCCTAAGGTGGATTAGGAAGGGACATTCAAAGAGGATATGGTTTACGGTTTAATAAGACTTGACGCAGCATCTACAAAGGGGTAGGTGTGTGGGATTTATTTTGTTAAGGTGATAATTTAACAGAGGTGTGTGGGTCCTGTTTTTAATAGAAATATTGTGGATTGCTCTTTGCGGGTGAGGAAGTTAATACTGTCCAGTTTGGTCATTTCTTTGTACAAAGACGTTCCTTCAAAGCAGAAGATAATTACCTATCCAAGTGTTAATCTAGTCGACCATTCTAATAAGAAACTTCAACTCATTGTTTTTCCCGGCTGATTCAGGCTACCCGTTTCATACTCTAATGGTACAAGGGAAGAACACTTGTACGAATCGATCTTAGCATAAAGAATAAGAAATGTATTTTTTTTTTAATCTTCGAGTCTGTATATTATACTCCCCTGATGTTGTCATCTTTTTTTTTTTTTAGTTTTATCCAAATTAAAATTAAGAATTTTTGTTTCGCCATTTTCCTTACAATTTTTATGTTATTTTGTGAGCCATTTCCAATTTTCTTTTTTATTTAATTTGGCGTTCTATTCACAACTTCATTTTTCTAATGATATTGCCTTTTTTCCCCCCTCTCTTGACAAAAAATGTCCCGTTCCGAAATAACGGTTGACCCCCCAAAACTTGATCACAAAGTGGCCAGGGGCAAATCAATCTCAGCATTCATTGTCGAATTTTTCCCCCGTTCTGACAACTAAATAAAGGTGTAATTCACGCGGCTCTCCAGCCGAGCTGACCACTTGATCCATCACAACTTGACACGGCCCTGTCTTTGGGGGCGATCAAGAATGGCTCTAAATAATTTAGACGCGGGCGTTCCATGTAATACGAATGCGCTCTTTTGTTCCCGCCAAAAGCCACGGCGAAAGTATTCTCAGCAGAAGTGGCAATTAGAGGTCAAGCCAATGACATATTTTCATTACAGTGGGGTAAGATCAAGAATAGTCGTCAATTTCTGTTTTTAATTTTAAATAGGTCAGTTGCAGTGGACGGTGGTTGTTTATCATAAAAAGTATCGACTGAAATGTAGTAAACTAGCACTATATCTAGTCCCAAGTCTTTTTATATACAGTAATGGCTTTATAGCAGGACGCGTAGAAGTTAGGGTTTAATCGGGAATTTCCGTAGTGACGAGACAGATCATTTAAAAAGTAAGAACGGAAATACAGAACTGACGGACCAGACGAAGAAAGACCGGCTTGTGATATAGATCCACGTAGACTGAGCACTTATTCTTTAATAAATTTTTGTTAATGTTAACATCTGGATTGATTCAATCTATCTATTAATTGTTCTGTTGGATGTGTTTGTACCGAACTCGCAGATAACATCTACACACAACTACAATCTTGATCAACCAACCACATCAACACAATGCCGAATTTGTGCTGCTCACGCATTGTGCCTCGGCACTGGGCCTCAGCCTTGAACCAGGCCTCCACGTTTTCAAAATATAAATTGGTAAACAAAATTTACATATTGAATATAAGAAAATAAAGGAAATGATATATTATTATTAGATCTACAAACATTCCATTTCTTTCATCACAGATATGACAGGACTTTAGAGTTATTAATATCGTTACATGCATTGTAATGAAACTCGAATAGAGAAGGGGCCGACACAAAAGGATTACTTTCTCTTCTTGCTATTAAACAAAATAATGAACTACCAGTAATTAATCGTCTAATTGGTTATTTTTGTTTGTTTGTTATTGATTCATGTTTTTTTTTATGTCAATGAATAATTGTGCGAAGTTTCAACTTGATCCTTGAATGGGTATGGAAGAAATAACGAGTACACATTTGTTACCAGACAGACAAACAGACAGACAGACAGTCAGGGTGAGTTGATATAAGCTTTGTAAAAAAACAACAACTCGATGTTATCAAACTATTTTGTTTATACGATCGTATGCATATATGATCTTAAAATTAATAAACCTTCATACTAACAAAAATTCGGCTGAAAAAAAGATATTTACAAAATGTTTGCCTTGGCTTAAAAATGAACTCAAATTTGTACGAAACTTCATTTTCCCTCCTACTAATTTAATTCTAGCTAGCCTCGCACTGACCCCTGTATATTCAAATGATGTTTGCTGTGTTACAGGCTAATAATATTGTAGCGTCACCCCTCAACTCCCCCCCCCTCCCTACCAACGTCCAGTGAAAAAAAAAAGGTCATTGAAGTCGTCAACAGCGGTGCTTGTCTACGATTGACTTGGGAGCACAATGCACAAAATACCAGAATCGTGACGTGCATGCCTTTTGATGGATGTCCTAATCCTGTTCCCGCGAATCTGGGAACGAGGTTGGCAGACGACCACGCAGAAGTCAGACGAGAGCTCGAAAGTCCCAAGACGCTGAGTGTGCTGACCGCTCTTGTAATGAAAGCCTTAAAAAAAATAATGATTATTTGCCATGAAGAAAGTTGGCAGTGATACTAAATAACGAAATCCGCAAACATAATTTAATGTGTAAAAAAAAAAAAAGATTTTGCTGCCAACTCTGGTGAATTCATGTGCATGGCAAAGACATGATGTAAATAGTATATTTAGTTTCTGTGACATCAATGTTCTATTTTTCAGTCATATTCAAATCAAGATGACGTCACCGGATTCTCTAAGGGACTCTCTGTGCAAGGAGGGGCGAAGCAATGAAAGAAATGAAGCTAATTAACAACTTGGGGAGGACAAAAAAAAGGAAGAAAAAAGAAAGAGGGATAAATGTCAATTTGATGGACGGTGGACGTGAAAAAAAAATGTCAAGAAAAAAACAAAAAAACCCTGAAAGGGCCTCTCTTTCCCGACTTCCTACTTCCGGTGCTCATTCGTCATTACAACGTGGACATGCTAGAAATCTTTGACGAAACAGTTCCGCATCATAAAAGCGTCATAACGTAACAACTTTGTACTTCGTGGTTGCTTTGTCTTGAAGGCAGAGGCGTAGTGAGAAGGGGAGGCAAGGGGGGGGGGGGGCACGATGCCACGGGCGCTACCCTCAGGGGGGGGGGGCGCCACACACCTAATAAAACAACGTACAGCTAAACATAAGTTGAAAACAGAAGGGTGAGAGCCGACATTCGCTGTAAAATATCCTGGGTACTTAACTATAGAATATTCTACAATCCAGAGGCATAGTTGGGGGGGCGAACAAGGGGGACACGATACCCCGGGCGATACCCCTAAGTGGGGGGGGGGAGCATGCAGAGAGGTGCCTATATATGTTCATGGTAAATGGATGGGGGGGCGCTAATAAAGTACCTTGCCTCTGGCGCACGTTTGGCTCACTACGCCTCTGATTGAAGGTTATTAAGAGTATTGGGAGCACGCTCGATTCCGGATGCCGCTACTGGTCTAGGTGTATGTTAATTCTATTTAATCTGTTATCTCTCTTTGATTACATTATAAATACATTTACAACAGTGGCGTGAGATAGTGCTATGGTCAGAGCGCCATGAGTTCTGTTATAATGTGTTTGTTAAAGGGCCAAAACAAGTTATGCTGTAATGTGACGGTCATGGTGCCTATTATTATGTCAAAGTGACAAAAGTTAGTTATAATATGAAAGACGAATTGACATAAGTAATTATATACTATTAAGGTTGAAGCGACATAAGTTTATTATAATGCGAAGGTCAAAGTGACATAAGTTATGTTATAATATGAAGGTCAAAGTGACATGAGTTATGTTATTAAGTAAAGGTTAAAGTGACATATGTTATGTTACAATGTGACGGTCAGCTCGCCATAAGTTATGTGATGATCAATGCGACATAAGCAATGTGATGGTCAAAGTAACTGTACCCTAAGTCAGGTTGACATTCTTCAGATAAATTTTGAAAGTAAAATTTCTCTTCAAAAATTGCCAACTACGAGTCAAACAACTAATCAACAGGTAATGACCTTCACCTTTTTTCTCTTATTATTGTGTTCCATTCATGCCGCATATGTCAAAGGGAGGTCTAACGAATAGTTAATTAACTATTGGTAATTAATTTTTTGTCTGGCATCTTGAACAAGGGAAAGAAATCGTGCTTGATAGATGTGGTGGTATAAGTTAAATTAGTCCCCTTGAGGAATCTTTAACTTTGAGTAAGCATTTCTTTATGCATTAAAAAAAGCGATCATGTAAACATTCACCAAGATACTCCCATCTTCCCTCCCCCCCCCTTTCCCAACTAGTCCAGACAAGTGACATTATCATAGCGCATTGAGAAAGATAAAAACTAAACAAAAACAATCGGTAAAAATATTTCTAGGTCATATCTACATATTGATATCACATGACTAATCCAAACAAATTGGTACCATTACACTTCATGTAACCTTTGTTGTTTTTTTTAAAGTATTTTTTTATGTTTTTCTTTTATAATTTGCTTGTTTGAAATTCAAGACGTGATTTGGTTCAATGGAGTGCAGCTTCAGTTGTGATAATAAAATTCAGCAGTGTCCATGTCCTCGAATAAAATACAAAACAAATCCAAGAATTGTATAATAACTTTGATCTTAGCCGATGCTTATGGTGCGCACTAGCGCACTGTTCGGCATGCGCTATGAACGAAATGTTTCGATGAGCAAGAAGAGACAGTTCAGATCAGGCCCATGGTGTGTATTGAAAGCAGAAATGAGCGACAGATCTATGTGTTCTGTTTGATGATGGGCTCTCTTTGCCTTATTCTTTTAGTTAATAATGAAACCTTTGTAATTGCTTCATCCTTAATTCCTTGAGTCATTGCCTTAAATTTATTGCAATACAAATTCCGAATAGAACTGTTTTTTGAATCGTCTTCTGGATGCGTTGCTTATGTAGTGTTTATTGGATCGATCTCGAATAGAAACTTCCGGTCTATTTTTATTAACACGACTTCATTCTAAGCCACATTACGTCATCATATTTTTTCCCATGACATCACAAGATCAAAAGTGGATTACGTCCCTTTACAGAAAGATTTTTTATTTTTTTTTACTGTATTTTAAAAGCGTGTTGGTTTCAATGGACCTCATTCACCAATCGTAAACAAACACCATTTAGTCACGTGATCTTATTGATAAAACAACGAAAAAAAACTGTCACGTGACAACCATCATGAATTAAACATGAGATCGTAAATTATATAGAAGAGATAGATCACCACGTGGCTAAATGTTGTTTGTTTACATTTGGTGAATGAGGTCCATTGTTACGTTTATACTAAAGGAGAAATTAATGGAAGAAACAAATTGTTCCGTTGTTATTGTTTTTTAACTTTTTAAATATTCCTATGAGATTTTTGATATTTCGTACTCAGACTACCCCAGGCCTCGCCCCTTTCCCTTTTAAGCTACACGTGCCGCCATTGAAGAGTGCAATGAGGCCTCCCTTTATGCGCCACCTTTGATCGAAAAAAAAAATTCCATAAATCTTTCTTTTGTTCTTTGTTGATTTTCTTAAATTACAAGTATTAGCATTTGTTCTCAGCTATTGGAACCAGAATTTAGCGTGGGAAGAAACCGGGGGAGGGGGGAGTAGGGGGCAGCATGTGATGAACTGGCCACGTCCCCACCCAGCCTTGACCCTGCTCACTGGTGATGGGGCTCACCCATCAGCCCTCCTTCTCTCAAAGGATGAAAAGTTGCTCTATGCTATCCCTCTCCCCATGTCCTCTCCTCCTCCTCCTCCCGACCTCCCAGGGCCAACACTTCATGGCGCTCCCAATTCATTTTTTTTTTTCGTCTAAGGACGTCCATTTTTTGTCCATTTTCGCAAACAATTAGAAGAGATATCGATCAAAAACTTGCACCGTCTTTTAATTGTTTCCTGCTTGCGTTAGGAGGGAGAGAAGCATTAGGAGAGAGAGAGAGAGAGAGAGAGAGAGGAGGGAGAGTTGATTTTTAAAGAGACAGTTGGGGGGAGGAGAAAGAGAGAGAGTGAGATAAATATAGAGAGAGAAAGAGAAAGAGATTGGAGAAAAAGAGAGAAAAGAGAGAAAGAGATTGGAGAAAAAGAGAGAAAAGGAGAGAGAGGGGGGATTTTTAAAGAGACAGTTGAAGGAAGGAGAAAGAGAGAGATCTAGAGAGAGATAGAGACTTAGAAAGAGAGAGAGAGAATGTCATAAAATCCTCCAAAAATATTTGAACAAACCCTTATAAATTCGTAAAAAAAAAAGAAATTCTAAACACAGAATAATGTAGAAGTAAAAATAAGTAATGTACATGTAATACATAAAACAATTGATCTGTTCACATAGGTCAGTGCAAACAAAATATTTTTTTTTTTAAATATCGAAAACTGAGAATGATGGATATGATTGAACAAGGTCTTGATACATCAAACAATTTCTTGATTCAATGGATAATGTGATATGAAGCATCAACTCCTAACTTCACAATGTATCAACTCCTAGTGTACATACAATAGTAAAGTCCTTGCATTCTATAGGGCAGACGATGTAGAGGTCACCTGTTTCTATGGCCGACGGTTAACGAGGGTGTCATGTGGCCAGCACAACGACTAAACGCCTTTTCTTTCCCCAAAATAATGTCAGGTACCCATTAGAGAAATTGTTGAACTCATGGGCGGAATTTTAAAATTTTAAAAAAATCTCAGCCTTCCCGTTAAATTTATCTAATTTTCCAATTATGTTTTTTTTTAAGAATGCATTTTTTTAAAGAGCCTAGGTCTAGCCTAAATCCGCCCAAGTTCCTTCTAACTCTGTAAGTATTCTCTCGAGTATTGTGTCATTTCTCTGTCTTAAAATACAAGCTCTAGTTAGGACTAATCATGTAAGGCCATATTTCATCATACAGCGGGCGAGAAGAGGCCTTCCCTTAGTTTCTTTTCAACACTCAGCCACGTAATCGCCTGTGAGAAGTCTGCAAACCCTCTTGTCCTCAGGAGATTAGCATCTCCCGCCCAACCCCCTACCCCGATCGTTTCAAGCACCCCAAAACCTGTGCCTGATAGAATTTGATAGCACTGATTAAGTTGGACGTATTTGATAGTACTGATTAAGTTGGACGTGGGTCGTGTGTCCTCTACTCACCCTTTCTCTCTGGTTCCCTCGGCGCCCAGACCATCGCCCCCTTCCCTACTCGAGTGATGTTGTGACGCAAGGGTGTCCAGAGGCATGGGGCACTCGTTGTGCCATATAGAACCAGAACATGACAGTTAGTGAGAAAGATCTAGTTGTGCCATATAGAACCAGAACATAACAGTTAGTGAGAAAGATCTAGTTGTGCCATATAGAACCAGAACATAACAGTTAGTGAGAAAGATCTAGTTGTATCGTATAGAACCAGAACATAACAGTTAGTGAGAAAGATCTAGTTTTGTGTCATATAGAACCAGAATATGACAATTAGTGTAAAAGACCTTGTGCCATATTGAACCAGAGCGTGACAGTTAATGTGAAAGAAATAAATCTAGCTGTGCTATACAGAAGCAGAAGACCACATTCAAAGCGAAAGATCTAGTTCTATAAGTAGATTGTACGTTCTAGTTCAAATCGATTTGCTGGACGGCAGAGGATGAAAGCATGCAGGGTTCGAACACGGAAGAATCGTCACGACAATCCAAAGTGCATTCAACTCGACCAGGAAGGCATAGTTTTGCACCTATTAGAACCAAAGCTGACAGTCAGTTTAAAAAAAAAAAAAAGATCTAGAATGTTTAAATGGCGGGTTCACTATTTTAAACAAATGTGGTGGGATGACTCAGTGTCCATGACAACCAAAGAGAACATAAACGATAGGGGGCGCTAGTGAATGACAGCAGGGACTGTACTCTTGATAACAGGTTCGTCTGATGACATTGACAACGCAAAAATTGTGTCACACATCTCTCCGTGTGATGTTAGCCTTGTGTGACAAGTATGTGACATGAAAAGCTGTCAACAGAACAAAGGGCAAACATAGTTTTGAGATAGAGGAGAAAACAATTACAGTGACTTCAATGTGATCTCGGTTTCTGTCACTCGCTATTGTGGTGACTTTAGGTCTAATTTGAAACTTAGCTGCGTATAGATCTAAAGCTAATCGAGCAGATGGAGCTTGTCAGCCTTTAAAGTAAAGTCATTTCCATGTTGGCTACTCTAATTTAAATCCTCCGCTGCCTTCAGTAGTCAACCTCAGGGCCGGTCCTACAGGTTGTGGAGCCCTATGCGAAAGGGATTGCGCGGGGCCTAATTTGGGTTGTGATAAGGATAATAAGTGAAAATTAAGATTTTGTATTAGAAAATAAATTCGTCTTTGCATTTTATTCATACTTTATTTTAACTTTACGAGCCATCTACAGTAGATGGTAGTTTTCCAACAAAAAGCCGATAAACATTCAGATCTTCCTTTCAGATCTACTATCGACTCGCAAAATATCGCTTTTTTTATATATAAGAGGTCGAGATAAATTTAGATCTATATTTGTATGCTAATGACTATTGAGGTAAATTAACCTTTTGAAGTTCTTCTTTGGTTAAAATTCAGCTTATTTTTACATTTTTATTAAATGAAAGCTGACAATGCCTTTTTTTTAAATCGCGAGTAGGATTGGCGTTTTCCATATTGAATGACACATCAAAATTACAATTTTGTCTGTTTTAAGATTTGCATCAAGACTTCAGAAGATTTTAATACTCTCAGGACATTTTCATGACTTTTTCGTATATTTTATACTTTCAGGAGAATTCCAGAAACCCTTTAATAATAAGCTAAAATGGTTTAATTTAATATATAATTTACACCTAGAATTCGCATCGCGCGGGGCCTATGAAAGTGCGGGGCCCACTGCGGCCGCATAGGTTGCAGTGGCTTAAGTCCGGCCCTGGTCAACCAATTTTAGCGTTGTCTCCGACAGCTCCTGCAACTGAGATGTTACTGAATGTATTAAATAGCCATGTAGGCGTAAGAGAAGACTCTGGTAGGGCTACCAGGCAAAAGAAGGACATTTTAAGGACATGTCCTCCTTTTTTTGAGGTCATTTCCTCCGTCCGCCAGGCATCGTCATAGAGTGTTAAAATGTACAGCTTTCATTATGATGATTCGGATGCAAAGATTTCAGACGGGTTGTCACGTCACTGTATCTATATTTAGCCATAGTCTATATTTAGTCTGTCGGCAGAATTTTAGTTAGCTCGGGAATTTCCATCACGCAACAAACGTATGTTTTGGAGTGAATGTGTTTGGTTAGAAATATTAATTTTTGTACTTTGAGCTGCATTTATTGGTTGGCCTTGCAGCGTAGAGATGTTGGTCACGTGATAACGCTCTAGAGCCCGGGAAAGATTCTAGATTGCGCCAGTCTTGTGTGGAACGTGTTAGAGATAACATGTACGAGAGTGTAGTGTTAGAACTCAATTATATTATTGTGTAGATCAGTTATTTTATTCAAGTACATTTAACCATTGTAATTATTTGTGAATATCTTTTCCAAGTTCTGAATTAAAGTATTTGTTTTAGACGAAGAGAAGTTTCTTCATTGAATATATAATAATATACTTAGATCGTCTTGTCAACCAATAACTTCTAGATGATCCTCTTATCAACCAGTAACTTCTAGATGATCCTCTTATCAACTAGCAACTTCTAGATGATCATCTTATCAACTGACAATTTCTGAATCCTCGGCAATTACGATCATTGATTGTGCTTCAACGTGACATCTTGGCATCAAGTTTGATCGTAACATCTAGCACTATTGATGATCGTAACACGGGTGTAACGCTTGTAGACATACGTTTAGACGGATGTAACACTTGGAAACAGACATTCAGACGACTGTAACGCTTTTAGACAGACATTTAGATGGATGTAACGCTTATAAAAAGAGAAAATCTTAATACTGGGCCTTCTTTGGTTTTAAAGCATCTGATGGGTTTGTCCATGCAGGCAAAAGTTTGACAAGAAAAGGTTTACTTGTGCAGCGTAGGAACCATGGCGTAACAGGGCTCATCTCTGTCGGGTCCACCAATTATAAGAGCCCCACGGTGACCACTATAAGAAAGACACAACGAAAAAAAAAGTTGACTCTTAAGAATTTTAAAGCTACAAATGTTTATACAATTTTAATGTTTGCTACCTTTATAGCATTTGTCGTTATTAAAATCTTAATTGTATTTTTTGGGATAAATATAAGAAATAATCCAATTCTATAATTACTCTAGCATCAAGAGTATAAAGAGCGGTTACTCCAATCATAAATAGGCCTACAGTAAATTCTCTCCTAGTAACATGTTAGATTTTTAATATAATATTAATTTAAATACTAAATTATAAAAATATTAACGTAATCAAAGTAGGCTACTAGATACAAACTGTACCAATTTTGTTGTTGTTGTTGTTGTTTTTTCAACATAATTATTAATTTATGATAAAAAAATTTGGATATTTGGCAACTAGTTAAAATACATGAAAAAAAAAAAAAAAAAAAAAGAGGCAGGTGGGCCCATTAAAGAGGCAAAGAAAAGAGGCCCAAGGATTCCTATGATGATAAAGCTAAAATTGTATAGCGCAAATTCTGAGGTTTCCCATTAAAAAAAAAATACTTAAACTATTAATTACATTAGACAGTCATCACATGTTTATAAACAGACAACCAAGTCCGGAGACTAATCTTCACAAGACAGATCAAGTTTTGTTTGTATTTTCATTAATCTTGAACCTTCTACCTACTATTTATGTACATTCACTATTTTAATTACTAATTAAGTATGGATTAATCATATTAGTAGACAACATATAAGTAGACAACATAGAAGATTTAGTAGTACAAGAAAATGGAATTAAAAAACTATTAGCCAACACCAAACCAAATAAAGCGTCTGGACCTGATGGTATTCCAGCTAGATTACTCAAAGAACTAAGCAATGAGCTAGCCCCAGTGTTCAAAATACTCTTTCAGGCATCGCATAACCAGGGCAGAGTACCAAAGGACTGGAAAGAAGCTAATGTCACCCCACTATTTAAAAAAGGAGAAAAATCTGATCCAGGAAACTACAGACCAGTATCACTTACCAGCATCACATGTAAAATACTAGAACACATAATATGTAGCAATATCATAAACCACTTAGACAAACATAATGTCCTCACCCCATACCAACATGGCTTTAGGAAATATAGATCATGTGAAACACAACTAATAGGACTAATTGATGATTTTTCAAAAGGTTTAGATAATAGTGAACAAATAGATGCTATCTTACTAGATTTTTCCAAGGCTTTTGACAAAGTTCACCACCATAGTTTGCTTAAAAAATTAAAATATTTCGGCATTAACGGTCCACTGCATCAGTGGATTAAAGAATTTCTGATAGGGAGAGAACAAACTGTAATAATAAATGGCTCTAAATCAACACCAATAACAGTAAACTCAGGAAATACCTCAAGGAACAGTCTTGGGTCCACTACTATTTTTAATTTACATAAATGATTTACCAAATTGCATTAGTTCAGGAACAAATGTCAGATTATTTGCAGACGATTGCATAATATATAGAACAATAAAAACAAAACAAGACACGGATATTTTACAAAGAGAATTAGATGAATTACAGAAATGGGAATCAAATTGGAGCATGTCTTTCCACCCAGAAAAATGTCAGTTGTTAAGAGTAACAGAAAAACTAAAACAAATTAATTCCACTTATCTTATTCATGGCAAACCAGTAGCACAGACTAAAAACTCAAAATACCTAGGTGTTATAATAAATGAAAAACTGTCATGGAATCCACATATTGATGAAACTATAAAAAAAATCCAACAAAGCATTAGGGTTTATTAAAAGAAATTTTTATAAATCAAATAAGAACATAAAACTAAAATGTATTTAACCTTGGTAAGCCAATAATAGAATATGCATCCACCGTGTGGGACCCCTCAACTCAAGAAAACATTAAGAAACTGAAACAAACACAAAATAGAGCAGTGAGATTCATAACAAACGAATATTCACATTTGACTAGGGTAACACCATTAGTAAAATCACTAAATTTAGAAAGCCTTCAGCTGACTCACTCGCCAAGAGTGGGAGAATTAACACACTAATAAACTCTGCACTCTATCCAGAAGAATTGAAGGAATTAATAGTAAATAAAATAAATGAGAAATGGACAAGCTCTCATCCAAATCACAAGAAAGATGACGCTTACTATAAGCTATCCCGACAAGACCAACGTCTAATCTTTCGACTCAGGACCGGACACAACAGAATGCGACAACACATGTACCGGAAACTCAAAATTGGAACCAGTGAAATCTGCCCATGTGGAGAATCACCAGAGAATACAGACCACGTCCTCCAAAACTGCTCTCTATACCAAGAGGCTGGTATAAGACATTGGCCCCAAATCACCCCAATAGAAAAGAAACTATGTGGAGAGCCCCCTGATCTGGAAACCACTGCGCATTTCATCTCATGTATTGGTCTACTCATCTGAACAATCCAACATAATCAATGAGAACGAAGAAGAAGAAGAAGAAAGCCTTCAGGACAGAAGACTCAAAAGTAAAGTAGCAATTATACATAAAACACTGAACCATAATCTTCAAATACAAAAAAACAAAATTTAATAAAATACTCTGAAAGACAAAAAAATAAAGGCACATTCCTCGTCCCATATGCTATGACAAATTTGTACAAATACTCCTTCTTCCCTAGTGCTATTAGAGCATGGAATGGGTTGCCTGAGCTAGCCAGAAAAACCAGTGACTTGGCAGAATTTAAGTCATTGGTTAATATGCATGACTAAATGCATGACGCGTAGGACGTAATCATCTTCTTTTTTGAAGTAACGTCTGTATTATATAAGATAAGATAAGATTTCAAAGTTTAATTTTAATTCTTTATACATTAATATTTATGAAATATGAGAACTTATAATAATAAAATTTATTTTTTTTAAATATAAAAAAGCCCACAAAAGAGGCAGGAGGGCCAAAAAAAAAAAAAGAGGCATATAAAGCCCCCCAAAAAAAGAGGCGAAGAAAAGAGGCCCAAGGATTCCTATGATGACAAAGCTAAAATTGAATAGCGCAAATTCTGAGGTTTCCTTTAAAATTATTTTTGTTAAATTGTGCATCCATTATTTCATTAATCTAGGTCTAGAACTTATACACAGGAAGCTAAAGATTTCTCTCTTGTGGTGCAAAATGTATGTATGCGTGTCATCATTGATTACAGAATATAAATTAAGCCTTTTTCTGGGGTCAATAGTCAGAGAAAAACATTGTGTCCTTTAAGGTGAGTGTCAAAGAAAGACGCTCTAAAACCTGGCCATTTCAGAAACCTTCAAATGCAAAAAGTTATTACACGAAATACTTTGTGTTCTTTAAAAAAATAATAATTTAAAAAACTTAAGTAAGAGCGTGTTTTTTTGTTTGTTTTTGTTTTTCAAAGGACTGACGTTTTGATGGTCCTAGGTTCAAACCCCACCTGTCGCACTCTCAATCCGTTCTAATGGCGGCTCGAGCTAGGATTTAATCAGTTTCAACTCTGAAGGAACATCCTAAACACGTAAAAGAAACCAACATTCGATATTCCTGAGTCCATTTTAATCGTAAAAGTGATATCCACATTTGTCAGAGATATTGGAATACCCATTCGCCTTCTCCTAGTCCGTTGGACCGTCGGGGCCCCAGACAAGATTTGTCAACCGTCTTTCTCCATTCTTCTCTGTCTTTTCTTTTGGATAGAACCAGGACTGGCCAGCCCATTCTTTTATGTTGTCTCCCCATCGCTTTTTTTTGTTGTCTGCCTCTTCTTCTTTTTCCTGGTACTGTTCCCTGAAGGAAGGTTTTTACGAGCAACAAAGACCTTGAATATGGCCATAGAATTTTGAATTGCGTTTTTTAGTGGCCCTCGAAAGGGGAAAAGACACTATTAGTCTTGTGTGGAATGTCTGTCCGTACGTCTGTCCGTCCGTCCCGTTTATATCTCGTAAACTAGAAAAGATAGTGAAAATCCGACATCATAAAATTTTAGACCTTTCAAAGTTCTGGTGCAACGGCTACTTTTTTCTTTTCTGAAAGCGAAAAATCTTTTTTTTAAATCACTTATGCAAGCAGTTTTTTCATAAAAATACACCACTTTTACATCTATTCACTATTAATAGTAACAAACACAGGAGGCTCTTTAGTAGGGGGGATTACTATCTACCATATATTTAACACATTTATACAAACGGTTGTAGATTTTGTTTGTCAATTTTTTATTTTGTTATATTTTTTTTTACATTTGTATTGCTATGTTAAGTAAGTTCTGTTATATTAACTACTACATTTACAAAAAAAAATGTTTACTTTTTTAAAAAAGAAAAAATCTATTTAGTATACATATAAGTTAGACCTAATTTAAAACAACAATTAATAAGTGTTTTTTTTTTGTTTTTTTTTAAATATTATGGCGTGAACCGCTCCTATGCCCAGAGACAATAGAACACGGAACTAAAGGAATTTTTTTTACGGAAATCTTAAGGAATAAGAGATTGTCCCTTTACAAAACAATTAGAGCAATTATATATTCATTGTAAGACATTAGTTAGGCCAGGTTCACATCTAGCTTCACATTGACTTTCGCCTATCCTTTCGTCTGTGGACCGCTGGGGCACCACACAAGATCCGTCAACCTTTTTTCTCCATTCTTCTCTGTCTTTTTTCTTTGATAGAATTTCATTCTGATGTTCTTTCTGAAAATATTGAAACCTGCCTTTTTACCTGCCTGGGTGGACTACTTCGGGGGCCGATTTTGAGTTTGTGTCTCCACACTGTTTTGCTGTCAAATGGTCCACCAGACATTTAATCCACCGATAAATAGACTCTCTGACCAAAAAAATGTCTCATGCGATATTTAGTTATCAGACACTTATTTCGTGTACATAATGGTGTTAAAACAAATGTTACAAATAAATTGGGTTCTTTTTAAAACTCAATTGGTAGCGAGGTAGCGTGGCCGAGTGGTCTAAGGCGCTGGTTTTAGGCACCAGTCTCTTCGGAGGCGTGGGTTCGAATCCCACCGCTGCCATGATTTTCTTAATTTTTTTTTTTCCAATAAAATTTCTGAAATAAATTTACATGTAACACTTTTTTTTTTTTTTTTGTAATGTCAAAAGTTCACAAACATTTGGTATCCAATTGTGAATCTAATTAGACTCAATCATACTCAATGACATGGACTTAAATATTTGTGTGTGTGTTTCTGTTGTTTATAGGACTTACGTAAGTGAGTGTAGAATAGAGGGGGAACAGAAGAAGGTAGAGAGTTGCCATGTGTGTTTATTACATTGGGGATTTTTTATGTTGCCAACTGTAACATTTAGGTCAACAAACAGAAATGCTTAGAAAATGTGATTCTCTAGTGCTAAATTAAAATATATATACATATTATTTAAATTAAAAAAAAAGCAAAATACCAACAAAAAAAACAACTTTTTGAAAACAAAAATCTTACATTGAATGTATCAATTAGTTAGGATCAGTCATGTAATTAAATTTTTGATTGATAGAGTTCTAGACAAACAATAATAAATCTATGCAATTAGAAATCTATTTTGTTCTCGAACTGAGATTGAAAGCGGTATGAGTCAATCAATGAACTTTGTATGTTGTGTCTATTTATGTGAATGTTTCTGTCGTGTTGTTTTTATTTCATTAAGGAGTCCTTTTAATGACCCGACTAGATTCAAATTGGCATATCCATTTTCTACTAAACGCCCGACGTTGAAAAAAAAAAAAAATCTGGCCCATCCGTTTCATCTATGATCGTTGAGCTGGCCACATGGCACCCTCGTGAACAGTGGGCCACAGAAACAGACGTTCTTGACACCATCTGTCCTCTAGACCGAATGGTCTGAGAGAGGACACTGTACTATTGTACTTTTAAGTTTCGTCTTGGAGAGTGGGAGGAGGGGGGGGTGTGAAGGACGGTGTTACGACCAATCGTTGTAATGCCATTGCACACGTGGGGAGTCCAAAGTACTTTCATTACTTAGCACGTATGGTATGCACTGACTGCAGAGCTAGAAAAGAGGATCCTAGCAACAGAATTGAGATGCTACAGAAGGATCCTAGGTATCACACTCAAAGACCGCATCACAAACCAAGAGATTAGAGACAGGGTTACTGCAGTGATTGGACCCCACTATGACCCACTAACTATCTTTAAAAAAGAAAACTAAAACTCTATGGCCATATTATAAGGCCTTCGAGGCTCGCAAAGACCTTCCTTCAGGGAATAGTACTAGAAAAAAACAAGAAGAGGCAGACAACATAAAAGAATGGACGGGCCTGCCACTGAATGAGATTTTATCCAAAGCAAAAGACAGACAGGATTGAATACAGAAAGTCGACAAATCTTGCGTGGTGCCCCAACGGTCTAAAAGACAAAAAGAATAGGCGAGGTGAGAGGCACTTTGAATTGTTGTGACGATGGTCCAGAGTTCAAATTCTGCCTCCGTTGCAGTCCCCTTCCTTCCTTCAGTAGGTTCGGGCCACGAGGAGATAATCTCCGTGTCTGAAGGAACATCCGAGTGTTATATTTAAAAAAAAATACAACTCAATGCTCATACAAAATGTCACACCTATCTATTAGGTAGGTAGCGTGGCCGAGTGGATTAAGGCGCTGGTTTTAGGCACCAGTCTCTTCGGAGGCGTTGGTTCAAATCCCACCGCTTCCAGGTAATTTTTTTTATTATTATCTTTTTTAACAAAAAGAACTTTTGAAATAGATTTAAAGACTTCAAATATACAGTAGTAGTAACATTTTTTGTGTTCAAATTGCCCAATCACTTTTTAAAAATCTATTAACTAAACGTAATTTTAAATTTACTAGAAAGTGAGGTCCCTTTTATGTATTTATTTGTAACTAAATTATATTTCATTAATTTGTTATTTCTTTAAGGCCTACTTATCTAAATAACCTTGGTACCTTAGTTCTGCCATTGTGTAGATCAATAATACATAGGTACAATGTCCAACTTTGGATGGGGCTCCTATAAGAATGTTTATTCTTACAAGCACATACAGAAAAAGGAATAAAATGTTCTCAAAAGATGCATAGCTGGGTACCGGAAGTCCCGGATTCAAGACCATAATGATGCCCCCCCACTTTTTTTTTTTAGTTTGGCAGTAGCGAAATAAGAGTTATTATATAGGCCTATGTGTCACGTAGCATTAAGCAGCTGTTGCATTAAGTTTATTTTTAGCTTTCTGCAAGCGTCTACAGAGCAAGGTCAAGGTTGATTGTCGACCGGTACTCGGAACAAGCATGATTTTCTTTGAACAGAAGCTGGCAAGTTAACTCCATAACAGGAGCGAGGTTGATTAAGAAAAATTTTTTTTTAAAGACGGGGGAAAGTCAGTTGTAGTTATGAGCTTGAAGAAGATAGTACATTTTAAAATTTGTATTGTACAGTGTGTATATTTTATTTGAGTGTTTCCTAGTTCCAGAATTAACTCTTTCTCTCCTAACTGACGATACCAGCGTTGATTCCACCAGAATGTGGTAAATAATTACGGAGAGAAAGAGTTAAAGCTTTGTATTTATTGTCGGAGAATCTTCGTTGTTTGAATTAATATTTTGCAATTGAATCTCCGGCATAACGATATTATTTGAGTGTTCAGTAATTGTCTAAAATAGAAATTAGAATATCGAAAACATTGTCTGATCAACACAGTCTTATCGTAACATCAAAACATCTTGACATCTAGAAATCAAATAGAAATGATCGTTACACTAAGCATCATCTATCCATCCAACCCAGTGGCGCTACAGCCCATGGAGGGAGCCCTGGCCTGCTTAAACAGATCTCTCCATTCTGATCTATCCTGTCTCCAGGACCGGACTTTTAGCTGTTGTAGACCTGACTCTACGTCATCAAGCCACCGTATTCGTGGTACTATGTATATCATCTTATTTACAAAAAGTAACAATCCTCCCAGTGCTCGTACGTACGCAAGCTATTATTCTAGTTGTTATAGACTCAATTACAATGGCGTAGCTAGGAATTAGCCATCGTTTGGGGGCCCGGAGGGCTCGACCTCTTTAGGGGCCCCTGCTTTATGACATTCGACATCATGACATGAGATGATGGCGTAATATTTAATATTTAATGTAAAAAAAAATTGGAACACTCATTTTAGGGCCCCCACTACCATAGCTACGACACTACTCAATTATAAAGGTGTCTTAACAGCAAGGTTTGCAGAGCGTAATTCATTGGCATCCATCTTTATATGCCCTTTTTTAAAAATTCTGTCCCTTTACTGTTGTAGAAGCGATTGTCTCTCTTTACTTGACACGCACATAAACATTTAGAACCAGACTATAGCAATCTGTAACTACATGTTACCCAAAATATTTTTTTTTAATAACAGTAATGAATTTTCCTTTTTATTAATCCTTTGATAGTAAGGGCAAAGAATTTGTTTATTGATGAGACTCGATGTCCTCCAATATATTTAGAGAGGAATACAATTACTACGAATAGTTTGAATGCTGCAAACGATTGATGTGTTGAAGGTATTGTCAACTCATACATTTGGTTCATGTATTATAACAAGTCAAAAGATATCTAAGTACTTAAAAAATAAATAACAATAACTCACACAACCGATAATGAAATATTGTCCAATTCTTTATGTCCACATTTCCAGATGTAATATATTACAATTCCAGGATACATAAATACTGTTAAAACCCCGCCATGCACACCGCCTTCCAAGATGGTACAGAAAGTGTTATTTTGCAGAGTTGCCTCCCTTCAGTTATTACAATACAATAAAAAAATTTCGTAACATTTACATGTTCATAGCATATTAAGAACGAAGGATTATAAGATTATATTTGGAATTTAGAAGAAAATATTTGTACTTAGTGTTTTGTTTACGATTGATTTATTCTTTTGTTTTTATTATAATTTTATTTTTGTTTCTGTTACTTAAAAGCTAACGTGCCCTTGTTTAATAAAACGCTGTAAAAAAAATTGAAGAGTTACCTAACTTGCATAGATTTTAGACTAGAATTAAGACGAATACCATATTGTTATATCTTGTGAAGAGTCATAGGTCCATATATGTACTACAACTCATTCACCTATTCCCAATCTGTAGGACCGTTTTTCTCCATTCCTCTCTGTCCTTTGCCTTGGATAGAATTTCATTCACAGACAGGCCTATCCATTCTTTGATGTTCTCTTTCCTATTGTTTTCTCTGTCTTCTTCTTCTTCCTGGTACTGTTCCCTGAAGAAAGGCCTTGTGATATATAACGATATAAATATAACAACTATAACCATTCCTTAGAGGCAAAGTACAATTATGTAAGAATCTGAAACTTCTAAATGTAACACAAATGTTTTCTTTTTAATTTTTTTTTTTTACAAAGCATACATCAGCAACTACATCACAATTAGCATAAATTTTGAAAACATGATTCTCGGATCAATTGTAGTCTTTAAAATTGTTTTCGAATCCTGGTGAAAACTGGAATTTTTTAATTTCGAGATCCTAAGGGCACCTCTAAGTCCACCCAACCCTAATGTCTACCTGACATTACTTGGGGAAAAGAAAAGGCGGTTGATCGCTGTGCTGGTCACATGACACTCTCGTTAACCGTCGGTCACAGAAGCAGATATCCTTTACATCATCTGCCCTATAGATCGCAAGGTCTGAAAGGGGAACATTATTGTACTTTTAGTCCATTAATTATTGGTAATCACCGGTAATTATATTGTTTGATATCGAAAAGGGGAAAAAAAACTTCTCCTTTTTTTAGAGATATGGGTGCCTTTATATATATATATATTTTTCTTGCGAGGGCCCCTAATGGTTGTGACGCAATGTGCCCTTTCGAGCGATGGTTGCTGTCCCAAAGCCAAAATATAAGAATAAAGAGTTGGCTTGGGCGGTAACAAAAAGGAGGGGGGAGGGGTATCGCTTTCATGTAGCAGAAGAGACCCGGAAATGAGTGTGAAAATAACGTGTTCACGCTAACTGCTTCTACCGACCACTGGAAACAGACGCTGGCTGGACAATCGGATCATAGCGCCGAAAAGACCGTGGCCAGGGGGTCAAAATTACTTCTGGCGGTTGTCAGTAGAGTGTAAATACATGGACCTCAAGTTCTTTGTGTTGTCGTGTACAATAGGCGAATCCGATAATGCGTAACAGATGTAACAGCCGTGTAACAGGTAGCCAGTCTGAGCCTCGTCCGACAGGGGTTAACAATGTCCAGCTAGAGATCAAAAGCCTGCCTCACCTGGTCGGCTTTCTTGTATGACACGGCTGGAGATCGGGTCGATAGGGCTTAACGTAGAAATAATTTAACTCCTCCCCCCCCCTTTAAAAAAAGGTATTTTTACACTATAAAAAAGCATGTATGTTAAATTAGAGATTTTCAAACATTGAAACATCGTTTGGTGTATCCGGTACAGAGTAAGAAAGTACTGATAAGCGAAGCGCTTTAATAAAGTATACCCATAGTTACATGATATGTCCATATCATATTAGTATTTTTGCACTTTTCAGCACTATACAATGAAATTTCTAAACTCTTTTGCTTGTAGTCCAGTTATGATTTAGTCTACTCATTTTAAAATCTCTACCAATCTCCCTATGTTCATTTTCTTAAGCTTTCATTATATCGCCACCGCATGTCTTCATACTGCTTTTTCTACTTTTTTTTTTCTCTCTCTCTCTTTCGATCACTGTATTGCATTGCTCACAGAAACAATAGCGTAGCTAGGTGAGAGGGTCCTAATTCGAAAATCCCCCTAGCCCCTACTTAAAAAAGGGGGGGGGGACTAATTATTGTTGGAACTTATGGTTGGTGACACGCTGATGAAAAACTGTGTTACTTTTACCTGTTTTGTATGATACAATACAGACTAATAGCGTGTTTAATGACGTCATTGATAAATGAGCACTTTTCATCAACCAACCAGTGCCACAATCACCAATTGTCATATTTTATCTTATAAAATACAGACGTTTCTTCAAAAAAAGAAGATAATTAAATTTAGATATTGAGTAAGCTGGCTTCATATGGTAATGATGTGTGCTCAAACCTTGCAACCTCCATCCGAATACTGTTAACTCAGGTCACTTTTCATTGCGTCATGTGAGAGATTATTCTCGAAAACTATAAACTATAGTATTAGTTACAGATTGTGTGATACGTAGCGCGTTGAAATGACCTGTATGTGCATGTGTATCGAAACCTAGGGTGATTTATATACTTATATTGATATTGTATCAGGGCATTTTCTGGCCTTATTAGAATATTCTCTGTGCTGCAATTAAATTACTTTGCCTTTATCAAACTTGTTGTGGCGTAGTGCTACTAAGGCTGCTGAGTAATCAGATCACGACACAAGTATAAGAAAGTAACATTTTCTCAGCAGACAAATATTTAATAATCATTCAAAATAGTACATAATAACTCGGCAAATCCAGCCATCACGAGATGTATATTGTGTCAAACATAAATCCAAATAGAATAATCTTGGATGTACAACTATCATATCAAATCTCTAAGTCATTTTACAGTATACGATATTACACAGAGAAAAAATATATCGCTCCTTACTCCATTGGAGCTCTGAATCAGCTCTTGGTTTTCAACCCGTGGTCAGTGACAGCCTCAATTAATGCACACAATCAAGTGAAAGTTCAATTTACCTATAACTGACATCGCTGTAAATAAACACCGTGTAGGCTAAAATAATTACAAATGCCAAATCATCTTAATTTCTTGACCATTGTAAAAAAAAAACGCAAGCTAAGATTGTACGAGATATCACGAGATCCGATCATTCTCAGGGATCGCAACGACTCTTCTACAAGGAACAGTACCAGGGGGAAGACGGAGAGTTAAAATAAGAGATGTGAGGGCAAGGTCAAGGAATAGACGGACGGTCACATGCCTGTCAATGAAAGAGACTCATCCTGCCAAAAGAGAAATGGAAAGAGACGTTCGAGAGATCATGTGTGGTACCCCAACGGTCCGACAGACTAACGGACAGCCTGGACAGGTGAAGTGAATGGGAGTCTAGACAAGTTTTGAGCAGGCTACTCTAAATCCTCTTAACAATAGTCACATGCTTTTTTGATATTATTATTTTTAAATTTTAGTTCTGTATTTATTTCGTTTTATCTGATTCATTTTTTATTTGCCTCAATAGGAGCTGCCGCACCTTGCATTATCGCGAGTGCGATCCAATTTTCTAATGTCAGTTATTGAAAAATAACTTGTAATTATGAAATGTGCAAGCACACTGATGCGTTAGGATATACCACCCCCACTAAAAAAAAAATTTGGAACCGCCTTTGACCCGCCGATACCTCTCACTCCATCTTGTCTTCTGTGCCCTAATTTTTAGTGGCGATTCTCGTCAAAGGCCTAAAGGTCCATCGCAACTAGACAGATAAAAATTTCATTTACGGAGTTTAGATCTTTTAAAACAAATCATATGGATCTAGATTCTAAAACAGATATTTAATAAGTTCTGATATGTACGCGAAATACAGTCTAAAACATAACAAAGGTTGACTTCTTCTTCTTTTGCTCTCTCTCTCGTCGTCTGAATGGTTACCAGTCAGTCACTCATCGTCTGCGGAGGCGGGGCTTACATGACGTCACACGCGTTCCCGAAACGCTTGGGTTCAGCCGAGTGAATGTGTTCTGTGGGAGCAAACGTTCAAGCGATAACACTAACGGCCATGGCCGATTCCAGTTACCTGTGTGGTTAACACATATGACACAGGTATTATCTAGTGTCATAGTTCTGGATAATAACACAAACAACGACTACGAAGTGAGTTTCAAAAGTTTTATTTCTTATATATGGATCTATTTCATCTTAATCTAATGGATCTTCGCTATTTCGTGTCGGAATGCCATGTCCATGGGTGATGTTTTTTTTTAGGGGGTCTAGAGTGTAGAGAGCTCTCTCACGCCAAAGCCAAAATAGCTTTGGGCTCTGCATTTCAATCAGATAGTGTGGGTAGCAATGGGACCCGCTAAGCTACAAATACCGCTTTAGGCTCCAGATGGATTTTTTTGTCTACTAAGGCATAAGCCAATCTAGAGTCTAGACCTAATCATCTAGATTCTAGATCTATCTATATTATCTAATTACAGATCTAGTCAGTAATCTAGATTGTAATTTAATCATAATTTATTTTGCCATTTTTTTTAAATTTAATAAATTAATCATATTAAAATTATTATAGACTCTTATGAGTCTATAGACTTACTAATACTAAAAAAAATAGAATGTACTCTAGACCTAGATTTAGGCTTGATTCTAGGTCTAGTACAGTAGTAGTCTAGATATAATATAATATATAATATTCTAATACATCTAAATAGATTAGATCTATTCTAACTATATTGATTATACAATTTATTAAAATAAAGATCTAGTCTAGATTATCAGTTTATGATTATATATATATATATATATATATATATATATATATATATATATATATATATATATATATATATATATATGTAAAATTATATTTTATATTTATATAATATATATATATATATTTATCTAGTAGTCTAAATCTAGATCTATAACTACTATAAGTGGAAGACACATTGTAGATCTAGAATCTATATCTAATATTAATAATAATAAAAAGATAATATCAAAAGTCAAGAAAAATAGCAAGATCTAAGACTAGATTCTATTTTTTAATCTAGATCTATAATATAATCTTCTTATCTACAACTTAAAACTAGATCTAGATGTATAATTAATTAACTTTTGATTTTTAAATTTAAATCTAGGCCTATGTTTATAAAGTTTATTGAATATTTATATTGATAGTATTTTGAATAATCTCAAAGTTTCTTTTTAACTTTTAATATATATTTATAATATAGATCGAGATCAGTTCTGTACTAAAGATCGTGCAAGAAATATTATAAAATATAATATTATAAAACTTGAAAATTTTGCTATTTATTGGGTGTCATTAGTGAGATGTTGATAGTCTAAATTAAAACACACAAACAGAAACTAATAAACCCAACCCACATTCATACTCCAATTAGAACCAAAGAGAAAGTAAGATTAAGCAAGAAAGAAACAATTTTTTGTTATTATCTCTGTAAGATTTAAGTTATAAAAAAAAATTATAAAAAAAAGAATCTATATAAACAAAAATTGTTTGAAAGATTTTTTTTGAAATAATCACTAAATGACTTACTTGCAACTATAAAAAAAAAATAGTATTACTAAACAGGTGCCTTTACAATTCAATTTGTTTGTATCCGTGTTTCCCAAAATGTGTTCAGCAAGGCCTGAATAGGTGTTCAACAAACTACTGAATACTACTGAAATAATTAACTAGTACCACATGAATTATTCCTCTAAAAAAATAAGCAAAGTGTTCTGCTTAATACTTAGAATGTTCGAAGTGTTCTGTTAAGGAAAAAGTTTGGGAAACACTGTTTATAGTTTTCTAGTATAAACTACCTTCTATGCAGAACATTTCATTAAAAAAAAATTAAGGTTTATTGCTCTGGTAATTGAATTCCTTGAATATAATAATTTTAGCTTTCCTTGTATTTTGATTTTCAAAACAAAGCAAAGAATGATTAACAGACAAAATCTTTTCAAATGACTAACTCAAGCATTCACTACAAAAAAAAAAATTCAACATCTTTTTTTTAAAAATCTAGGCTTTTTTTTTTTTATTATTAGAAAATTATGAACTGAAAAACCTTTTATGGCACTGATAATTTAGATAACAGAATCACTAGAAAATCTATTTTAAAGACAGAGATCTAACTACATTGCTTAAGTTAATCCTAAACATTTGCTTCATTTTAATATTTTCTTTTTTTAAAATTTCCTTCCAGATGTACTTATAAACAGCTTTAGGCTGAATTTGGGATGACTACGATGTACTTATAAACAGCTTTAGGCTGAATTTGGGATGACTACTTCCACTTAAAAACATGGAATAGGTAGTAGGAATTAATGAATCAATGTTACACAACTCACATGGCAGCCAAGATGTATCAGATTAGCCTGACAAGTTTTGTGATTCTTAACCATGCAGCATATGTCATTCTTATACATTTTCTGGCTGTGTTTGCCCAAGGTCAAGGCCCAGGCACCATAAACATAAACATGACAGTGGTTGAGGAGTCCCCCATAGGGACAGTTGTCGGTGAGGTGGGTGCTACCCCCAGCTACAACTACTCGTTTCAGGATCAGACCAACCTGTTCCAGATGTCTCTTACTGGAACAGTAAGGACTACTGTGGTTATTGACCGAGATGTGCTTTCAAACCCTGTCTTTCGACTACTGGCTTCAGGTCGACCTAACAATTCTCAAGACAAGGCATTTACGTTTATTGTTGTCATCACAGTCTTGGATATCAATGACAATTCTCCGAAATTCGATGCCCAGTCAGGCAACCAAAACATCTCTTTCCAAGAAGATATTCAGGAAGGTAGGAAAAGCATATTGACGGCAACTGACCCTGATGCAGGAGACAACGGAACAATTACTTACAGTATAGTTAGTGGTAATGCTGCTGGGTTGTTCCGTTTAGATTTTTCTGGATTACCATCAATCCTGTACATTGCTAAGAATGGTACGGAAAACTTTGACCGGGAGAAGCTTGACCACTATGAGCTCAACATTTCTGCCAAGGATGGAGGTAAACCTCCAAGATATGGATACACAACCATCTATGTTGAGATCCTGGATGTCAACGATAACACACCTGCGTTTGACTTGAGCCAATATAAAACTCAGGTGAATGAAAATGCTCCTGTTGGGACTTCTGTGTTTCGGGCTGAGGCGACAGACCCAGACCTGGGATTAAATGGTCAGATAGTATACCGGCTGGAAGATGATACAAAGCAGTTCACCATTGATCAGAACACTGGTGTGATCAGGACAGTGTCCAGTCCTCTGAAATGTACAATGAAGTGCACCAGGTCCACTGACCCCTGCAATCCCAACAGCTGCTTTGTTGTCATTGAGGCCACTGACATGGGGCTTATTCCACTCACAGGACGGGCTTACCTTTACATAGAAGTCCTGGATGAAAATGACCACGATCCAGTCATCAGATTTTTCAAAGGATTTTTCAAAGAAGGTGGAGATTCTGAAATATCTATTGCAAATGTAGATGAAAATGCCAAAGTAAATGAAGTAGTCTTCACAATCAGTGTTTCTGATGCAGACAGTGGTAGAAATAGTGAGACTAATCTAACCATTATACATGGTAATGAAGGCGGCTACTTTAGCTTTATCCCTCTGACTGGTTATGGCATCACACTTATAGCCAAACCACTGGATCGTGAAACCATAGACAGATTTAACATTACATTCAAGGCAGTGGACAATGGAATAATACCAAGAAGCTCCACATCTAGCATCATCATCATAGTGAATGATGCCAACGACCACAGTCCAGAGTTTGAATACCAAAACTACAAAGCTAGCATAAGTGAGTATGCCAGACCGTTCTCCTTTGTGGCAAGCATCAGAGCAAGTGATAAAGATGAAGGGATTAATGCTGAATTGACTTATGAAATAGCATCAGGAAATGAACCTCTAGGGTGGTTCTCCATTGATTCAACAACAGGTTTGGTCACCACAGTCTCTGCTATCGACCACGAGGAGTCAGTCCAGGTCACTTTGAACATCTCATGTCATGACAGTGGTTCAGAGCCCAAGTTCAACTTTACCACCCTAGTGATAGACATAATTGATGAGAATGACTACATCCCCAGATTTACTCAGACCAACTTCAAAACCGAGCTGAAAGAAAATCTACCCCCCAACATTGAGGTCATTACAGTCAAGGCCAATGACCTGGACAGTGGTGTTAATGGGACTGTTGAATATTTTATCCATCGTGACACACAAAACCGCTACCCCAATTACTTTAGTGTGCAGCCCACTGGAAAAGTTATGGCCCTTAAAAGTTTTGACAGAGAGCAGAAAGATCAATACATTATAAAAATACTGGCCAGTGATAAAGGCCCTGTACCGTTGTCCTCTACAGCTACAATTGAGGTGACCATCAAGGATGTTAATGATAATCGTCCCAAGTTCTCACCCAAAGATTACTATATCAATGTCTTTGATAATGACCCTGCTGGACTACAAATCACTAGAGTATTTGCTTTTGACAACGACATGGGGGACTATGCCAAAGTGACCTACACAATGGTTGATTCCTTCAACAGCTTTAAAATTAACCCAGATTCTGGGGTTATATCCACATCAAGAGTCTTAAACAAACAGCCTTACAAGATTACTATTACTGCTAAAGATGGTGGAGACTTGACATCTGAGACGGATGCTATTGTTAATGTCATTGTGATCAATGTTCTCAGTATTGCACCAAACTTCAACAGCAACTCATATTCATTTACAGTGCAAGAAGACAATGGAGAACAGATGCCACAGATTGGAAGGACCATTGGCAGTGTTGGTGCAGTGTCCACTTCTGGCAGGACAATCACCTATGCCATAACAGGGGGTGACCCTCTTGGTGTTTTCACAATAGGCTCTTCCTCTGGGATAATTACAACATTGCTTGCCCTGGACAGGGAAGAGAGATCTGATTACAATCTTACTGTGATAGCCTGTGACAATGATAAGATCAGTTCTAGGAAGGTGTCAATAACTGTGACTGACTTGAACGACAATGCACCCATATTTGTGACAGAGACAACCGAGGCAACTGTAATGGAGAACTGGCCTGTGGGTCAGAATGTCTTCTTTGCCCAGGCCATGGATAAAGATGCTGGCAACAACAAGGTGTTGAGCTACACCTTGACCTCTACAGAGGACACCAACCAGGTGTTCAGCATCAATTCCAGCACAGGCATCATCTACCTTGCCAAGCCGAGTAACCACATGCCCAAGACCTCTGTCACTCTAACTGTCACTGCCACTGATGCAGGGTCTGTGCACAAGTCCAGCTCCATGTCAGTTGTTGTCACTGTTGTGGATGTCAACAACCACACCCCTCTATTCCCAGACAACAGCATAGAACTCTTTCTGCCAGAATCTCAGCCTGTCAATAATGTGGTCAAGGTTTTATCTGCCACTGATGGGGACAAAGGTCGAAACGCAGCTCTCAGCTACAGTATTGTGAGAGGCAATGAAGATAGAAAATTTGGCATATTTCCTGATGGTTCCTTCTACGTGGCCCATAACCTGGACAGGGAGTCAAAGGCCATGTACTCTCTGATGGTAGTTGTCAAGGATAACGGTGAAGTACCTCGCAGCTCTGCTGTCAACATCACAGTCTATGTTGAAGATGTCAATGATAATAAACCACAGTTCCCCAAAGAT
Organism: Biomphalaria sudanica; assembly: GCA_036873155.1. Lineage (NCBI taxonomy): Eukaryota > Metazoa > Mollusca > Gastropoda > Planorbidae > Biomphalaria > Biomphalaria sudanica. The sequence continues at coordinate 18,084 of JAZGLO010005497.1, read as the reverse complement.
GTTTTTGATTTTTACATCCTTGAGAACCAAATAGCCAAGACTTATATTGGCACTGTAAAAGCTGATGATCTGGACATTGGCCGAAATGCAGAAATTCTGTACTCGTTGGCAGATGTCAATGTTAATTTCACTATTGATCCAGTTCTGGGCAATGTCTACTCAAAAATATCATTTGATAGGGAATATTTGATGAAGACCACAAATCTCTCCTACTATGTTTTTGATATTTATGCTACAGACAATGGGATACCAAAGCTGCAGACTACAGCCAGTATCAGGGTTCATGTCCAGGATGTCAATGACAACCCTCCAGTGTTTGTGCAAGCTTCAGATTCTACTATTGGGGTGTCAGAGAACAGCAATGTCAATGATGTCATCTACACTCTCCTTGCTGTTGATGCAGATGAAGGGGCCAATGCTGTTGTCTCCTACACTATCATAAAAGGCAACGATGCTGGAAAATTTGGCATAAACGCTGCAACTGGGCAGCTTTTCTTGAAGGCAGCACTGGACAGAGAGCAAGTGGACCAGTACAAGCTGACAGTGAAGGCCACAGACACAGGGGCTCCCAAGCAACTTGAGAGTACAACAGTGCTTAACATCAATGTGTTGGACTACAATGACAATGCTCCAGAATTTGCCAATGACACTCTGTCCAGTATTAGCATATTAGAAACCACCAGCATTGGGGAGGTACTGACCACATTCTCAGGCACTGACAAGGATATGGGTATCAGTGCCACAATCAGATATGACATTGTCTCTGGTAATTATGATGATGCCTTATCTCTGGGCATTTATTCTGGGAAGCTGACTTTGGTCAGGAGCTTGGACTATGAGTCACCTACGCATGGTGAGCATTCACTTAACATCACACTGTCCGACCTGGGATTCCCATCACTGTCTATGGCCCGGATGTTTGCTGTCCATGTTATTGATGCCAATGACAATGCCCCTACCTTTACTGATGGTTTCACCCAGTTTTATTTTAATGAGACGGTTCCGGTCAACACCAGGATAGCCGCGGTCAGTGCTGTGGACAAGGACTCCGGAGATTATGGTAGAGTTCTATACAGCCTTTACAAGCAGAGTCCATCTGGGTACTACTTCACTATTAATGCATCAACTGGGGATATAACTCTCAGCCGACCACTTGACCGTGAGACTTATCAGTCTTTTAAACTGACCATTCAAGCAATTGACCAAGATAAGGTGATAGCCAACAGAAAGACTGCGGAGAAATCTCTAACAATAATTGTGCAGGATGCCAATGACAATGCCCCGCTGTTTCAGTCGGCTTCTGTTTTCTTGGTTCCCTTTAGTTCCTCCAGTGGCAACACTATAGCCTCTGTAACAGCAACCGACCAAGACTCTGGAGACAATGGAAAGGTAACATATAATTTTGCTGGCCCAAAGCAGGTGTTGTTTGGAATAAATCAACAAACCGGGACCATATCCCTGAATAGTACCTTGCCGCAGTCTCCACAGGTCTACTCCTTGTTAGTTGTGGCCACAGATGGTGGTGTCAACGACGCTCTGGGGCCAAAGTCGTCAACTGTCACTGTGGCCCTTCTGGTCTACACCAGTAACAGCAATGGCCCTAGATTTTTGTCCAGCACCCCCACTTCTGGCACCGTCCTGGAGAACAGTGGGGTTGGCGCCACAGTGATGAGGGTGGTGGCGGAATCCTCCCAGGGCCAGGCTGTCAGCTACTACATCGGAAGAGTCTCTGCCTCTGGCATCGACCAAGGGGGTCTCTTCAGCATCGGTAGATCCAGTGGAGTAATAACAACAGCCTTGGACATCAATAGGGAGGCTCTGCGATCTGACACCTTAACAGTGGATATAATAGCTGCCGAAATCTTCAACAATGAACAAAGAGTGACAACTCTGCAGGTAAGAAAGCCTTTAAAAAAAAAAAAAAACAGCTCTACATAAATCTTTGATATATTTGTATAACTTCGACGGGGATCTAGTTTCAGAGCCTCAAAGCTGAATTTATATGCATGCAAAATATTTATTATTATTATTTAAGATTCCCATCACCAGGACTGTATTTAGACTTGCTAAGGTTTTAAGCTACTTTAGATATGGGGCCTTTGTATAATTCCAGATACATGTATGTGCTGAATGTGATTATCGGTTACCTAAGGGTTTTAATTGATATACAATAAAGAAGTATGTATGTCTAGATGATGAAATACTACATCTTTAATTAAAACATTATTTATAACAAGCTCACTCGGATTTGAAAAATGGGGGCCTTATATCATGTACGTAAACCCTACATTGGTAATTCTACTATCTTTAGCTTCGTCCAACTTTGCTTCTGTGTTGAAACAGGCCATGTCCGACCATTACGTTGGTGGTTCAGTTCAAGTTAATCGTTGACATCCCAAAACAAATGTGTCAAGGCCATTCAAACAAGTCGAGCGGGTTCCCTCTCCTTGTCCGGTTCTTTGTCAGTCCCCAGAAGGATTCTTTTCAATTAGAACTCACACGCAAATCTTGCCGGAGTCCAACGGGGGGGGGGGGATGTTCTGGTCGCCATGTTTACTCTCCTTCCCCAAAACCGCGCCCATCCCTGGACCAAGAAGTGTGCACCCTCTTTTGTGTTGCTCCCACGACCACATTGCACACACACACACACACATGCATGCGCGAACTACCAACACTTACATTGCAATGCATTGAGTGTGAGCACGAAAGTTGTACTCGCTTTCTCTCAGAACTAGGCTAACTGTAGAAGCATACCTCCTGACTTAGTACAAAGCCAGGAATGTTAATTTAGAGCAGGCATTAGATAGACAAAGATTGAAATACTGTTTTATTGCTGTACCTAGTTACTCTTCCCCAAGTTCCACCGGTACTGTCCCACTTTTACAATATTTTCCTGTTCCAGTGGTTCTGTCCACTTTCCCAACAGCCCCGGTTGATATGTGTTCCGGAAGCTCAAAATTGGAATTAGTTAAATCTGCCCTTATGGAGTCATCAGAGAATGCTGACCATGTCCTTCAAAACTGCACTTTACCAAGAGGCACGAACAAAACACTGGGCCCAAAACACCCCTATAAAAGAAAACTATATGGAGAGTTCCTTCGCAGTTCATCTGATGTATTGGTCTAGTCATCTGAACTCTCCAACATATGAAGAAGAATAGATATATAAATGTCTAATTTATTGTTGATCTCTGTGTCAACCATCTTCAGTGGTCAAATAGAATATTTATAAAATAAAGGAGCTCACTTCGACATTTCTTTAACAAAAATAAAATAACAAAAACAACCTGTTGTCTTGATAAAACGAAACGAACAGCTTTGAGTCATGCCAACTTGTAATACTATCAAAATACATTTTGTAATTCAAGTACACTTCACTTCACTGGTATAAAGTTAATTCAGTACCAGTGGACCGTAATATAAATTACATTAAGGTTACTATCTCTAAATGTGAAATTCCGTATCTATACAATGTGATGGGATGGTAAACTTTACCGGTACATATAAGTAAGATATAATTTAAAAAATAAAAGTAAAGCACCCTTCTTTTCTAATGAGGATTTAATCAACTTTTTTCTGTATTTTATAAGAGAAAGGTTTTAATTCAAGGCAAAAATACAAGCACACATATTTATTTAGACACCGTTGTTGTTTTTTCTTCTTCCAATTTTATTGTGCAATAACGTTTAGGTAGGAAACCTCTTCCTTATTACTACGGAGAAATATTTTTTACAATGTTCAAAGAATTAGATCGAACCACAGGCATACAGTCGGATGATTAGTTAAGTCTGGATCAACCCCCCCCCCCCCCTCCAAAAAAAAAAGTTATGAAAAGTTGTTATAGTTTAATTTTTTTTATTTTTTTAAATTTTAGTTTAACTATCTTTTGAAATTGGTGATAAACTTTTAGTTTAAGTACTTCATTCTAGTTGAAAGTTTTAGTTTAACTTTTAAAATTTAGTCTAGTTCCCATCACTAGCCCTAGCGGTGTATATACAGAAACTACCCTCTCTTCTGAACGTCGTCTAATGTTTAAAGCAATCCATCATTACACGAGTCTGTTGTCAGTACTTCCCTTCCTGCTATCTTTATCCCCTGTGCTCTACAGAGTTCATCTAACCAATCAATGCTGTCAATATAGACCAAGCCTAATGTCTAAGTTCACATTTAGTGTCTGCATAGTCTGGAGAAATCAAGAATCTGATTTGCATGAAGCTGTAACCATTAAAACGGGGGATGGGGTGGAGGACCTAAGATGTAGTTATCGACCTTCACGTAGTGGGGAAAGAGGGAACAGAAAAATGACCTTCTTTATCACAGTGTGTACGTGCGGCGGGGCGAGGGGGGTTTGGGACGCCCCTTCCACCACCAAGCCGGCTATTAGTCTCAACAGTATGTATAAATGAAAAGATTGGCGCCCCTTGCCATACAGTCCAATCTTAATGCATGTGTGTGTGCGTGTATGCTAAAGAGTACTTGCTACGTTGTTCATTCACTGTTAAAGAGATTCACGGCTGACTGGTGCTGAAAAAGATTGCTCTCTGTCCTTAGTTCTTTCAAGCTGTTTCCTACCCTGGCCCTTTGGTCTGTGACATAGCGGCCAAGAATGTGGGATGTTTTATCATAAGGCTTTGATTGGGGCATTATAGTTCTTTTAGAAAAAAAAAAAGCTACTTCCCAGACAGAAGAGGGAGAGAGAAAGGAGGAGGAAGAGAGAGAGAGAGAAATATCCAACGGAGGACGTAAGATCTAGATCTATAGGTTTAAAACCTATAGGTTCAAATAACTACGTCTATAACTCTTGTCTAGATTATGCTATTCAAAGTAGCTTATCGTTTCACCAAACCTTGTTTATAAGTACGTGCTCAATCGTTGACATTCTTGTATTCATGAATTACCTTGGTCAGATCAAGTTTTCAATCTAGCACTATATCGTAGACAACATGAATGTAGCTAGCCTGTAATACAAGATAACTCTCTTGATGTTTGGTTGTGACTATAATACAATGTTAGCATCAGAATGTGTGTCTCTATCCATTCACTTTTTTTTATTAGGATGTTTTATTAGGGCGTTTGATTAGGATGTTGTCCATTACAATGAAGTGTCTCTAAATAAACCCTAAGAATTTTTTTGGCATTGAGTCCTATGTGTCCTTGAGTAGAATCAGTTGTTCGCGGTTGAACCATGTCAGAATGAGCGTACAAAATAAATACCCTTTAGCATGCAAGTATATTGTTGCTTTTAATATACGAACAATATTATTACTCTTACTATACAATTACATTATTACCTTTACTTTGTGATTGTGATTACATTTAATATGCACTATTTTTTATTACATTAAAAAAATACATGTTTAATATTACTTTTACTATACGAGTATATTATTACAGACACCTTTAAATATGCAAATTTGAAAAACCAAATCCTGGTTACCTATACACTTTCTTGCATGTTAACAAACATGTTAGATACACACACACGGACGATCAACCCTATGTGAACAAGTAATAAAATCATATATCAAAATCAAATAAGAAAATCTGAAGCACACGTTGGCTCTACACGTTCCAAGTTCTTTCTATTCTCTCTATTGAACGGGAGAACGACACTAGCCGTTTACACTTAATTGAACCTGGACAAGAAGGGCGAAGAAAGAAATAACTTTAAAAAAAAAAAGACTGTGTGTGAGAAAACGCCACGAGTGTGCGGGTGAATGAAAAGCGAGGGGGGAAGGGTGCTTGTGTGTGTATGAAGTCGAATATTTGTGGAAAAGTTGCATACGCTTTTCAATCACATTTCGTCTGGAACAGGCTCCATTGCCATATCTTCATTATAATTTTGTAATGATGAGTGATAGGGTCACGTGAAGACACACCTGTCGTTGATCGGCGCCCCAGGGTGGGAACGGACGAGACCGTGGAGGCAATGGGGTGTGCCCCTGGAGATAAAAAGATAGCCCTGTCGCAGTGTGGATCTGTGTGAGGAAGCCCGACTAGCCCGTTTCTGGTAGATCCACATAATAGTCAATTATTCCACCTTTCAATTCACTTTAGGTCCGGTCCTCACCTTCAGTTAAAAAAAAACCCTAGTCTTCATTTGGTCGTCACTTCCTCGTTGATGGCAGTACACTGTAGGCAAGTAAAATGTCTCGGGTATCAATAGTTAGTAAATGGCCCGTCTCATATTCCATTGAACAACGAATTCTCTGGCTGGCGTGCTTTTCAATTGCCTTAACAGAGGCGGCTCCCCATCGAATTCACCAATGGACCAGGAATATTCAAGCTGCCTGTTTCAACTAAAGACAATTTAATAGTGTGTATAGACTACAAAACAAATAAACATATATAGGCAGTTGATTATACATAGAAACAATACATACTAGTATCATTGACTGTACAGAAAGGGGGTTGATTGCCGTGTGGTATGCTCTCTGGACCGTCGGCCGGTGGTCCCGATGTCCCGGGTTCGAACCATTTACGCTGCCACCCGCCGTCGTTCTGCTCTGTGGGCTAGGATGTAATTATCTTCTAATCTGAAGGAGCATCCGAAACTATGCAAAACAAAGTGCACCTATCGAAAGTAAATAACTCTTCGTTTTAGTTCACACTGAGTATTGTAGTTAGATTCTAATTCTAGTTTGCATTGAGACTACAAGATGAACATAATATTAAACTAGTTTACACTGGGACTAAAAGATGAACATATTAAACTAGTTTACACTGGGGCTACAAGATGAACATAATTACACTGGTTCGTGATATCAGAGTTGATACAATGATACTTGTTATAGAGCAACAAATGCAGATTCCAGTATGGAATGATGAGTTAATGAAAGTGTAGTTTACCTTAGCCTAGTTTATCTATGCTTAAGGTCGGCCCTGGTGACATTCAGTCCCCTGATTACTTGTGCTTGACGTATTATATCATTGATCGAGCTTGTATTAGAAATAATCAAAGGCATTGTGATTAACGTTTGGGCAGTTGTCTCAAGAGATGATTCTTTAGATCTTTAATACGTGGTGTGAGTGTATTGGTCGTGGTGTGAGTGTATTGGTCGTTTCGCATTATCGTTCGCACTGCCTCCCCCCCCCCCCAGCCACTTTAATACTTACCACTTAAGCAGAGGAAGAACCCCTTCGCATCTTGATAATGTTGCCTTCGTTTTCACTGACGGGGATGCACTTCCGAGGAACGCCAAAGGTGTGTGAGCACTTCTCTCTTCCTCAGTTCCCTATGCTGCTGTTTCCCAAAAGGAAGGGGACAGTCGACATCCTGTTAGCACCCTCCTTCCCTCCACCGGTAGCCAGATTTCGTTTCCCTTTTTTTTTTTAGCGTATCCTTACAGGGGCGTTTCCACCAGGTCACCAACGAGGCCGGGCCAAACACATCTAAAGTATTTGGAAATACCTGGGCCATTGACACCAGGAAAAGGTTCATCTCCAGTTCATTCACAGTCAGAATTTTTAGACATCAAGCAACTGTTGATTTTTTTTTGTTCTCTTTCTCTCTATATATACATATGTGTGTGTGTATTTCATCGCGTTCTTTTACATTTCCATACAGCTATACTTACTGTCACAAGCATATAGGTTTTTATATTGCATACATTATTTACATTAAAATTTAAACGAATATTCAAATGAAACCTGCACGGTTTGTTATGTTTTTTTTTTTTTTTTTTTTTTTTTAGAATTTTTGCATTTAATTTATTTTATTCGACAATAACAATAAATTTCACCAAGGATAAGGATGAGGCTGATTTGCTATAGACAAATCTTTGTCATGTCAACAGTGCAGGAACTTTTAATATGGTACATTAATCTCTTCGAAAGAACCGAGAGAAAACACATACACATTTTGTAATTGGTGAAGAAATGGTTATCAATTTGTGAATAAATCAAAATTTTGCTTCACACACGACAGTTCCAGCGGTAATAGTTCTTTGATATGTTGACTCTGTCGTTGAGATTTGGCGGATCATCAATATGGTCTGCTGGAGTTTCTATAGAAATCCGCTTTGACTCCAGGCCATTTGTGGGTATGGCCTTTTTGCTGTGCAGGAGACGATGTTTCGGGCTATCTGGTGTCCAGGTGGCGTGGTCAAGCTTTAATTGTGTGTGTATTAAAAATGCGGGCGAGGGGGGGGAAGAGTTAATCTCATGCTGACCGCCAGACCCTTTGTTCGGATGATAATAGTAACATTGGCATACACACGTGGGGCCCACACTGTGACCACAGCTAGGGGCTCGCGGAACAATAGCCGTGAAATGGTCTCAGAAAAATAGCCCGCGGTCATCTGTTGTAACACCGCCATAGCATCTCTTACCACGCCTCGTTCCAGATGACGGACGACATTTATTTCATTTTAATGAACTGCTTTGTCATTTTGACCCACAGCCCCAGTTTAGCGTGAGAACGCGTTGACCAGATGCATGGTCAGTGCAAGAAATAATCTTCAGCCTTTTCAGTCAATGGTCTGTCCAATTGTTTTCCGATTGGAAGAAGAAGGCTCTCTTTGTACAGTCTTCGTATAGCCAGGACACTACCATAGATGGTATCACCACTTTACAGTTTTATAATAGCAGTCCAAGGGTGGTCAAGAGATAGAGCTTCTAAATGTGGCTCTCGGGTTTAACACCAAGGGAAAGGTTTGATCTTACGTTTGTGACTTAACGTTGTCATTTTAATTGAGCCAACCAGCTGTAACGAGTAGTAGGCCTTGGTAAGGAAAAAAAAAGTGGTTTAACACATGATACCTTAGTAAACAACTGGCTCACCGGTACCGACGAGTTGTGTACATGATCAGCCATCAGGCACTTTCCAAAAGAACGTTTTAAACCAAGCAAAGATAACCCACAGCTATTCTGTACTTGACACATTTCAATGGATGGACGTCTTCAAGGGTAAAAAAAAAAAAGAAACCTAATACAACCCTCTTCGTGTGTGTATTGTTCAAACTTGGTATTAGAAAATTGTTTTATGATTTAGCCAGATGAGCTGGTTTCACCTTTCATAGTGATGCGGAGTGATCCACTGGTTATCAGTAATTTAACTACTTTCTAGAACAGCGCATGAAACTTGGTATCATTACTGAAAACCACGTCACTTCTGTGAAGCGTTTCCCGTTCCGTAAACGCACCGTTTCCACAGGAAGACATAGAATAAAACAAACAAAATAAATCTATGCAATGTGATTTGTAGTTTTACCGAAATAAACAATCTACTGTCATTATAGTTATTAAATAATACTGGATATACGAAGCTTTGGGCTCTGAGATAAGTTGTTTGATCTTCTAATTATTGTAGATACATTGAAATATAATCCAGAAGTGGACAAAAATTGTTTTGGCTGCTGATGAAGTTGACATATAATCATTATAATATAAGCAGTAATAATTCTGTACTCTACGACGTAACTGGACGTATTGTAGTTGGTCAATCAAGAGTTCATTCTAGTTTTTAGGTCATATTTGTACTAACTTGTATGTACCTTGAAGCTATGCAAATCAACTGAATTGGCAGCCCGATTTATTTTTTTTTTGCTCTCTGAAGATTGATTAGTATTGATGAGTTGTAGTTACCATTTGTTCTGTTCATTTCAAGTACGAATTGTACAGAGGAACTCGGAGTTGGCGTGTGTGGAGGGGGGGGGGGGTGCGGGTCAAAGACATTTTGTCTGCAGAAATCTTCTTTTGGAGATTACCTCACGGTCCTCTAGCCTCCATTTCTTCGCCCTACTCGACTGTTTTCTATCATTTTTGGTGGGTGCGTGATTTATGACACCTGACGGCGTTTCTTTGAAGCCGTACCTTAGCCGCACCTGAGACCTTTACAATGCTCATGTGTGTGTGTGTGAGTGTGCGTGCGCCTGTGCCAATGTGTTGCGAGCCCTGGGCAATATACAAAAGCATGACAAAAAAAAAATCTCTGGTTGTGTTTTTGTTTAAAGGCTGAACGCAAACTTTAATTAACTATTACACGAGTTTCCTCTAGTTGAAACCTCGGCCCACTATTGGAGTCTTCCAGCAGTATGTTTGGGTAGGCGTTTTAGTTCCCCGACACAAAGTTATTATGATCTCCTAAAACACAAGAGTTATCGTCTTTAAAAATGTGTTCGTTCTTTGGTTCAGTAATTGAATACTACAACCTAAGCCAATAGGATATTTTAAAAATATATTTTTAAACGTACGAAAGATTTACGATTCTTTTAGCAGCTCGAATTTATTTTCATGTAGATCTACATAGAATCTACAAGACACTTTGAGATCAAACACACCAGTTGGGTCTGTTCATTGTTAAATTCAGATTGTTGAAGCGGGAGAAACTCATCTTTCCTTGAGATTCGTGGAAGAATATTTTTTTTATTCGTATTTAATATTTCACGATCTTTTTTTTTTTAAATTTCCTTTTGCAGTTTAGCATGAGAGATCTATCATACCATGTATTGTAATTGCGCGATTACAATGTATAGATAAATAGTCTAATAAAAAGAAATATGACACATTCGTGTTTCCATATCGTCTAGGGGAGGCAGCGTCACCATTTTAATGCGATCGTTAGTCACCGGGTAAATATTTTTTTCCACCTCGTATTTGAAAGAATTCTTCCAGACGATTTCCAATTTAGATGAGCTTTACATTCCTATCTATTAGTTGGGCTACACATTCCTATCTATTAGTTGGGCTTTACATTCCTATCTATTAGATGGGCTTTACATTCCTATCTATTAGATGGGCTTTACATTCCTATCTATTAGATGGGCTTTACATTCCTATCTATTAGATGGGCTTTACATTCCTATCTATTACATGGGCTTTACATTCCTATCTATTAGATGGGCTTTACATTCCTATCTATTAGATGGGCTTTACATTCCTATCTATTAGTTGGGCTACACATTCCTATCTATTAGATGGGCTTTACATTCCTATCTATTAGATGGGCTTTACATTCCTATCTATTAGATGGGCTTTACATTCCTATCTATTAGATGGGCTTTACATTCCTATCTATTAGATGGGCTTTACATTCCTATCTATTAGATGGGCTTTACATTCCTATCTATTAGATGGGCTTTACATTCATATCTATTAGTTTGGCTCTACATTCCTATCTATTAGATGGGCTTTACATTCCTATCGATTAGATGGGCTTCTTGCACTGACAGATGTATACAGATGTGCTTTTATTACGCCCAGACCAATGTACACGTCTCCCCGTGGATTCTCACACCCCAGTAAACGCCACTGGAACCAATGGTGTGAACCGACACCACAAACATGTTTTTGTTGTTAAATATGTCCTCGGGAGGTGATTCTGTTTGTGCCATTGTAAATGTGTCAATGAAAAATAAGGAATGTTTTGAAACACAATCATAACTGTAAAACCAACAACAAATATTGACACTAAAGACAAAACAGAAATCATCACCTACACATATAACACATTCGTTGGGCCCGCTTTACTTCTGCATGTTCAGCAGTTCAGAGCTTTGACCAATCCGCACGAGACCTAACACTTATACACGTTACCTTTGACCTTTCAAAAATGGCTTTCTTATTCCTATGAGCTAGAAACAAACGTTTAGAAGTCTTCCACCCCCACCACCACCCCCACTCTCTTTTCATCCTCTAACCCATGTGTTGCTAATAAGATAAAACAGTGAACCTGCTTGTATTGATTCACTGTCTTGTGTTCAATTGTAGGTTTGAATCTCACTTCACACCCTCTGCTTAATTGGCAATGATTGTCTATTGTATCACGTGATGTCAGTATTGCTCAATGGTATGTTCAATAGCTAGAAATTTTGGCTAACCTTTCATGATCTATTATTTCGATGGAGCACTCTCAATCTCTCATTCTGAAAAGCCAAGAGATATCAGAGGTGATGTGCTCTTGTTTCCAAGAGATGAGTGGTTTAATGTTATTCTAGCCCGTCACGCGAAAATCTATGTCCGGCATTTGTCAACAATTGATGTCGTGAGCGAGACAATGAAAACAAACATGTCAGTGATTTCATGTTTAGGTTTTTTTTTTCTCAGATCTTGGTATTTTCAGGTTACTCGTCGAGCAATTATAAACACACCTGTACAACATAGTATGTTGGACATACAGATCTAGTTTATGGATTTTTGTTTGTATGGAAAACCCAAGAAGGAAGCACAGACTATGATCAATAACACGTTGATGGCACTCTAACATTTTCTAGCCTGTAAGGTTTTCTTAATTTCATAATTGTCAAGATTGCGACAATGAATAACTTTATTTTTGTTGTTGTCTCTGAATTAATACACATTTCTATAGATCTTTTTTTTTATTATGAGTGCAGATACAGTCTGTTTCAATGCATCAATATTATCAATCCTTAAGGTGACGCTAAAGTTGGTGACCATTCAGTCTCTTGAAGACGATGACTCTGCAGTAGTGGGCGATGGTCTTCTGAAGTGTCAGCGTACTCTTTAGTTCGGGTTAAGTTCACGGTCGTTGGTCACCTGTCGGTCAAACAATAAGGTGGAATGCCTAGTCGCTAGCACAAGGCTTTGTCCACTCGGTGTCCACTTCCTTTTTTGTCTGGTGGACTTAACGGTCAGGACGGTCTTTTTTTTTTCTTCATTTTTTAAATTCCGTTTCTAGTCCGTAACATTGGATAGCCCCGCCCATGCCCTTTTTTTTTATCATTCTTACCTGTTGAAATCTACTAAGACCGAAATGGCCCCCGAGTACTTTTACGATTGTGAAACGCCGTAAAATAAACTTAGGACGCTAAAACACCCCCCTACTTCACGCATGCGTACTCCCCCCTCTCCCAAAAACACATTTCGGGCATTCCCTAGAATTACTTACTGTCTATACCTCCCCCCTCCACACATGACGAGCAGACTGTCTCACTTGGAGGGGGGTGGGGAGGTATTTGATCCTGACATGTCCACTTAATCCTTCAGTTTGGTGTCACTGGGCGCGGGGAAGTTTCACCAGGTGAAAAACGTTTTAGTGTCCAGCAGTTGACCCCAAGACCTGTTCATTCGCGAAGCTTTTGGTTTTCTTAATGTTAAACTGACCTAGCTAAGTTATTGAAGACACTACCACAGAAACAAAGCAGTGAGATCAATGTCTAGATATTGTCACAATGTTGTTATAAGCAACATCGGAAATAGGAAAAACACTAGCAACTAGTTTTCATGACTTGCTGAGAACACAATTTCATTTTTTGATTAGGAAATAGTTAATAGTTCACCATAGATAAACTCAAAGCTTCACTAAGCATCAGACTATATATTATTCCCACACACACATTTAGTGTGGCACTGGGAGGTATTTAAGAATAGAAGTGGTTGCTCTGTACGCACATTAACAGCGTGTCTATATTGAACGTTTGCAATGTTAAAAAAAAAAATTATGGTATTTGTGTGGAGTCAGGGGCTCGAGGGGGGATTGGTCCTTTTAAGGCACCCTGAATTTTGTCATGAGATAATGTATTTGATGAATATATAGGTCTAATGTGTAGAATAGGTGCAACGGATAACTGACTTATATAAAAACGTGAATAGCACGATGGCATGGCAGTGGCGTAATATTTAATGTAAATTTAATTTTCCGACGCTCATTTGGGGGACCCCTGAAGGAGGGGCCGGGGGGGGACTTTCGAATTTGACCCCCTTCCCTTTTTAGCTACGTCATTGGTGTTGATTGAACTGAATGAGAGAAGGGAATGCAATAGTCGCGCAGTTCTTCCCACTCAGTGTGATTGCATTGACTCCATTGAAACAATGGGATGGTCAGGTTTTGTTGGTACATCTCGCCACTATCAGACTAGAAACACAAGACCAGGATAGGAACAAACAAATGAAAGGCTCTACCTTCGTCTCCCCCCCCCCCCCCCCCCACACACACTCATGAACGGTTGATTGGCAGACTTCAGGTGCCCTGGTTCATCCAGCTAGACTGCCAAACATGACGGACTGTAATCCCCTCATGGTGTAAATCATGACCCCACAAGAGGCCCCCGGTTTCAAAGAGGGGATGAAAGTGAAACGCTTAACTTGTCATGTCATGTCAGTGATGGCGTCCTCCGCCCCCCCCCGCCCCCACTCTGTCTGTTGTATTTACGTGGCACACATCAGCAAGTTGTTGGTCTTGTTGGTCTTAACTTCCTCTCTCCATGTCATGAACTACACCTACAAACTACAAACCAGGAGCGTAGCTTGGAATTTTCCATCGTTTGGGGACCGGGGGGGGGGCGGCTTGACCTCTTTGGGCCCCCTGCATTTTGCGTAATATTTAATTTTTAATGTAAAAAACGGGGGGATTTTCAAATTCTCCCATCTCCTTCCCCCATCCTAGCTACGCCACTGTCTACAACATACACATAAAATAAACACAACTATCTAGACTGGGCTGGAGATGTTTCTTCCTACCATTCCCAATCAACAAAACGTTCATCCTAATAGATCAATAATCAAACAGTATGACCTTTGTATCCTTCATTAGCCCCTGATTGTGTTAACATAGCGGAGATAAACAACCTCTCATTCGTTATGTATTATATCAGAGCCATTCGACCATATTTTTTTTTAACGCTGAAAGTGTTGACTTTTGACTCCTTGGCAACAGACTGCCAACCTTTGGAAAAAAAAAGGGTGGGGGAGATGATTAACATACTTGGAAAATGCGACAGCTTCTTTTATTCTGTAATTTATAAATTGTTTATATTGTGCTCATATATTCACCAAAGATTATTATCATATTTAATTTTAAAGCCACATTTTAAAGTTGACCGTATCATATCTGAACTATTTTCCTTTAGATCTACTTCTTTTCAGACTTTTACACACCCTGAAATAGTTTTGTAATAATATAATTTTGAGTAACTTATCTCAAATATTTGTAAAATTATCCGGAAGGATGACCCAACGCCCCTTTCCTCGTCACCGTGAATTTTACCCTCGACCTCTTGTTCATTTACTGTTGGAGAATAGTTGGAACATAACCAGCTACTGTCAGGTTCCTATCACACTTCCTCTGAAAGTTAAATCTCTAGTCCACCTTCACCCCACTGCATCCCTGAGACAATCATTTTATGAGCACAGACACACACACACAAACGCAAAAAAAACCCCCCGACTCACTACATCTTATTTATGACTTGCATGTCAAGACGATTGTTTGTAGTCTCAAGGCTGTAACCACTACAAGATCAATGATTGAATACTTCTGGACTGGTTGAAATCCAGAGACCTGACAATGCAACGCATTCCGTTGAAATGACAAGCCTCTTTCAAAATGAGAAGTCCAACGCGTGGAAATGTTAAGCGCGTTCAACTTGGCCAAGTTCATTTCTTTTAGCGTACAGCCGAGAGCATTCTTGTGGCAGTCCTGGGATAAGAATGTTAAACACACGCGAGGCTCGCATTCAGGAGAATCAAGAGGGAGATGTGGGGAAAAAAAAAACAACGTCATTGCTTACATGTATTGCCTTGTCTTTGTGTGTAGGCAATGAGGTCGGCTACCAAAGCTGCAGACGATAGAGCGCAAGTAAGATTAAATCCCCCCTCCCTTTCTTCCAACCCCCCCATCCCTTCACCTTAACTCATTGCGCCACACCCTGATCCAGGCCATCCATCATCTTGCATCTTAATGGGGACCAGCATACATGGATGCTAAAATATGACAGCTTTGATAGAGAGATAGAAAAATGGGGGGGGGGGGAGAAGGGAGCAAACTACGTCAGTGTTGAACGTAAACAAATTTATGTCAGTTGAACTTTTGATGTTTTCTTCAAGAAGGAAAAACAGATCGTTTGATGGTGAGCCGTAGTGATCCAATAGTTTAAAGAGTTAACACGGTACAGACAACAGGGCAATACTTTAGGAGTTGTTAACACGGTACAGACAACAGGGCAATAGTTTAGGAGTTGTTAACATGGTACAGACAACAGGGCAATAGTTTAGGAGTTGTTAACACGGTGCAGACAACAGTGCAATACTTTAGGAGTTGTTAACACGGTACAATAGTTTTGAAGTTGTTAACACGGTACAGGCAACAGGGCAATAGTTAGGAGTTGTTAACACGGTACAGGCAATAGGGCAATAGTTTAGGAGTTGTTAACACGGTACAGACAACAGGGCAATAGTTTAGGTGTTGTTAACACGGTACAGACAACAGTGCAATACTTTAGGAGTTGTTAACACGGTACAGACAACAGTGCAATAGTTTAGGAGTTGTTAACACGGTACAGACAACAGGGCAATAGTTTAGGAGTTGTTAACACGGTGCAGACAACAGGGCAATAGTCTACTTACGTGCCTAACTGTTTGAACCAGTATTCTGGCTCGACTAGTTACGCGTCAAGGAATTCCTTTTTAGGGACATTACTTGGCGTCCTTAGTCACGTTCTGTTTTGGTCATCTCAATGTAACACGCGGAGATCTATATGGCCCACTGACTCACGAACTCACTGCTGTCCGCCACCGGTGGTCATTGAGAGATTGGGAGTTTGTATCTGTACTACAAACAACAAACATTCACCTTCTGTCCATCCGAATCATTCAATGTGTTGGGCTTGTTGAACACAATATATGTTATTGTTATCAATATCTTTTCTGTCATGGACAATTGTATGTTGCTCCAGAGTTCCTTCTTTTTATCCACTCACAGTCGTCTGCCCAAATCCATCCCGTTCGGACAACTGTGTCTTTATGAAGTGTTTACCCGTCACTTAATAGCAGCGTATGCTACGCCGCGGGTGACTAGTATCAGTTGTTTCTCATAATGCACGAATTCAACGTTTTTACTGGAGGGTAAATTTATGATTCACTTTATACAACATTTTAAAAAATCATCGAGTTACCTTTGCATTGGCTAAATACTGCGCCCCATTGAGCTACCCTTGCACTGCCTAAATAGTGCGCCCAATCGAGCTACGCTTGCACTGATTAGTGCGCCCTATCGAACTGCACTTGCACTGAGTAAATATTGCACCCCTTTGAGCTAACCTTGCACTGACCAAATAGTGCACCCCATCGAGCTGCCCTTGCGCTGAACAAATAGTGCTAATTGCAGTTGTACAAAGTAGAGGTTGAACAGGAGGATGACATTCCACTAGTTAAAAACTTACTTGACCCAGCACCGGATATTACCGATGTCACGTGACCAGGCATGCCTGTCATTCTCAAGTGTCATCGGGTACTATTTTTGTGTGTGTATCACTGCGATGAGACATGCGCGGAATGTGAAGTGAAGAGATAACGGTGTCATTTAACTATAACTAATGGCTTTCTATCTATTGAACTCTTCAAAAGCAGTCCATCAATTCGGATAGAATAAAGCTGACCTGTGAATGAGTTTACTGGTTAGTTTCTCTGAATGGGAACTCTTCACAGATATATCATATACTTGCATTACGAGAGTGTGAGAAGCCGATGTATTTTCAAATGATGATACCAACTGGATACCCAAAGTTGTACTTTTTCTTTGACGCCCTTTAGCTTTGTAACGATCATACTCTTAATAATGCACCATTTTCGAAAAAAAAAAAAGAATTCGGGTATATCACTTTAAAGTTTTAAATCGTTCAGTTACGCTTGCATGATTGCAGCCTAATGCCGTAATTCGAATTAGTCATTCCAGCTGTGGTATCTACGACCATCATGTCAAGTGTATGTAGCCACACGTGACAGACTTGACAGAGTGTAGCAGCACATCAAGTCATCAATAACTGACAACATCTGGTACAACTCGTACAACATTTTATTCTAGGCGTGACATTAGTCCATTCCGCACCCCGTTTCTTCCTGGCTGAAAGAATGGGGGGGGGGGACGAGGATGGTCTCAAGTGTTGGTGTGAAAGTGGTGAGATGACCAGCTTGTGACGAAGTCATTGTACTCACTCGACTTCACGTCACATCTACTCACTCGTGAAGGTAGAGATCAATAGTTTAGTTCTAGAAACACTTGTCTGATATTAGAGAACGGACGATAACATACAAAACAGCTGTTTTAGAGAATGCGCTGTATAAATGTTTAGAAAAGCTGAATGCCCCCTCCCCCCAAACGCCCCCCCCCCACCCCCTGGTCTTAAGCTTT